>CM066168.1:33604603-33997103 GCA_033629205.1 Lithocarpus polystachyus | reverse complement strand
AACTTGTCTTGTAAAGTATCTTTAAACAACAACCATAATCGCACCTTGGTTCAAAATTTGGTACCCGTCGGTGGTGGGTTTCATGAATCCATCAAATCTGTTGGGTTTTTTGGCAATTTATATTTTTGGTTACTGCTGGCGGTGATGATGGCAGCTGATGACGATCGGTGAAGGACGTTAGTGTGTGAGTTTTTTCTTAGAGCTAACGAGAGAGAGAGAGAGAGAGAGAGAGAGAGAGAGAGAGAGAGAGAGAGAGAGAGTACTGGAAAATGAAAGAGGGAAATGAAATGGCAAAATGGCGCTTAGGCCAGAACAACAGAGGGATACATTGGACCAAAAGTAGGCAATTAAAAGGTCTATTGCTGTGGTCCAAACCGCCGCTATAACTACGAAATAGAGCCACAAAAAAGTATCTATTGCAGTGGTCATCTAACCCGTCGCTATAAGTAACAGAAATGCTGCTAAAGCTTATATATTGTGGCGATTTTATACACTGCCATTGTAGTATCTGCAAAAGGATATATTTATTGTGGCGGGTTTATGGAGCGCCACTATAGCTAAGTCTAATGCTACTAAAACAAGTATATTGTAGTGGTTTATATAGCACCACTGTAGTACGCCGCAAAAGGCTACATCTATTGCGGCGGTCCAATGAAACACCGCAATATATCTTATCTACAGTGGCGGGCCAAAAAAGCGCAACAATACGTGACATATAGCGGCAGTTTTTGCAAGTGCCGCAAAAAACCCGCCGCAATAGCTCGATTTTCTTGTAGTGTATTCTACCATTTGTGTTCCACTTCATCTTCCACAAATTGTGGAATATCATGTTTCTGATTTTTTATTTTATAACTCTGGTTATGTTATAAGAAAACTAAAATGAATTCGTAGTAAGTTGTGATGGTGGAATATAAAGTGAAACACAAAAAGTAAGATTACGGAGGCAATGTTAACTTATTTGGTGTGAATTATATGACATGATGTCCTTCAATTTACTCTAAAATTGATCATGATATGCTAAATAGAATTTTTCTTTTTGTGTGTCAAGCCTCCACCCTCAAGGGAAGTTACTTAAACCAGAAATCTAGTAACTTGATCTGTAACTTAACCTTCTAGTGAATTACTGGGGGTTATACTAGAAATCATATAACTCGGTTTGTAACATAATCTCATAAATTATAGGGAGTTAGACCATAAGTCTTGGAAAGAGTAACATTGCCATACATAGCCCAGTCTTAATTTTTATTTTTACTAGTTGCAGACTCACGCGATGCGTGGGAATAGATAATTATTTTATAATTGTGGTATAATATATAATTTTTTTTCTAAATTTTGTTGAAAATAATTTTGTTCTCCCTAAAAATTAAACAATTTATAAAATTATTTCATCTTTCTAACTCTACCAATATATCATTCTATTATTTTGGGTTGCGTTTGATTGATATTATTCCTTTATGAGTGGTCTATATTATTCGAAATTATGTTATAGTGCACTATGTTTTTTTTTTTTTTTTTTGTGCAATTAAACTTTTTAAATTTTGAATAAATCATTCAAATTCCTCATTCTCTTAAAGAAGATTATTATGATCAGAACAAAATTACACTTAATGTTATTCAAATTATTGATAGACACATTCAAATGCGTAGCCAAGACTTTTTATTTTGTATATAAATTCAAATTTTCACTTACAAAATAACTAAGTAACTCAAACAAAAATTAAATCAAAACTATAAGAGGGGGAGAAATTACTTGAAATATAGAAAACTCAAAAATATAACACTAAAACATATTAACCCAAAATAAAGTTTTAAAAAATACAATGATTCATCAACCTAAAGTAGAGTTGCAAGAAAGAATAAAAAATTGAGAGAGAGAGAGAGAGAGAGAGAGAGAGAGTAACAAATTCATAAAAAATAAGATATAAGAACAAAAAGAGTACAAATATAAGATATAGTAATAAACATCGAATTATTCAAGTTATGTTATATAATATAGTAATGATATATTCTTATATACTATCTTTATCATGTAATAAGATGACATCTATTAAATCAAAGAAGAAAAAAATACCATGGTAAAAATACAAAACTAAATCACATCAACTAAAGTGAAGTTCTAAAAAACATAAAAATTCATCAACTTAAAGTAAGCTTTGAAAACAGCTTACGCTGATAATATGACACTGAATAATTCAATCACTTACAACCGAACTTTAATTATTCATTAACTAAAAATATACTTGCATTTCTTTATAGTGTAATATGAGGCTAGCCATACCACATCAACCACATTGTAAGATGTAAAAAATTAAAAAAAAAAAAAAAATATATATATATATATATATAAAAGAAGGAACTTTGGAAAGGAACTTATAATCTCAACCAACGAAAAAAAAAATGAATACTTTGAAACTCATATGGTCTAGGCATATTTGATAACTCAAAAGGATATGCATCTCAAAATTTGGCATGGACATGTTCAATTTAGGCTAAGTATATAGGTTTATTACTTTAGTTCAACACATAACAATGAACAAAAATTGTAATTGACAATTAACAGTGGTATACTTAGGCTTCCCAAGCATTAGTGGTATACTTATTCCTTACTCCCATATCTACATCAGATTGGCTAAAATCACAAACATGAATTTGTACATTTTTAGACCCCTTAAAACAAAAGTTGTTTAACCTAGTTATTTAACCAAGTGATTACTTAGATAAATTATTCAGATCTAAGTTAACACAAGAAAATCATATCATGAAAAATAATGTGGAAATATAAAGAACACTTGATATGATAACCCAGGAAAACCAAACTAGTAAAAAAAACCTGGGGAGGATTTAACCTAACTATCCTCAAGGTAAACAGATCTACTATGAAAGAATTGAAGTTTGTACAATAAGACTTAGTCCACTAACATCCTCTAGCTACCTCGAATAGAAAACTTACTACGACGACCACAAGATAGCTCCGAGTTCACGGACTACTTCTTTCCTTGATCCACTGCAACCACAAGTACTCCCACTTGTGACTTTGAGACTCCACTCAAAGGTTTCAGATATTCTTTAAGTACTTTATGCAACAACCGAAGCGATCACCAAGTTCTTGACATGAATCTTGATCTTGATAACCCTAAGTGTGAATGAAGGTAAACACTTCTAGATCTCACAAGAGATTCAACACACAGCACATCAAAGACTTCTAAAATGTAGCTAGGGTTTTTTCTTTTATACTTGGAGTAAAACATAAAACTCTACACATCAAACCGAGCTTGGGCTGAGTTAGAAATACTGCTAAAAAATTAATCTACACGAGCTTCGATCTATCGAGTCTAATTTTCAATCGATCGATCCTTGCAAATTTAAACCTATAAATCTTGCAATTACTCGATTCCAACTATACAAATAAACACACTTTGAGCAGCCTAAATCTAGACTCTAAGTTTTGATCATGGTTTGCCAACATAATACATAATGAAGTTCTAATACATTTAGTTCCTAAAGTCTTAAAACCTAACAAACTCCTCTTTTGGCAATCCGTGACAAAACACATCACAAGAATGAAATGCTCAAAGTTACAAACAGCCCATTTAAATTTAAGATGCCCAAAAATAATTGAACCTAACTACTATCTATCAGTTGCTAATGTAAACAGCAGCCACAACTGAATTAACCTGTATATTCCTAAAACACTTAATAAACACAGAAACGTTTGTATGGAAAATACAAGTAAAACAAAAGAAAATTCTTGATTTCACACAACATATAGTAAAAGACATATACCATGAATAGCCTCATAATATAAATTAATAACCAATGTATCACATGAAACAAGAAACAATAAAAGAAACATAAAACATAGTGTCTCCCCCTAACATATACAACCCATAAAAAATAAATACATCATAACCCAAAAAAAAAAAAAATACAACAAAGCAGCTGTTAGGATACATGTGATTCATTGTTAGAAAAATATGTCACTATTTTATTTAATTGGCTAATCCTTTGACAAAACGCATTTTACTTGTAATTGGGTAGATCTACGATGCGTTTAATGCTTCAAGAAACCTTGTTTCAAGTTCAAGTATTAAAGCCATGCTCTGTCCAACAATCAAAGAAGAAAGTGCAGGATTGTAAAGCTTGACAGCTAGCATCTATCGAGGTTTAAAAGCTGCTAAAGCCCGTGGTTCGACAGCTAGCTCGATAGATAGGGTATCTATTGAGGTTTATGAAACTCAGTTTTTCAGGATTATTTTTCATCCAATCCATGATTGTATGTTTGGGCTTTCTTCTCTCAAAACCCTAAACATATATAAGGATCATTTTAAGGGCCGTCAAAGGTTTTGCGAGTGTGAAGCAAAGTTTTGTTCATGCAAATTGTGACCGGAGACAAAATTTGCGCTAGTTCATCTTTCTCTTGAAGAAGTTGCTGTGTTTATACACCGTAGGGTTTTGTGACCAAGAAATTTCATGATCTTCATCGTCTGGATGAACTAAAGAACTTTGCAGTCAACATCCTTCTCAAGTTGGTGATCAAGTTTCATACTGGGATCCGCGCAATTGGTTAGTCATGTACTAGGAGCCGTGCATTACAAGGAGAGATTGTCACTACAAAACAAGTCCAATTGGGTAAGAGTTCAACTATAAGTTGATATAAGGTACTAAGATTCTTTTACTTGTAACCGCTTGTTTTGATAATAGTGGATTCTCAGGAGTGGTGACCTTAAAATCACCCAGTGGGGTTTTACCGTGTAGGTTTTCCTCATTCGTAAACAAATCACCGTGTCAATTTATTTTCCGTTACATACTTTAGTTAATTGGTGATTTGTTTGTGCTACCACGCACTTTGCATGTTAATTTGTTTAATTAATAAACTTGGCTAATTAATCATTTAATTTATCACAAGGGGTCAATACATTCTTGGCCTATCAAGTGGTATCAAAGCAAGCACACTTTAATTAGGTTTTAATTTTTGCTGTGTGATCCATTGACCCCTATTTGTCATGGATAGTGGACAGTCTCTTATTATACATCCTTTATTTGATGGCACTAACTATGCATACTAGAAAGTACGCATGAAAGCTTTCTTGCAGTCTTTAGATGAGAAAGTGTGGCAAGCTGTGGAGATAGGCTGGACCAAGCCTACAAAAGCGCCGGCTGATTGGGATGATGCTTAGATCAAGGCGGCAAACTTCAATAGCAGGGCATTGAATGCGCTGTTTAGTGCGGTCACAAATAAGGAGTTCAAGAAGATATCCTCCATTGAAACTGCTAAGGAAGCGTGGACCATCCTCTAGACAATCTATGAGGGAACCATGGCTATCAAGGACTCAAAGTTTCAGAGGCTCACTACCAGCTTTGAGGAGATTAAATGGAGGAGGATAAGTCGTTTGATGAGTTCTATGCCAAGCTCAAGGACATAGTGAACTCAGCTTTTAATCTTGGGGAAACCATTCGTAAACTCAAGATTGTGAGAAATGTGCTCAAATCTCTACCCGAGAGATTTCATGCCAAGATCACCACAATTGAGGAATCAAAGGAAATTGACAAGATTCCTTTGACAAATTTAGTTGGCAATCTGCAGACCTATGAGTTGGGTTTGTCTAAGATAGGGAAGTCAAGCAAGAGCAAGAGCATGGCACTGAAGGCCAAGAGCAATGACACAGATGAGTCTTCCGATGATGAAGATTCTAAAATAAAGCCCTATATCACCCAGCAATTCAAGAAGTTCATGAAGAATTCCAATGCAAAGGGCTTCGACAAGGACCGTAGGCAATCAAGTTTTTCTCAGTCTAAGAGCCAAGACAAAGGGAAGAAGGATTCTAGAGATGGCAGTCAGTACACTTTTCCCTCAGGACCCAAGTGTTTCAAGTGTCAAGGCTTTGGACACATGAAACTAGAGTGCCCCACATGTCTCAAGACCATTGGGAAAAGCAAGGCATTTGCTACAACTTTGAGCGACACCGAACTTGAGGATGATTCCGACAACGAGGATGACGGAATCTTGAATGCCTTCACTGCCACTGTCAATCCTACTGAGGAGATTGTAGAAAATGTGGATGAAGAAGAATACTGAGTGGAGTCAAATTTTGAAAAGATGGATGAACAAGATGACATCCACACAGCCTATGCAAAGTTATACAAAGTTTCAGAAAAGCATGAGAAGTTGTATAGGCTGGCCACCAAAAAGCTCAGTGATGTGGAGCTTGAACGTGAAGAATTCTCCACAAAGTTTGATGAAGCTAATCAGACTATTGGAGCACTTAGGTTTGAGAACAATTTCTTAGCTAAGAAGACCAAGAAGCTTAAAGCGGAGCTATTTCAAGTCAGAGCTCAGTTGGAGAGGACTTCAAGTGCAAAGCTTGATGAGATGCTCAACCTTCAAAAATTTGCTTCTGATTGAATCGGTTTAGAGTATGATTTCTCTTCCTCTAATATTGCTTCTTCTAGTACTACTATCTTTGTTCCTCTTGCTAATAATGTTGAAACTGAGAACAATGATGTTAATAATGAATTAGCTAGTGAGAACGTAGACAAAGGTAAGTCTATCTTAAGAGCACCCCCTAAACTTGCTAAGAATAAGACTAAGAACCCTAGGGCTAAGAAGAATAATAACCAAAAGCCCACAAAAGAAGCAGCATAACTGTCATCATTATGGAGCAGCTGGACATACTCGACCCAATTGCTATAAGTGGTTAGCCATTCAACAGAGCAACAACATGATGGTGTTGGAAAACCAGAATCAGTTTCTATCCTCGTTTGCTCCTCTTGAAGATCTTTTCAAAGCCCTCATGTTCCTTTCGAACTTAAACGGTTTCAATTCTTCCCCCTCACCATCGGTTCAAGGGTTTGCGCAAAGGAAAGATTCTTCCAAGGTGTGGAAGGATAAAGGCTCGAAGTGATTTAGTCACTTTTCTCTCTCCCTCTCTGTTTTTGATTGCATTTCTTGTGTGTTTTTGTTTTTGTGCTTTTGAGTTAGTCTAGATTTATGCATTGCTTTGTTTTAATTAGCATGTTTTTGGTTGTTTTTTTTTTTCAAAAAAAAAAATTGAAAAATACAAAAATAGTGTGTTTCTGTACAGTGGTACATGTGTACCTTGGATGGCCATTGAAACAAAGTTTTCTAAACTTTGTATCTCGTGTAGCTTAAATGAGCATCTTTATGCACAACTAAGAAAGTGAGCTTTGTGACTCTTGTTTGTGATGAGTAAGATTAAGTAATCTCTTGTACTTAACACTCATATCACTCTTTTTGACGAAAAGGACCAGAAAATCCTAAGATAAAGGCATAAATAACCATCTCACCACTATTGCCTACCAATCATGAAATGACATATGTATGCTTCAGCATAGCAAAAATGCAATGTCAAATGCTTAACATCATTGGGTATTTCTTTTCTTTCTCCTATATGCCCATGCATGATTTGCTTAAAAGAAAAATATGCAAATAAAAATAAAAAGTAAAAAGAACAAAATGCTTTATATATGATTACAAGCGTATATTTTAGGAGATGTGGGAGTTATAGGATGTACCTCGAAAGTGATAGTCCCCATTAAACAATTATGATTGTGTGTGAGTTAAAGTGATTTTCTCATATCTCAAATCGTCATAACATGTAGATGCTTGTGCAATCTTGAGATGTTTTTCACACACAACACGCAATATTCTTTGCTACTTTTGATACATGTGTAGGTACAATGTGATTTAGCCATCACAAGGAATACTTGTGTTAATGTATGCTCACTAAACTGTCCTAACTTGTTTTTTGAAATATAAAATTGGTTAGACGTATTTAGTGTGTGTGTGTGTGTGTGTGTTTTGGATCTAAATGTTTTTTTACTATTGAGAGATGTTTTTATGAGCTTAAAATGTTGTTGGATTTGTGCTTAAGGAGCATGTTTGATTGCATTCATATTTGTGTTTTTCTTTCCTTTGAAAAACTAGTTTTAAGCAATCTCGATAGCTTCTCGATAGCTCTCGATAGCTTTTCAATAGCTCTTGATAGCTTTTCAATAGCTTTCGACAAATGAGCTATCTATCGAGACTTCTCAACTGATTTTTATTGCAATCTCGATAGCTTTCGATAGCTACTTTGAGAAACTTTCTGTCTTCTCGATAGCTACCTCAATCGCTTCTCGATAGCTACCTCGATCCATTGAGATTCTTTGTTGAGAAAACCTCTTGTTTGATCCTCGATAGCTCCTTGTTAGCTGATTCGACAACTAAAGGCTCATTTTTAAAGCTCGATAGCTTCTCGATAGCTCTCGATCGATCAAGCTTTATGAGATTTATATATAAGGAGCCTTCACAATTTCTGATCTAACTCCCTCGATCTCACTCGACAGATTCCAAGCTCTTCACCTCCCAAACTCATTTTTCTCTCTCCAAACCTTCACTCCACGTGATTTTTGGCATATTCTTGCTTCTAATCACTTGGTATGACCTCTCTACCTCTCATTCTTCATGCATTTCATGCATTTAGATCTAGGTTTTCGGTTGTTTCAAAATTTTTGGGGTTTTTCAAAATTGATGAAGGTTTTGTGCAATTTTTGGGTTGGGTGTTACTTAAATGAGTTTTAAACCTCATGCATTGCACCACATGAGCATTATAACAATGTTTCATGCATTTTGGATGTATGTTTACTTTGTGCTATGTTGTGTACTGGTAGGTTTGGATTAGGCTGAGCCCATGATGAATTTATTTTTGCATGTCATATGTCCATGCATTTTCATGCATACGTACCTTTAATTCTATATATCTTGATATATCAACTGCTTGGTACTTTTTTGATTGTCTCCCTCTCTTTCTTTCTTTCTCTCCCTCTTACATTAGTTGCGTCATGGCACCTAAGTGTAAGTTTACTCCATCCCGAAACCCTCTTCATTCTAGGGCTTCTTCTTCTTCTTCTCATTCTGACCCCACACCCTCTCACGTCCGATTCCGTGATGAGAAGGCCAAATCGGACTTCTTTGAAAGCTTTTTACGATGCGGCATTCATTAGGAACGCCAAGTCATTCTGTCAGATTTTTCTGACATTGACCTACCCACTGTCATCTACAATAGGGGTTGGGAGTCACGACGTGGTGCCCCGGTCACGTGCCCTTCCATGATCATATAGGATTTGACTACTCTATACCCCAGTTTGTCACTCACGTTCGGGGTATACACATGGCAGTTACCCCGAGTATTGTATCCGAGGTACTACACATCCCTAGGGTAGCGCTTCCTGACTAACCTAGCTCTAAGCGTCTGAGGACAGTGTCCAAAGACGAGCTCGTGTCTCTATTTTGTGAGACACCATCTTCTTAGGGTGACCACTAAAACATCCCTTGCTCGGCCTTTGCTAAAGGTCCAAGATTCTTAAACATGGTGATGACATTTGTTCTCCATCCAATGTCTCACTATAACACCATCACAGAGCCTCGCGCTCGATTTTTGTTATCCCTTATTGAGGGTCTCACTATTGACTTTTCTTCACATTTTATCCTTTCCCTCATCGATGCCTATAGGGACACGGCAATTCGTGATAAGCTCATCTTTCCTTCCGCTATCACGAGGCTCCTTTGCCACTTTTCTGTCTCTTATTCGGAGTCTCCCCACTTCTCATTTATGTGTGTCATTAACGCCGCTACCGTTAAGCGGAGTTTTGCACAGCTTTGCTCAAAGCAGCCTTGGACACAGACGGCAACACCTCCGACTTTTACCGCTCTATCCACCTCTGCTTCTTCTTTAGCAAGTGGAGTGACACTTGATGCGATCATGGCACAGCTTCAACACATAAATGCTCGCCTTGACACTCTCACTGATGAGTTATGTCAGGTGAACACCTGTGTCAGCCGTATTGCTAGATGACGGACTCGCCTTAGTGGCTTCGTAGAGTCTCCCTCTCCTCCTCCCGATGCATCCAACGACAACAACTCCGACGATGACGATGACGATGATGATGATGAGGATGCTAGCTCTCCCAACGATGACGAGATGTCTACTTGATACTTACCCTTTGTCACTCGTGACAAAAAAGGAGAGTAGTTTTGAGATGAGAGTAGTCATTCTCATAGGGGGAGGGTTAGCATAGAAGATTTTTGTTAGGGGGAGTGTGTATATTGAGGGATGTAGTGAGGATTTTATGTATCTTTTCTTTTCTTTCTATTTTTAGATACATTGTTCATGTACCTTAGATCTTGTGATCATATTGTGATAGCAAACCTTGTACTTATGTTGATATATATACATTTGAGGTTGTTATTACAATTCTTTCACCTATCTCTACATGTGTTGTTGCTTTTCTATCTTTATACACATGTTTCTTATTAATTGTATGTAATCTATTATTTTTGTTTCACACTAAGATGCCTTGATGAGTTTTGTTTAAAGTGTTTCAAAAATACAGGTTGTCAAAGTCTACTTACCATAAACTCTCTTCTTGCAAAGTTTTTCAAGAGTTTGTGTTAGGTTAGATTTTATTGTATTCAACAAGTGAATATGAGTTGAGTGATTTATGACTTCTCTCATATCTCATTTGTTTGTTGTGGTTTTGTTATGGATTGCCAAAAGGGTAGATTGTTAGGACATATGTGATTCATTGTTAGGAACATATGTCACTATTTTATGTAATTGGCTAATCCTTTGACAAAACGCAATTTACTTATAATTAGGTAGATCTAGGATGTGTTTAATGCTTCAAGAAACCTTGTTTCAAATTCAAGTGTTAAAGCCATGCAAGTCTGTCCAAGAATCAAGGAAGAAAGTGCAAGATTTTAAAGCTCGACAGCTAGCATCTATTGAGGTTTAAGTCGAGGTTTAAAAGCTGTTGAAACCCATGGTTCGACAGCTAGCTCAATAGATAAGGTATCTATTAAGGTTTATGAAACTTAGTTTTTTAGGACTGTTTTTTATCCAATCCGTAATTGTATGTTTGGGCTTTCTTCTCTCACAACCCTTAACATATATAAGGACTATTTTAAGGGCCGTCAAAGGTTGCGCGAGTGTGAAGCAAAGTTTTGTTCATGCAAATTGTGACCGGAGACAGAATTTGTGCTAGTTCATCTTTCTCTTGAAGAAGCTACTGTGTTTATACGCCGTAGGATTTTGTGACCAAGCAACTTCATGATCTTCATCGTCTGAATGAATTGAAAAACTTTGTAGCCAACATCCTTCTCAAGTTGGTGATCAAGTCACGTACTGGGATCCGCGAAATTGGTTAGTCACGTACTGGGAGCTATGCATTACAAGGAGAGATTGTCACTACTGAACAAGTCCAATTAGGTATTGGAGTAAGAGTTCAACTGTAGGTTGATATAAGGTACTGGGATTCCTTTACTTGTAACCACTTGTTTTGGTAATAGTGGATTCTCAGGAGTGGTAACCTTAAAATCACCCGATGTGGTTTTTACCATGTAGGTTTTCCCCATTCATAAACAAATTACCGTGTCAATTTATTTTCCACTGCATACTTTAGTTAATTGGTGATTTGTTTGTGCTACCATGCGCTTTGCATATTAATTTGATTAATTAATAAACTTGGCTAATTAATCAATTAATTTATCACAAGGGGTCAATACATTCTTGGCCTATCAAAAGCACCTAAATACAATCTAGCTCCAAAACAAAAACTCCCCCTATCAACATGCATAAGTACTCCCCCTTTTTGTGACAAATTGCCAAAGGGCAATCAAGACTCATCATCAATAGGTGGAGGTGGAGTAAAATGTCTAGCACTCACCAAATCAGCTCGTAAAGCCTGAAGCTCAGCAAGCACAAGCACCAAAATCTGTCCAAGCGCCGCCCAAACGATCTTGACAGTTTCCAGCATACTCCGTAGAGAAGCATCACTCGATGAAGAATGTAAAGGATCAATAGCAGCGGTTAGATCGACTTACTCCTCAGCAGTGGGGTCACCAGATGTATAAGGCCTAGATGCACCTATAGAAGACTCAACTTTAGGGCGTTTAGAGCTAGCTTTCATCTGAGCTGCTCTTTGTCTAAGAAAGGTGGCACCTATAGGAGCTATAATATGTACGGGCTCAGAAGCGGGAAAATCCTCTAAACCTAAATGTAACAAAATCCTATGAATAAAAAGCAGAAAGAAAAGACCATGAGATTTTGTACTACTTCTATGAACATTAACAAGAGATCGAATGAAAAGAGTAGGAAAACTCATAGGAGCATTGGTAACTAAGGCATACAAAAGTGCACATCTCTCAATGAGAATAGTGTGAAGATGAGAGATAAGCCAAATAGAATGACAAGAAATTCGAGAAAACAAATTATTGAGCTCAGTAAGCTCATGCGAAGTGACACGAGGATCAGTACCCCAACTGATGGTAGTACCGGTAATGAAAGACATGATGTCATCAAGAGGAGGGGTCTCAGTGTAAGGGTACACAGGCTGCTGTACCAAAGGTACACCAAGAGCAGTGGCCACTACAGAAGGAGTAAGGACATACTCTTCACCCCTTATCCAACTCATCACATATTGAGTGTTGGAATCATTAGAGAGGACAGAGAGGTTCGAATAGAACTCTCTAATCAAAGTAGTTGGAGGAGGATGCTCTACCTCTAAAAGTGGTAACCAGCCCCTACACTTAAAATTCCTATGTATCTCCAAATCTAACTCATCTAAAATAACCTTACGCTCAGCCCAGACCAACCTAAATATGTTAAGCTTCCCATAGGTTTTTTGGTTTTTCTCAAATCTAAACCTATCACTCTCGAAAAGTCGGGGTTGAGGGGGTGGTGGTTTTCTTCGCTCTACTCTTCCTAACCATGATGCTAAGGCTTGGAAAGAAAGACAAAAAAAAAAAAAAAAAAAAAAAAAAAAAAAAAAAAAAAAAAAAAAAACACAAGGGCAAACAGCATTAGAAAAGGTTAGAACATAAAAATATCAATAAAGAACAATCTATATGATACATGTAATGGATGCACATATGATGCATGCTCTAATGCATTGAAATTTGTTCAAATATACTTTATAATCAATTGATTTGAATACAGAGTTTTAGGACAAAAACCCCAAATTTTGAAAAACCTAATTTCAAAAATTAAACCAAATCGATTAATTAATCATTACACTAGATAGAAACCATCATATAATGACATAATCAATCAATTACACAAGTCAATTTCATCAATTTTAGCTCAATTGAACCAAATCCCCAATTTCACAAAGTTTCAAGCCCTAAAATTTCAAATGTTTCCCAAATCACAAAATTGATCAAATTAATGCATGAGATCATGATTATACCATCTAAAGACCAAAACCCAATGATCAAATGTGAAGAAAAACAACTTAAAATTCAAAAACCCATTACGAAAATTTTAAGAAAAATGCATGAGGAATGCATGAAAAAAGTGATTTTAATAAAAAAGAAAGGGTAAAAGTGACTTACAAGCACTTGAAGACAAAAACCCTTGAAGATTTGAGGCAGAAAACGACAAAAATTTTAGATTGGATCGGTTGAGGAAAGGATAGTGAGAAAAAGTTTTGAAAAAGTGAAGAGCACGTGAAGAAAAAACCTTTTTAAAAAACTCACTGTTTGAATTTCGATCGGTCGAAAATTAGCTTCGATTGATCGAAAATTAAAATCGATCAATCAAGCCAGGCAGATTCAAACCAAAATTTTTATCACATTTTTGATCGGTCGAAAGACAGATTCGATCAATTGAAAATCTGGAAAATTGAGATTTTTGAAAAATAGAGCAATTTATGTAGAAACTCCTCAAAGTACAGTGTTTCATGAATGAAATGCATGAGTATGAGATTAAAAGTTATTCAAAAACACTTGAATTCAACCCGGATCTTCCAAAAATAAGTTTATCAACCAATTTGTCTCCAAAACTCAATCATTAAACACATTTTGCTTCAAAATCAAAGAATATATAATTTTGGATGGCCAAAACAGATTCACACACAAAATTATGTACTAAGTTTAGCAAAGAATAATTTGTGTAGTGTGTGCAACTAGTAAAAGCTTGAGATACATGTGAGGTGATATGTAGATAGTAATCAATCACAATTTCTACAAAATTCATCACATAAGTTTGAAAGAGACTATCACCTAAAGAGTTACATCATGTAACTCTCACATCTCCTAGAAAACAAGCTTGCAATCATAGAAGTTTCTTGTTTTGCCTCATAATGTACACACCAATTTTATTTCAATGTGAAAGTATTTGATTAGCTAGATAATGTACTCACCAATTTTATTTCATTGTGAATTTATTATAGCCCAATAATGTACACACCAATTTTAGCATTAGTTCGAGGCTACACCTTATGTTCTTTTTATGCATGTGCTACACTTTCTTGAGCACAAAATCTTATAATGTGCACTAAGGTGTTCATGATTAGCTAGTAAACAGTGGTGAGATGGTTATTTATGTCTTTCTCATTAAGTTCAAGTCCTAACAATCAAAAGCATGTGACTTCAATCATGTGATCAAAAACTATAAACAACTCCCACCCAATAGGCACTACATAGCTAAAACTAGTAAAGTGTAGTAAAATAAGCTCATCTAAGCTAAACAAGGTACACAAGCATGTTATGTAAAGATAATATGGCCAAACTTGATTATAAATCCAAGATAAATGATACAAAACACATATTTCCTTCCTTTTTTATTTTTTATTTTTATTTTTAAACAAAACAAAAAACAACCTATTATGAAATGCATGAATGTAAATCAATGCAAATCCTAAAAACAAAAGGAAACCAAAGCAACAAAAGAAGAATGGTCACAAAAAGTAGAGAGATGAAGCACAAGGACTATGTCAGAAAGACTTAATTAGATTAAGCCTTTTGCATCCAAAACTTTTTAGATGCAACTCTAGCATTGGAGTTATTATTCATATGAGAATGATGACCAACTCCAGGATTGGTATAAAGGTTTAAAGTCTTTACCAATTCACCATTAAGTACCATAGGATCTTGTGCTTGAGGCACAAGTACTTTTGGCTTATTTGCTCGCTTTGTAGCTTGCAACTTGAAACAATTTGGACAGATGTGCCCAATCTTTCCACAAAAATGACAAACCCATAAAGGTATATCATGCAACTTATCCTTAAAGAGGGTAGGATTCTTAGGCTTAGTCTCTTTAAGATCAACCATAATCTTCCTAAGAGGTGGTGTAACTTCTACTAGTTTGACAATCTCACTCTTTGGGGGCTCAGAAGAAGAAATAAAGTTTGTGGAATGAGTTTCAGACACAGAGATGCTATATGCAAAACCTAGACTAGTTTTGTCTAAGGGAGACTTCAGAATACTCAACATGTGATCAACTTTAGAATGAGCAAACCTATTTGATTGTTCTCTAGCAACTGATAATTCTAGTTCTAAGTTCTTAACCTTATCAAGCAACAACATGTTTTCAATCTTCACCTTATTAACCAATTCATTAGCATTAAACAATTTCAACAACTTCAAGCCTAAGTCAACATTTATAGCATCCTTTGCAGCAACCTTACAAAACTTATTATAAGCTTCTTGCAAATCAACACTCTCAGAGAGTTCCCCATCAGAAGGGTTCTCTTCAACCACAACACTTTCATCAACTACAGAAGTAGCTGTGAAAGAAATGAAGTTTCCATCCTCATCACTACCAGACTCCTGACCAGAAACTTCATCATCACTAAAGGTTACAGTTATAACTTTACCCTTTGATCTCTAGAATGTAGGACATTCAGATTTTTAAGGTTGCATTCTATCAACCATTTTGTTGGCTTTATTCCGTGCCAATTTGCTTGTAATTCAGCATCTAGAAACCCTGTATTTAGGTGGAAATCATGTAAGGGTAGTGTGTGAGAGAGTGTGAAGAAAAGCTCAAGATTGTACAGCAGAACAGGGACTCGCGACTGGATCTTGCTGGTGTCTCACGATTGGCAAGCCGCTAGATGTTGCACACGAGTGAAGCGTACAGAGGAGAACTCACGACTGGATCTCGCGGGTGGCTTGCGACTGGAAAGTTGCCAGAATCTAAACCGTCATGCCAACTATTGCACTACAGGACAAAAATTTCAGTTTGGCCGTTCAGTTAGTTCACGGCTTGAACTCGCAACTCAGTCAAGCTGCGAGGCCAAGCTGCCAACCAACTCTGTTTTGGAAAATCTGTCTCTTCGCATTCCAAACACCCACCAATATATATACCCCTTATACCCACGAAATGTAAAGAGCTTCCAAAGAGAATTTTGAGAGAGAAACCCTAGAGAAAAACAAGATTGACTCATCCACAATCTTTACCTTGTAACTCTTCAAATTCCTCTACTCACCCTCTCCATTGTAGATCCTTGAGAGGTACTTTAACCAAAACCTTTTCTCACCACACCCATATCAGTGAGAAGGCTCTTTGGTGTTTTGGGAAGCAGTTAGGAAGGAACCAATTCTTTTTGGTTGATGCTATGGACTAGTAGCGGGATCCGGGAAGCTAAAGAAGAAATAGGTTCGGCGTAACCTCGTTGGAGCAGGAAGCTTGGAGGGCTTAGGTACACTAGGTAGATTAGGCTTGGAAGGTCTATTGCTGTCCTTGTATCCCAACTACATTCTTTAGTGGATCATTTGACCGCTAGGAGGGCAGCAGAGAGGGTTTTTGCCGAGGTCTTCTGTTTCTTCTTCGATAACACATCGAGTGTTGTCCTTGTGTTTGCATCTCTCTTCCCTTTTATCTTTGTCATTTAATTTCTGTTATGGATGTGATTTTATCTGACTTAGATTGTTTATCAATTCAGTTTTAAGCTTTTGTTCATTTTCCACACGTTCATCGTTTGATATAAAGCTTGAATTGATAATTTGTAATTTGGGGGTCTAAACGTTCATAGTGTTTTATACGCTATTTGAACTTTCAATTAGTATCAGAGCGGGTACACTTGTTTTGGTTTAATTACCTAAGTGTCATCCTTGACCCCTTGTGTTTTGCCATGGATAGTGTTTTGTATGCTTCTATGGATGTTTATGAGTGTGACATGCCATGTGTTTGTGAAAATGCCTCTATGAGTGTTAATCCTCATAATTGTGATGACGTGTTACTTGAATCTATGGGTGTTGTTGACAAACTCTTGAAGAAAGGAGCTCAGAAGTTTCAAAAGAATTTCAGCAAGTTCATTTGTGAAAAGGATGATTTGATTGTTAAGCTCAATGAATCCAACAAATTGGTTGAAAAATATAAGAAACTTGTTGAAAATTCTCTTGAAAATATGAAAGAGTTTGAATGTTTGAATATGGACTTGGATACTAAACTTGTTTTGTCTAACAAACTTGTTGATGAGTTAAAATGTTAAATTGAATCTCTTAAGATGCATGCCAAGTGTTTGATTGCTGAACATATTGCTAAAAGGGATGAAAATATTTGTTGCAATCATGTTGTGGTACCCGATTTCGTGCCTAGTGTGTGTTCAACCTCAAAGGACAAATCGGTGTATATTCCTCCACATAAAAGAAATCAAAAGGTGGAGAGAAAAGCTCTTAAGCCAAAGCCTCTGTTTAGGTCTCAATCTAAGCTTTTGAATGGATCTAAATTTGTTCCAACTTGCCACCATTGCGGTGTGATCGGTCACATAAGACCTCAGTGTTCCAAGTTGAAGAGAGAACAAAACCATGTTGCTAGATCCCTTTCCAAAAAGCCTAGTGGACCTAAACTCATTAGTTGTCACCATTGTGGTGCCTTTGGTCATCTAAGACTTCAATGCTCTAAGTTTCATACTCTTAAAAGAATCAAAAGAAAAGAGAAACTTGAGCTTCTTGGAAGTTGTGCTAAAAAGGGTAAACTGGATTTGAGTGAAAATAGCATGTTTTCACTCAAATCCAGTTATCATTTTTCCAGTTATCATTTTTCCAACCCTCATCTCACTTCTCATAAGACACTCATTCCAAACAATCGTTCCGTTTGGATGAGGAAGGATTCCTATGGTTGAGCTTTTGCTCTCTTGGTCCTTGATCTAATTCTTTCGATCTTTGTTGGACCCTTCATGCATTGAATGCCATATCTTCATGCATTTTGTGCATCTTGCATTTCTTTGTATGCATTGCTTTTGTTTTGATCTTACTTTTGTATTTTATTTTTGTGTGAGTAAAAATCTAAAACCACATAAATAGTGAAAATTTCAAAAAGTTTGATTGTATATTTTTGTGCATTTACGAGCTTAACTTGTTCTTTATGCACTCATATCATTGTGGGAAAAATCTTGACATCTTTGTGTGATTGTTGTAAATCGATCTTCAAGCTTGTCATGAATGATTAGTCAATAGTCATGTTGGTTTTGATACATGCATAGACTTGTGCCTATATATCTTCCCACACTTTTATATTTTTTTTGCTTTAAGAGCTCAACCAATGTAAATCTCAAAATGAAAAGAGATAATGAGCTGCAAAAGCCTGTCGCACATACTACTATTTGACTAGGAAAAAGGGAAAGCAACTTTTAGGAGAATGTATGGTGCCCAAAAAGTCAAAGGCTTGTTCATCAAATTGAAATATCAAAAATTTCAGGCATCGATCTCAAAATGAGATTTATTGATTCAAAATGATCAAATGATATGTTGTGTAAGAAGCCAAATGAAAAGCTTCAAAAGTTATGTAATCATTTTCTTGTGGGAGGTCATATATGCATATTTCTATAATTGAGATAGACTACTTGTCTTAGCACTAGTTGTGTATGACTTGATTGAATTAATCATTGAAGCTTCATTCTAGACTAAGGACTATTCCACATTTGATACACACACACAACACACATGCCTAATGTTCAATGAATGCCTTATTCATTTGTTCAATTGTACTTGTTTAAATGTGATGTGTGTATTCTCAACTATATATGGATCAATTCAAAAAGATTTTTGATCATTTTATATGTTTTTGAAAGTGATTTTTATCACTCTTTGTGTTGTTTAGTGATTACTTTGTTTTTCATTATTTAAACATGTTCCGTGCTGAAAAACAAGTTTCAGAATTTTTGGCTACTCATTTTGGTGACTTGCAAATCACGAGATAAAGTAGTGAGTTTTGGCGACTCGCCCAGTCGCGAGATTCAGTCGCGAGGATTACACAGAATGTTTCGTGGCTCATTCACGACTCGCTTCGCGGCTCACCCAATCCCTAAACTCCAAGAAACAGCTTTTTAAAGGGCTTTTCATGGGAAACCTATTTTAAACCTTTCCCATCCTCTTTTTAACCTTTCTTTCAATATTTTTACATCAAAACCCAATCAGTTTGAATGGTTTTTTATTCCATTAACATCTCTGTAAGGTTAAATTTTATCAACCACTGTGTTGGCTTTATTCCGTGCCAATTTGCTTGTATTTTCAGCATTTAAAAACCCTGTATTTAGGTGGGAATCATGTAAGGGTAGTGTGTGAGAGAGTGTGAAGATTTGCTCAAGACTGTGCTACAAAACAAAGACTCGTGACTGGACCTCGCTGGTGTCTCGCGACTGTCAAGCCGCCAGATGTTGCACATGAGAGAAGCGTGCAAAGGAGAACTCGCGACTAGATCTCGCAGGTGGCTCGCGACTGGAAGCTGCCAGAATATGAACCGTCGTGCTAGCTGTCGCACTACAGGACAAAATTTTCAATCTGGCCTTTCAGTTCCTTCGCGACTTGAACTCGCGACTCAATCAAGCCGCGAGGACAAGCCACCAGCCTACTCTATTGTGAAAAATCTGTCTCTTTGCATTCCAAACACCCACAATATATATACTCCTTATACCCATCAAATGTAGAGAGCTTCTAGAGAGAATTTTGTGAAAGAAACCCTAGAGAAAAACAAGATTGATTCATCCACAATCTTAACCTTGTGACTCTTCAAATTCATCTACTCTCTTCCTCTCCATTGTAGATCCTTGAGAGGTACTTTAGCCAAAACCTTTTCTCACCATACCCACAATGTAAGAAGGCTCTTTGGTGCTTTAGGAAGCAGTTAGGAAGGAGCCAATTTATATTGATAAATGTTATAGACTAGTAGCGGGATCCGGGAAGCTAAAGAAGAAATAGGTTCAACATAACCTCGTTGGAGCAGGAAGCTTGGAGGGCTTAGATACCTGGGTAGATTAGACTTGGAGGGTCTATTGCTGTCCTTGTATCCCAACTACAGTCTTTAGTGGATCATTTTGACCGCTTAGAGGGCAGCGGAGAGGTTTTTTGCCGAGGTCTTCGGTTTCCTCTTTGATAACACGTCTCGTGTTGTCCTTGTGTTTGCATCTCTCTTCCCTTTATCTTTGTCATCTAATTTCTGTTATGGATGTGATTTTATTTGACTAAGATTGTTTATCAATTCTGTTTTTGGCTTTAATTCATTTTCCGCACGTTTATCGTTTGTGTTAAAGCTAGAATTGGTAATTTGTAAATTGGGGGTCTAAACGTTCATAGTGTTTCATACACTATTTGAACTTTCAATTGGTATCAGAGCGGGTGTACTTGCTGTGGTTTAACTACCTTTGTGCGATCCCTGACCCCATTTTGAGATGGATCGGTCTCAATCTTTGAATGCTCCACCATATTTTGATGGTAGCAACTATGCTTTTTGGAAAGTCCAAATGAGGGCATTTTTATGTTCTATTGATGAAAGTGTGTGGGATGCTGTTGATATTGGATGGGTTAGGCCAAAGGCTGAAAAATCCACTTGGGATAAAGCAACCCTTGCTGCGTCTAATGCTAACAGTAAAGCTTTGAATGCTATTTTCTGTGGTGTGTCTCCAGATGAGTTTCACAGGATATCCCATGTCTTGGTGGCTAAGGAGGTGTGGAAAATATTGGAGACCACGTATAAAGGAACCAAGAAAGTGAAAGATACCAAGTTGCAGATGTTGACCACTCGTTTTGAGGAGCTTAAGATGAATGAGGATGAGTCTTTTGACTCTTTCTATAGTAAGTTGAATGAGGTGGTAATCAGTAAGTTCAACTTGGGTGAGAAAACGAAGGATTCAAAGATTGTGAGAAAGATCCTTCGATCATTGCCGAAGAGCTTCCGTACAAAAGTTACTGCAATTGAGGAGAGCAAAGACCTGGATGATATTAAGGTTCAAGAATTGGTTGGCTCACTGCAAACTTATGAGCTATCATTGCCATCGCAAAGGAGGAGCAAATCTCTTACTCTGAAGACAATTGATGAAAGGGTGGAAGCTCATGACTCATCTGATGAAGATGTTGATGATAAAGATGTTGCATATCTTGCGAAGAACTTCAAAAAGTTCTTGAAGTTCAAGAAGAAAGGAAAGTTTGCTGAAAAAGGAAAATTTCCAAGTTATGGAAAAGAGAAAAAGGAATTTAAAAAGAAAGATGGAAAGGAGTCACAATCCTCTCAAGGAATCAGATGTTTCGAGTGTAATGGGCATGGACATATTACGAAAGAATGTCCCAATTACTTGAAATCGAAGGGCAAGGCTTATGCCACAATTCTTAGTGATTCGGACTCATCCAACTCCGATTCTGAGGAAAGCTGTGACGAAGAAGGGAACTACTCCGCATTTATGACTATTGCTCATGTCGAGTCTTCGGAGGACTTGAATTTGCTTGTACAAGAACTTGGAGAGTATAGCGATGAGGAATCAATGGGAATAGTTGAAGAATCCGAAGATGAAGAGGATGAGTGTACCAAAAGTCTCCAAGAGAACTACAACTTGCTCCTTGAGAAGTCTGGAGACTATACATGTGTGGCCAAGGTAGCTGTGAAAAAGATGAAGAAAGCTGAAGAGGACTATAGAAGTCTTCTTGTTTGTCATAAGGAGGCCAAGTGTGAGATAGAGAAGTTAAATGGAGAGCTGTCAGAAGCTTATGCTAAGGTGAGTTTTCTTGAGCTTGAGGTGGTTCAAGCTAATGCCAAGATAGAAAGAGTCTCCACAAAGAAACTGGATGATGTAATCTCCTCACAAAAACATTTCTCGGACAAATCTGGTTTAGGATACACTGGAGAAAGCAGTTCTGCTGTCAACATCTCCAAGGAAGTGAAGTTTGTGAAGGCTAAGGAACCCATGGTGAAAACTCCAGCTGTTGAGAAGGTGAATATAGAAAAGAAGAAGAATGTAGCTGATCAACGGGTGTTCAACAATCCCTGTAACCGCCCAGAGGTCATATCTGAAGCTAGAAGGAAATCACTCCCAAGACCACAAAGAAGTCCAAGAACGAACCATTTTTGTCATCACTGTGGACTTCAAGGCCACACCAGACCAAACTGTCATAAGCTGAGAGCATTGAAGAATGGAAGTGATCAAAGGCCAAAAGGATCAAGAAATGACAAGAAAATTTGGGCTGTTAAGCAACCAAGAGATCGAAATGGTGACTCCGGAGTGATGGATGTAATGAAGATAATTGCTGCCTTCACCACTTGTTTGGAAAGCTTCACAAGAAGGTTTGAAAACTCTAACTCGCGTACCCAATCCTATAAGGATATCACCCCAAACACATGTGACGTGTGGGTGAAAAGGGGTACTCATGCATAAGCTTTATGACATGTCCATGAATTAATTCTTCCTATCTTTAGTGTCTTTGCTTGGGTGTTTGTTTGTGTGCATACTTGATTGTGTTTTTGCTTTAAATGTTTTTACATTTTCTTTGGATAAATTTCTTTGGTCAAAAATTCAAAATCACATAAAAAGTATAAAATCTAAAAGGTTTGATCAACATTTTTGAGTTTATGTCCTAAACTTGTTTTGTCTTGTACCTTTGTACTAATGGCTTTGTGCATTCTTGAGCACAGCTTGTTTTCATTGCACTCATATCAATGTGGGAAAAATCTTGAAATCTATATGATTGTTGTAAATCGATCTTCAAACTTGTCATGAATGATTAGTCAATGGTTTTGTTGATCTTGAGACATGCATAGACTTGTGTCTATATATCTTCCCACTCTTTATTTTGTTTTTGCTTAAAAAGCTCTACCAATGTAAATCTCAAAATGAAAAGAGATAAAGAGCTGCAAAAGCCTGTCGCACAAACTAGTATTTGACTAGGAAAAAGGAAAAGCGACTCAAAATAAAGTATATGATGCCCAAAAAGCCAAAGGCTTGATCATTAAATTTAAATATCAAAAATTTCAGGCATCGATCTCAAAATGAGATGTATTGACTCAAAATGTCAAAATGTTGAGAATTGTATTGAAGCCAAATGAAAAGTTTCAAAAGTTATGTAATCATTTTCTTGTGGGAAGTCATATATACATATTTCTATAATTGAGATGGATCTCATTATCTAGTGCTAATTGTGTATGCCTTGGTTGAATTGATCATTGAAACTTCATATTAGACTAAGGACGATCTCATTGTTGATATCCACACACATCACACTTGCTTATGTTCATTGAATGCCTTATTCATTTATGTGATTGTACTTGATAAAATATGTTTCACATGCTCAAGTTTTGTTGATCAAGCACAAAAAAATTTTTGAGCATTTGTGTGTTTTTGAAAAAGTCTCTTTGTTTTTAGCAAAATTTCAAAAATTGTTGTGTCCTGTTCTGGCGACTCATTCGCGTGTGTTAGGTTCTAAGAATTAGGAACTAATGTATTAGAACTTCAATTTGTAATGTTGGCAAACCATGATCAAAACATTCTTTTAGTCTTGTGTTAGACTTGCTCAAAGTATGGCTTTTTATGTAAAGTTGGAATCGAGTTGACTGCAGAATTCACTGTTCACTTGTTGCTTGACTCGATCGATCGAGAATTAGACTCGACCGATCGAAAATCGTGCAGAACGTTTTTCTACAAAAAATTTCCAACTCAGCCCTAGGTATATATGGGTAAACCCTAGCCACGTTTTTTAGAGTTCTGAATGTTGTGTTTGTGAATCTCATTGTGAGATCTAGAGGTGTTTACCTTCACATACACTTAGGGTTTCCAAACTTAAGATTCATGTCAAGAGGTTGGTAAATCATACAGTTGCAGAATCAAGAAAACTTAAAGATACACAAGCAGGTACGCTTGTGGATTGCTGAAGAATTCAAGGAAAGAAGGAATCTGTCGATCTCGGAGCTGTCACGTGGTCGTGGTAGTAAGTTTCCTACATTGGGTAGCAATAGGATGTTAGTGGTCTAAGTCTTATTGTGTAAACTTCGATTCTTTCATAGTGAATTCGGTTTTACCTTGAGGATAGCTAGGTTAAATCCTCCCCAGGTTTTTTACCGGTTTGGTTTTCCTGGGTCATCATATCTTTGTGTTCTTTATTTTCCGCTGCTTTATTGTTTTTGATATATTTGTGTTAACCTAAATTTGTTTAAATTACCTAAGTTAATCACTTGGCTAATTCTCTAGGTTAATCTGTTGGGTTAAGGGGTCTAAACGAACTTATAAGTGGTATCAGAGCGGGTAGCTTTTGTTTTTGATCCTTTGATCTTTGAGCTGATCCTTGACCCCTGTTGTCATGGAACACAGACACTCTCTTGTTGTTCCACCTCACTTTGATGGAAACAATTATGCTTATTGGAAAGTAAGGATGAAAGCATTCCTGAAATCCATTGATGAGAGAGTCTGAAACTCCGTTGAGTACGGCTGGGAGAAGCCCACTACTCCTGTGAATGAGTGGCAAACTTCTCAAAAGGAGGCAGCTGCTTTCAATAGCAAAGCTATGAATGCTATTTTCAATGCTGTTTCCATGGAGGAATTTAAGAGAATCTCTAATGTTGAGCTTGCTCATACTGCTTGGAAAATCCTCCAGACTGTGCATGAAGGCACAAAAGCAGTTAAAATAAATAAATTGCAGCAATTAACCTCTAGATTTGAAAGCATTAGAATGAATGATGATGAATCTTTTGATGAGTTCTATGCTAAACTGAATGATATTGTTAATTCTGCATATAATTTGGCTGAAATCTATGATCAATCTAAAATTTTTAAGAAGATTCTTAGATCTTTGACTGAGGACTTTAGACCCAAAGTGACTGCCATCACTGAAAGCAAGGATGTGAATTCCATCCCTGTTGATGAACTTGTAGGATCTCTTCAGTCCTATGAGTTGGACCTACCCAAGACAAACAAATCCAAATCAATGGCTCTTAAGTCTATTGATGATGTTGAGGATGATGGATTTGATGATGAACTCTCTGCTACAGAGATTGCCTATCTTGCCAAGAACTTTAGAAACTTTCTTAGGAACAATAACAGAAGGGCAAGAGGCAAGAACATTACAGCGATTGCCTATCTTGCCAAGAACTTTAGAAACTTTCTTAGGAACAATAACAGAAGGGCAAGAGGCAAGAACATTGCTGAACCTAGAAATTTTAGAAGAAATGATCCCATTAAGGTTAATAATACTGAAAAACCTAAAGAGAAAGTAGGTCAACCTTCTAATAATTCTTTGGGACAACAATGTTATGGATGTCAAGGGTATGGTCATGTGAAATCTGAATGTCCTACATACCTGAAGTCTAAGGGTAAGGCTATGGCTGTAACCCTTAGTGATGATGAAGTTTCTGACAATGAATCCACTAGTGATGAGGAAGGAAATTTCATTGCTTTCACTGCTACTACTGTAGTTAATGAAAGCGTGTCTGTTGAAGAGAACCCTTCTGATGGGGAACTCTCTGAGGATGCAGATTTACAGGAAGCCTATAATAAACTTTGTAAAGTTGCTGCAAAGGATGCCATGAATGTTGATTTAGGCTTAAAGAAAATTGCATCCCTAGAACTTGAAAAGAAAAATTTACTTGTGAAACTGTTTGATGCAAATGAGCTTTTGAATAATGTGAAAACTGAGAGCATGCTTTTACTTGATAAAGTCAAATGTTTGGAACTTGAATTATTTGTTGCTAAAGAACAAACTAATAGGTCTGCAAGCTCCAAACTTGATCACATGTTGAATGTTCAAAAGTCTCCCTCTGACAGAACTGGCTTAGGTTTTGTGGATAACATCTCCGTGCTTGAATCTCCTTCCACTAAATTTGTTCCCTCTTCTGAACCTCCTAAGAGTGAGATTGTCAAACCCTTGGTGAGTGAACCTGTCAAATCTGTAGATGTTACTCCACCTAGGAAGATTAGGGTTGATCTTCAAGCTTCTCATTCTAGAGCTTCTACTTCTTCTAAGGGCAAGATGCATGATAAGCCTGCATGGGTTTGTCATTTTTGTGGTAAGTCTGGACACATTCGTCCAAATTGTTTTAAGTTGCAAGCTGCAAAGTGAGCAAATAAACCTAAAGTACCTGTTTCCCAAGCACATGATCCTATGGTACTTATTGGTGGATTGGTAAAGGCGCTAAACGTTTATTCCAATCCTGGAGTTCCTCAGAATTCTAATGTGAATCATAACTCCAATGCAAGGGTTGCATCTAAAAGGTATTGGATGCAAAAGGCTCGACCTAATTGAGTCTGTCTAACATGGTCCTTGTGCTTCATTGCTCTATCTTTTGTGACCTTTGTTTCTAGGATTTGCATTGCATAACATTCATGCATTTCATTCTAGAATGTTTATTGCTTTTATAAAAAAAAAAAAAAAATTTTTTGCAAATTGTGTTTTTGCTATTTTTTCCTTGAACTTGAAGACAAGGTTGGTCAATCAAATTTTGCATAACATGTTTATGTAGCTTGTTTAGCTTTGATGCACTTATTTCTATTGCACTTTACTAGCTGAAGTTTTGTAGTGCATGTTGTGTGGGAAGATGCTATATTTGTTGATCACATGATCTTGATCTTGAAGTCTTATGTCTTTGATTGTCGGACTTAGTCTTATTGAGAAAGGAATAAATAACCATCTCACCACTGTTTACTAGTCAATCATGAACACTTTAGTGTATATCGTAAGATTTTGTGCTCGAGAAAGTGTAGCACATGTACAAAAAGAACATAAGATATAGCCTCTAAATAAAATTGGTGTGTACATTATATCGGCTATTATTAAGTTTCTAATCAATTAAATTGAATATTAATTTTGAGGCAAATCAAGAAACTTACATGATTGCAAACTTTTATTCTAGGAGATGTGAGAGTTATATGATGTAACTCTTTAAGTAATAGTCTCTTTCAATTTCAGGTGATGGATTTTGTAGAAATTGTGATTGATTACTATGTGCATATCATCTCACATGTTTCTCAAGCTTATGCTAGTTGCACACACTACACAAGTTATTCTTTGCTAAATTGTGTACATATTATTGTGTGTGCTTTTTGGTCTAACCAACCAAGGTTGAATATTTCTGGAAATTGATGCTGAACATGTTTGCTTGTTTAAATGGTTGAGGGATATTAAGAGAAAATCTTGCTTTGTGAGATCTGGGTTAAAAACATGGGTTTTTGGAAAACATTTCATCTCATACTCATACATTCTTTTTATAAAATCTAATGCTTTGAGGAGTTTTTGAGCAAATAAGTTCCATTTTTCAAAAATTCAATTTTCCAGAATTTCGATCGATTGAGTCTGTTTTTCGATCGGTCAAAATTGTTTTTAAAATCTAAGTAAAGTCTCTGTGTGTTTCGATCGGTTCTCAATTGGTAGTGGATCAATCGAAGGATTTTCGACCGATCGAATCTGTTTTTCGATCGATCGAAAATCGGGCTGAGTGTTTTTAAAAAGAAACTTTTCTCACATGTTCTTCACCTTTTCAAAACTTTTACAAACACTTTTGTCTTCTCACAAACCAGTCAAAGCAATTTTTGGTGTTTTTGTCGTTTTCCTCCGATCTTTTTGCATCAATCCGCTCTCTCAAGGCCGGTAAGACATTTTTGCCCCTCCATTTGTTTTTATTTTCATGTTTCATGCATTATTTTCATGCATTTTGGGTTATTTTCGGCATTTTAGTGTTTTGGTATTTTTGGCAATGATTTTGGGTGTTTCTTTCTCAAATTAATCATGGGTTTTTATGGGAACACCTTATCCAAGCACTACATGTGGTTTAATTTGATTAATTTGGTGCTTTGTGGAAATTTTGAAAATCTAGGGCTAGAAATTGATAAATTTGGGGTTTTTGTTCAATTTGATTTAAATTGATGAAATTGGCTTGTTAGATTGATTAATTTGATCATTATATTGTGTTATTTAACTATTGTGATGATCAATTTCTCAATTTGTTGTGTTTTGAAAATTGGGTTTTTCCTAAATTGGGTATTTTTTATTTAAATTCTATGCTCAAGCCAATTTTGTTGATTTGGATCATTATTGACCTCTGTCACTGCATTAGTTCATGCATCATTTGAATATTTTGTTCATGCATCATATAGATTGTTTTTTTCTATATTTTATGCTGTGCTAACTTGTAGTCTGCCCTTGGTTTTTGTTTTTGTTCTTTTCTTCTATGTCTCTCTTTTCTGTTCTTAGCACCATGCCTAGGAAAACTAGAGCCCATAGGACTTCTAACCCTTCACCTTCGTTTGATAGTGATCAGTTTCCTAGTGAAAAGAACCAAGAGACCTATGAGACCCTTAATCTTAGGCGTCATATTTGGGCTGAGCGTAGGGTTATTCTAGATGAGGTAGATCCTGAGGTGAGACGTAACTTTGAGCGTCGGGGTTGGTTATCTTTGCTCGAGTTTGAGCATCCTCCTCCTCCTGCCACCTTGATTAGAGAGTTCTACTCGAACCTCTCTATCCACATCTATGATACCAACACCTTGGTTAAGGTTTGGTTACAAGGTGTAGGGTATCACATTACCCCTTCGGTGGTGTCTGATGCTCTTGGAGTGCCCATTATTGATCATCCCGTCTTTCCTTATGAGGAGTCTCCACCTCTAGATGATGTTATGTCATACATCACTGGGTCTTCTATCCAGTGGAGTTCTGATCCTCGGATCACTTCTGCTAAGCTCTCTGAGCTTCATTACCTTTTCTTTAGGATTGCTTGTCATTCCTTGTGGCCTATTTCTCATCTCCACACCATCCCTCTTGAGCGATATGTGTTTTTGTATGCCCTTGTTACTAATGCTCCTATCAGTTTTCCTCATTTTTTCCTTCGTTCTTTGAACGAGGTACATCGGTCTAGTTCTACGGCTCATGATTTATTCTTTTCTGTTTTTATTCATAGGATTCTCCTTTATCTCTGTTTAGGTGATTTTCCTGCTTCTGAGCCTGTTCATGTTATTGCTCCTATAGGTGCTACCTTTTTGAGGCAAAGGACTGCTCAACTTCGAGCTAGCTCTAAGCGTCCTAGGGTAGAGCCTTCCGGTGTCATTCCACCCCCTTCTTCTTCTACAAATGCTCCTGCAGCTGAGACGTCTGCTGTTCCTGCTGCTGCTGCTGATGATGCTCCTCCACCTTCTCCTTCGGATGTCTCTGATATTCGTCGGACTCTGGACACTGTCATGACCGTTCAGGCGGCTCATGGTCAGCTTCTGGTGGATGTCCTTGATGAGCTTCGAGCTTTGAGAGCGGATTTGGCGAGTCTTCGTCGTTCTCCTCCGCCACCTCCTTTTGATGATGAGTGAGTGCCCTTTGGCAATTCGTCACCAAAAGGGGGAGTGTATCTGTAGAGGAGAGTCCATTGTTTTGTAGAGTGATTTTTGTCTTAGGGGGAGTTGAGTTTTGTATCTTACTATGACACTGTTGAGCTTGTGGAGTTATTAGATTGTATCTAGATACTTCACTTTGTATTTACATTTTTTGGCTCTTGTTAGGAGATATTTTTTGTTGAGATACATTTTGATGTATATGTTTCTTGTTTCACTATGCTACTTTGCTTATTGATTTATATTTATGATGTTATTCATGATACATCTCTTTATTTTGTGTCATGTAAAATCAAGAAATTATTTTTTATATTCCTTGTATTTTTTACACATGCGTTTATGTATTTGTTAAGTGTTACAGGAATATACAGGTTGATTCAGTCGTGCTGCTGTCTAATTTGCAACTGTTAGATAGTAGTTAGGTTGAATTGTTTAGTGGCTTTTTAATTTTGTAATGGGCTGTTTTAATTTGTAAACTTTGAGCTTTTTGTTTAGTCTGTGTTTTGTCACGGATTGCCAAAGGGGGAGTTTGTTAGGTTCTAAGAATTAGGAACTAATGTATTAGAACTTCAATTTGTAATGTTGGCAAACCATGATAAAAAAATTCTTTTAGTCTTGTGTTAGACTTGCTCAAAGTATGGCTTTTTATGTAAAGTTGGAATCGAGTTGACTGCAGAATTTACTGTTCACTTTCTGCCTGACTCGATCGATCGAGAATTAAACTCGACCAATCGAAAATCGTGCAGAACGTTTTTCTACAGAAAATTTCCAACTCAGCCCAAGCCCATTTAATGTATAGGGTTTTATGTTTTGCCCTAGGTATATAAGGGTAAACCCTAGCCACGTTTTTTAGAGTTCTGAATGCTGTGTTTGTGAATCTCATTGTGAGATCTAGAGGTGTTTACCTTCACATACACTTAGGGTTTCCAAACTCAAGATTCATGTCAAAAGGTTGGTAAATCATACAGTTGCAGAATCAAGAGAACTTAAAGATATACAAGCAGGTACGCTTGTGGATTGCTGAAGAATTCAAGGAAAGAAGGAGTCCGTGGATCTCGGAGCTGTCACATGGTTGTGGTAGTAAGTTTCCTATATTGGGTAGCAATAGGATGTTAGTGGTCTAAGTCTTATTGTGTAAACTTCGATTCTTTCATAATGAATTCGGTTTTACCTTGAGGATAGCTAGGTTAAATCCTCCCTAGGTTTTTTACCGGTTTGGTTTTCTTGGGTCATCATATCTTTGTGTTCTTTATTTTCCATTGCTTTATTGTTTTTGATATATTTGTGTTAACCTAGATTTGTTTAAATTACCTAAGTTAATCACTTGGCTAATTCTCTAGGTTAATCTGTTTGGTTTAAGGGGTCTAAACGAACTTACAGCGTGTCTGTCCAGTCGCATGCCCTAGTCGCGAGCTCAATACAGATTGTTTTCGCGTCTCTCTGGCGGGTCAATACCCAAGTCACGAAAAAGACCTAGAAAATTTTTCAAAAATCTGGAATTTTATGCTTCTCGCGGCTTGATGTGGCAACTATGTCGCGAGTGGAGGTACAGTTGCAAGATTTACACAGAATGTTTCGCAGCTCAGCTCGCAGTTATCTCGCGGTTTGAACCTCCAGTCGCGAAAAACACTTGGAAAATTTTTCAAAATTTTTCTTTAAAGTATTCTGGCGGCTTGACCTGGTGACTCTATGGCGACTTGATTCAGTCGCGAAAAACGCGTGTTTTGTGCCTTTAAAGTCAGTTTTTGAAAAACTTTTCAGTTTTCCCTCGATTATTTGTGACTGTTCATTGTTCCAACCGTGTTCTTTCTCAAACTCACCGTGTTCTTCTCAAAGATTTCTTTGTTCTTCATCATTTCTTCACCAATCTTCAAGAAAAATGTATGGGTTTTCATATTTTCATTATCTATTTCATGATTTTGAGCCTTTTCCTTTGGATTTTAGGTTGTTTTGATTAGTATAGATATTTTGAGTTTCGAGTATGGGTATGATTTTGTTTGTTGGGTTTGCTTGAATGGGTTGTGTTTATTTCACTGATCTAATGCATATTATGTCCCTTTATCATGCTTGTCTACCCTCATTGTGCTCTTGTGCCGTTTTGACCCTTGTTGTGCATTCTTCACTCATTGTGCTATGTCCTGTCATCATGTGTCTGAGTTTTTATGTATATGTGGTGTCTCTGTGTTTGTTTTGGTGCTTATGGAAATTCACATTTGAGTCTTGACTTGTATCTTTGATATATGCCATATCTTTTAACATATTGCACGTGTGTTTCTTCATTTACTTGGTCCGGGCTTAGTTCATACTTTGAGTTAACTGTTATATCATTTTTCTAAATACCTAGTATCTAATCAAGTTGATGTTTGTGTCTGGTGTTTGTTCTTGATACTCTGCTATGTGTCTAATCTTTTACAGATGTCACGCCATTCATCTAAAGGAAAGGAAATAGTGAGTGATATTACTCATGTTGCTAAGCGAACTCGTCAATCAACCCGGTCATCTCAAGTCCCGAAAAGTAAGAGATTCAGGACACCCGTTGATTCACAAACATACTCAAACATCTTTGTCGATGCTACCATTATCGTGGAAAGGATAGTGCATTTTGACACCTTGGGAACTACATTTATCCCTGAGATTTTTGAAAGAAGAGATTGGGATGCCCTATTTGGGAACTTTGAGGATCCATATGATGAGTTAGTGAGGGAGTTCTACTCAAATGCACGATTCATCAGGATTGAAATACAATGCTGGGTAAGAGGAAAAGAATTTGTTATTACTCCAGATTATCTTGCACAAGTTCTTCACATTACTCGACCAGAAAATGTAGACAAGACTCCATTTGATGACAGAGTTCCTCAGGTGCAAAACATTCTTCAAGTTCTTGGATCTAATCATGAAGTTAGAAACAAAGGAATGTCTATAGGCACAGCAAAATTTTCACCAGAACTGACTACTCTGAAACTGATCATGTTCTCAAATCTTTACCCATTGACGAATACTGGTTACATAAATTTTGGAAGAGCCCAGTTTTTGTGTGATCTTATTAGTGGTGCCCCAATTGACATTTGTGCCCATATTTTTCAAACAATTGGGAAAATTGCGGCTCAATCAGTAGCAAGAGCTTGTCTTCCTTTCAGTAGTCTTCTTATGAAAATCATGATCCAAGAAGGTATACATCCAATATCAGATGGAAGAATTATGCAGCGTCCTTGACCGATTTCTATGTTCACTCTTCAAGCAAGCAAGAGTCACTCTTCTATGGCAACAAAGACTAAATCATTCGCTCTTGGCAGTCCATCTGGTCAAGCTATTCCTATGCATACAGAGACACCTTCTACACCCACTCCAGAAATAAGGACGCTGAGGACTCAACTTAGTGATCCTGCTGACAGGCTGAGCAATCTCGTTGACGGTGTCAATCAGCGTATTTTCGGTCTAGAGAAACTTCTTGTCCAATACAACAACTCTGTTCACATGCGCTTCACCGACATCGAGGCACAATTAGATGCTATCCAACAGAAGATTGAGGACAGTCTTTAGCTATTCGTGACAAAAAGGGGGAGAACAATGAAAGGGGGAGTGATCACAGTCTCGTAAAAGAAAAAGGGAAGTTGTACAGGGGTGTTATTTACATATTTATCTTTCTGCTAAACTTATTTGGTATAATCTGTTGGATATGGTACTTTGTTTTGGTACTCTGTTTTTTATATATTTATTTTGTACCTATGCTTATGTAGCCCTTTATTTTGTACCTATGCTTATGTAGCCCTTTATTTTGTACCTTTTGCTTTTGTGGCATGTTGGTTTTCTTTTGTACCTTGCTTTGTGTAAGCAAGGTACAACTTAGTGATCCTGCTGACAGGCTGAGCAATCTCGTTGACGGTGTCAATCAGTGTAATTTCGGTCTAGAGAAACTTCTTGTCCAATACAACAACTCTGTTCACATGCGCTTCACCGACATCGAGGCACAATTAGATGCTATCCAACAGAAGATTGAGGACAGTCTTTAGCTATTCGTGACAAAAAGGGGGAGAACAATGAAAGGGGGAGTGATCACAGTCTCGTAAAAGAAAAAGGGAAGTTGTATAGGGGTGTTATTTACATATTTATCTTTCTGCTAAACTTATTTGGTATAATCTGTTGGATATGGTACTTTGTTTTGGTACTCTGTTTTTTATATATTTATTTTGTACCTATGCTTATGTAGCCCTTTATTTTGTACCTTTTGCTTTTGTGGCATGTTGGTTTTCTTTTGTACCTTGCTTTGTGTAAGCACTTTGTCTTCTTGCCTTGTGGCTTTCGTACTTTATGTTTTAATGCCATGCCTTTATCCTTAAGTACTTCACTATTGTGCCCTGTGTTGGATTTTTATCCTTAATGCAATTACGTAATGTTGTTGCATTGGTTGAGTGTTAGACATGCAAATGATACTTGTCATTGAGCTTATTAGATTGCATGTCCGGATGTTCATTCCTTATGAGAATGAGCATTGTGATTACTATTTATAGTGATTGTTTGTTTTTGGTCAAGCCATGCTCTATTGCTTTAATTCTTTTTGCTTGATCGCATTGTGCTTGCTTCATACGCAATACAAGTTATTTTGCATACAATGAACTTATTGTGTGGTTGTTTTTCAGGAGATACTTGTACTTATGATTCAAGAGCTTCACAGATCCTAGAGTTAGGTGTGAGTGAGTTTTGTTTAACAGTTCCCAACTCACGCGTTAAGTCTAGAGTTTGTTGTAGGGTTTTGTCACGGAATAGCCAAAGGGGGAGATTGTAAGATTGAATTTTATCAACTACTGTGTTGGCTTTATTCCGTGCCAATTTGCTTATATTTTCAGCATTTAGAAACCCTGTATTTAGGTGGGAATCATGTAAGGGTAGTGTGTGAGAGAGTGTGAAGATTTGCTCAAGACTGTGCTGCAAAACAGAGACTCGTGACTGGACCTCGCTAGTGTCTCACGACTGTCAAGCCACCAGATGTTGCACATGAGAGAAGTGTACAGAGGAGAACTCGCGACTGGATCTCATGGGTGGCTCGCGACTGGAAGCTGCCAGAATATGAACCGTCGTGCCAGCTGTCGCACTATAGGACAAAATTTCCAGTCTGGCCTTTCAATTCCTTCGCGACTTGAACTCGCGACTCAGTCAAGCTGCGAGGACAAGTCGCCAGCCTACTCTGTTGTGAAAAATCTGTCTCTTCGCATTCCAAACACCCACCAGTATATATACCCCTTATACCCACAAAATGTAGAGAGCTTCTAGAGAGAATTTTGTGAGAGACACCCTAGAGAAAAACAAGATTGATTCATCCACAATCTTAACCTTTTGACTCTTCAAATTCCTCTACTCTCTTCCTCTCCATTGTAGATCCTTGAGAGGTACTTTAGCCAAAACCTTTTCTCACCATACCCACAGCTATGAGAAGGCTCTTTGGTATTTTGGGAAGCAGTTAGGAAGGAGCCAATTTATATTGGTAGATGCTATGGACTAGTAGCAGGATCTAGAAAGCTAAAGAAGAAATAGGTTCGGCGTAACCTCGTTGGAGCAGAAAGCTTGGAGGGCTTAGGTACCGGGTAGATTAGGCTTGGAGGGACTATTGCTGTCCTTGTATCCCAACTACATTCTTTAGTGGATCATTTTGACCGCTTGAAGGGCGGCAGAGAGGTTTTTCGCCGAGGTCTTCGGTTTCCTCTTCGATAACACGTCTCGTGTTGTCCTTGAGTTTGCATCTCTCTTCCCTTTATCTTTGTCATTTAATTTCTGTTATGGATGTGATTTTATTTGACTAAGATTGTTTATCAATTCTGTTTTTGGCTTTAATTCATTTTTCGCACGTTTATCGTTTATGTTAAAGCTATAATTGGTAATTTGTAAATTGGGGGTCTAAACGTTCATAGTGTTTCATACGCTATTTGAACTTTCAATCTCTAAGGTAATTCTAAACTCTTTTCTTTGATTTTGATCCTTAGTTTATGTTTTGGAGAGTTTTTGTGCTCTTGGTTGGGATTTTCATCATAGGGGTGGGGGAAACTTAATTTTTGTCAAATTTTTATATGGGATTGGTTTCTTTTGATAATTTGCTTTGGATGTTGGCCCCTTGTGGCAAAAAGAACATGTATTAAGGGTGGATTTCGTGATGTTCATGCATTGTTTCATTTTGTTTTTCATAGTGTGCACGCTAGGTGTTTGATAAAATGCCTCTTAGGCATTTTCTCACTTGTTTGGACTCCGATGAGTATCAAACTTTGGGGTTTCTCCTGTTTCCTCATTAGGAACATGTTTGGTTCATTGGTTGTGTATTTAACACACCTTGCCCTACACGTGCATTTTCCATGCATTGGTCATGCATTGCACATTGTCACCTCTTGCACACACCTTTGCTACCCTTGTCATGCATTGATCTATACCTTGTTTCTTCATCCTAGCATGTCATGTTTACCTTATGCTTTGTAGCATTTTTTTTTGTCTTAGATTTGAGCTTCATTTTCTCATTCATCTCGCACCCCTCATGCATCATTATCAGTGTTCATACCTTCATCTCTTGCCCTCATTTCTCCTTGACCCTTTGTCTATTCCTGACAAAAAGGGGGAGAGTATACTCTATAGAGTATACCAAAGAGTTTTTGTCATAAACATATGACCCTTGTGCACATTCTTAGGGGGAGAAATTTTATTTCTCGTGCACATGTGTATGGGGGAGAGATATTCCATAGGGGAGTTGCATATACCAAGGGGGAGAAGACATTGTGCTTATAAGAAAACAATTTGTTTTTTTTATGTTTCTATATGTTTGTTTTCTTATTTGCTTTATGGTGCTTTGAGTTATGTTTTGTACCTATGCATTGTTGCTCTCATTGCAACATGTTTGTGTTTTGGACATGCATACATCCTTATGCTATTGTGCTTCATTGAATGCATGTTTGGATAATCATTTGCTTTGCTTTGTGATCATTGTAGTGATATCTTTATGACTGTTTTGGTATATGATCAAATTGCTCATATGTTTCACATCATGTTTACTTGATCGCTTTTTACTTGTTACATTATAATTGTTTTTTTATTACTTGATTTACCTTGAGGGTCTAATGTGTTTTGTGCAAGTGTTTTAGGTTACAAGTATATATGTTCCAAGTTCATCACAGCTCCAATGATTCATGATAGGGGGAGTATTGTGTACCTTAGCTTTTATTTTGTACCTATGTTTTTGTAGCTGTTTATTTTGTACCTTGCTTTTGTAAGCGTATTTGTACCTTTGCTTATGTGGCTTTTGGTTATATTTGGTATCCTTGCTTTGTAGCTAGTACTTTTAAGTTAATGTTTTGCATTTCCTTTAGTACATCACACTTGTGCCCTTTGTTGGATTTTTTATCCTTAATGCAATTACGTAGTGTTGTTGCATTGGTTGAGTGTTAGACATGCAAATGATACGCTGCATTAAGCTTATTTGCTTGCATGTCCGAATGTTCATTCCAGGTGTGAATGAGTATTGTGATCACTATTTATAGTGATTGTTTATGTTTGGTCAAGCCTTACTTTATTGCTTCAATCCGTTTTGCTTGATCGTATTGTGCTTGCTTTATATGCAATACAAGTTTTTCTGCATACAATGATCTTATTGTGTAGTTGCTTTTCAGGAGATACTCGTACTTATGATTCAAGAGCTTCAAAGATTCTAGAGTTAAGTGTGAGTGAGTTTTGTTCAACTGTTCCCAACTCACACGTTAAGTCTAGAGTTTGTTGCAGGGTTTTGTCACGGAATAGCCAAAGGGGGAGATTGTAAGGTTGAATTTTATCAACCATTTTGTTGGCTTTATTCCGTGCCAATTTGCTTGTAATTCAGCATCTAGAAACCCTGTATTTAGGTGGGAATCATGTAAGGGTAGTGTATGAGAGAGTGTGAAGAAAAGCTCAAGCTTGTGCAGCAGAACAGGGACTCGCAACTGGATCTCGCTGGTGTCTCGCGACTGACAAGCCACCAGATGTTGCACACGAGTGAAGCATGCAAAGGAGAACTTGCAACTGGATCTCGTGGATGGCTCGCGACTGGAAAGTCACCAGAATCTGAATCGTCAAGCCAGCTTTTGCACTACAGGACAAAAAATTCCAGTTTGGCCGTTCAGTTAGTTCGCGGCTTGAACTCGCGACTCAGTCAAGCCGCGAGGCCAAGCCGCCAGCCAACTCTGTTTTGGAAAATCTATCTCTTCGCATTCCAAACACCCACCAGTGTATATACCCCTTATACCCACTAAATGTAATGAGCTTCCAGAGAGAATTTTGAGAGAGAAACCCTAGAGAAAAACAAGATTGACTCATCCACAATCTTTACCCTGTGACTCTTCAAATTCCTCTACTCACCCTCTCCATTGTAAATCCTTAAGAGGTACTTTAGCCAAAACCTTTTCTCACCACACCCATATTAGTGAGAAGGTTCTTTGGTGTTTTGGGAAGCAGTTAGAAAGGAACCAATTCTTTTTGGTTGATGCTATGGACTAGTAGCGAGATCCAGGAAGCTAAAGAAGAAATAGGTTCGGCGTAACCTCGTTGGAGCAGGAAGCTTGGAAGGCTTAGGTACACTGGGTAGATTAGGCTTGGAGGGTCTATTGCTGTCCTTATATCCCAACTACATTCTTTAGTGGATCATTTGACCGCTTGGAGGGCAGCGGAGAGATTTTCGCCGAGGTCTTCGGTTTCCTCTTCGATAACACATCGAGTGTTGTCCTTGTGTTTGCATCTCTCTTCCCTTTTATCTTTGTCATTTAATTTCTGTTATAGATGTGATTTTATTTAACTTAGATTGTTTATTAATTCGGTTTTAAGCTTTTGTTCATTTTCTGCACGTTCATTGTTTGATATAAAGCTTGAATTGATCATTTGTAATTTGGGGGTCCGTTCATAGTGTTTTATACGCTTTTTGAACTTTCAAGATTTCACATGAACATACCCTTGACAACCAAAACATTGTTGACCCAAAGAATTATTAGAAGTTTGACCTACTTTCTCTTTAGATTTATCAGTATTTAATGGGTTCATTCCTCTTAAAATTTCTATGTTCAGCATTGTTTTACCTATTGCCCTTCTATTGTTGTTCCTATGAAAATTTCTAAAGTTCTTAGCAAGATAATCAATCTCTATAGAAGAGAGTTCATCATCAAATCCATTCATATCAACATCATCAACTGACTTAAGAGCTATTAATTTGGATTTGTTTGTCTTGGGTAAGTCTAAATCATAGGACTGGAGAAATCCTACAAGCTCATCAACAGGGATAGAGTCCATATCCTTGCTTTCAGTAATGGCAGTCACTTTGGGTTTAAAGTCCTCTGTCAAGGATCTAAGTATCTTCCTAACAATCTTAGGTTGATCATAAATTTCACCCAAATTATAAGCAAAGTTAACAATATCATTCAGTTTAGCATAGAATTCATCAAAACATTCATCATCAGACATTCTAATACTTTCAAGTCTAGTAGTTAACTATTGCAGTTTATTAATATTAACTGCCTTTGTGCCTTCATGCACAGTTCGGAGAATATTCCATGCAGTATGAGTAACTTCAACATTAGAGATTCTCTTGAATTCCTCTCCATAGAAACAACATTAAAAATAGCATTCATGGCTTTGCTATTAAAAGCGGCTGCTTCTTTTTGAGAAATTGACCACTCGCTTACAGGAGTAGCCGGTTTCTCCCATCCGTATTCAATGGAATTCTAAACTCTCTCATAAATAGATTTCAGGAATGCTTTCATCCTTACTTTCCAGTAGGCATAGTTGTTCCCATTAAAGTGAAGTAGGATCACAAGAGAGTGACTATGTTCCATGACAACAAGGGTCAAGGATCAACTCTTAGATCAAAGGATCTAAATACAAGAACTAACTTGCTCTGATACCACTTGTACGTTTTTAGACTCATTAAAACACAAATTGTTTAACCTAGTTATTTAACCAAATGATTACTTAGATAAATTATTCAAATCTAGGTTAACACAAGAAAATCATATCATGTAAATAATGCGGAAATATAAAGAACATTTGAAATGATAACGCAGGAAAACCAAACTGGTAAAAAAAACCTAGGGAGGATTTAACCTAGCTATCCTTAAGATAAAACAGATCCACTATGAAATAATTGAAGTTTGTACAATAAGACTTAGACTACTAACATTCTATTGCTACCTCGAATAGAAAACTTACTACCACGACCACATAATAGCTCTGAGTCCACAAACTACTTCTTTCCTTGATCCACTGCAACTATAAGTACTCCCACTTGTGACTTTGAGACTCCACTCAAAGGTTTCAGATCTTCTTTAAATTCTTTATGCAGCAACTGAAGTGATCACCAAGTTCTTGACATGAATCTTGATCTTGATAACCCTAAGTGTGTATAAAGGTAAACACCTCTAGATCTCACAAGAGATTCAACACACAACACATCAAAGACTTCTACATCTTAGCTAGGGTTTTTCCTTTTATACTTGGAGTAAAACATAAAACCCTACACGTCAAACCGGGCTTAGGTTGAGTTGGAAATTCTGCTAAAAAATTAATCTGCACGAGCTTCGATCGATCAAGTCTAATTTTCGATCAATCGAGCCTTGCAGATTTAGACCTATAAATCCTGCAATTACTTGATTCCAACTTTACAAATAAACACCACTTTAAGTAGCCTAAATCTAGACTCTAAGTTTTGATTATAGTTTGCCAACATAATACATAATGAAGTTCTAATACATTTAGTTCCTAAAGTCTTAGAACCTAATAAATTCTATGATGCCGCTTGATGCAAATGAGCTACAAACAAATATTAATGATAAATACAAAAAAAAAAAAAAAAAAAAAAACTTTTGATACACTAAACCACGATCACAATGGATTGGGAGTGGACCATCATTTCTCTAGCACAACAAATCCATAGGAGTCACATAATAGGAAATCAAGATCACCAAAAAATGAAAGAAAAAAATTAGAGAAAGAGAGAAATAAAATCTTGTGTGTGAGAAAACTATGCACAGAATGTGAGAGAGAATTGGAAATTTATAATAAGCAGATGAGAATAAGAAGAGCCAAAAATAAAGGAAGATAGAGGGATAGAGGACGAGATATATTATGGTAGTTAGTAGTAGGAAGATGAAAAGGTAAAAGGGAGGGAAAAATGTTTGAGAATGTGTAACAATAAGATAAGAAAATTAATAAAAAGAAAAAGAGTTAAGAGAGAGAGAGAGAGAGAGAGAGAGTTGGAAGTAAGTGGATGATGTGACTGCTGATATGTCTCAACAGAAGCATAACAGCAATAAATGCTACACTTTAACTTTTTGATATATATAGATTTTAATTCATTTTTCGTGCTAACTACACAATGAAAGGATTTCACTTTCACCCAATTTTTCAATTTAATTCTTTTTTTCCGTTCTTGGAGAGTAACAACTAATATAGTAAAATCAAGCATATTTCCCCAACTATACGAGTCAGAATTAACGGATTTTAATATACAGTAAATTAGATAAATTTAAGCATATAAATCATTGCCAACACAGCATGTTAGGAAAAAGATTCTCTTTCTTACACAGAAAAACCTTGTAATTGCAAAACTTGGCATAGAGGTTTGTAGTGTTTTCGCAACCTTAACTACCAAACTGTTGTGAGGCTTTCAATTTTGCATATAAGAAACCAAGACTTAGACCAAACCTTGTAGATTATTTTATACTGCAATAGATTCCCAATTTCAAGAATCAAATCCTCGGATCAGTAGGCTAGGATAGAAGAGACAGTAGGAGATGGACAATGTGATTCACAGTAACACTTCCACTCAAGAGCAAAATCCTTTACCTTCTGAAAAAACACTTGGGAGGATGGAAAGCCATACACTATATCCTCAGTAATGCACTGTACAAATAGCAATTTCAATAATGCTTTCTGCATTGTCTTCCTTTTCTCATATGTTCTGACTTTATGTCTGTTATTTTGAAGGGAATGAAACATTCGAAAAGTTGGCAGCAATGAGTTTGATAGCAAATTTAGTGGTGTATATGCATACAAAGTACAACATGGATAATGTACATTCGGCTAATGCATTCAAAATGTGGTCTGGTTTCACCAATGTTTTGCCATTATTGGGTGCCTTCATTGCTAACACTTATCTGGGAAGGCTCCATACTATTGTCTTCAGCACTGAAGCATCGTTTCTGGTAAAAGTATGCTTTCTATGGCATAATGAGATGGTAAAAGAATTGAAGTTAACTATTTAACGAAGAGCCTAGAATCTTTTGTTACAAATTGTTTGAATGTATGTTATCTCTGATGTTCAACAAATCTTATATCATCTCATTGAGTTCATTTTGCATTCAATTTCTTTTTCCTTTACTCTGCAACCAAAGAAAGCTCAACTTACATAAATCTGTCAATATTCTGTCATTTTGGGGGACATAAATTCTCTAGATTAATATTTTAGTCTCCGATTGGATTTTATGAATAATCAATGTTACATTTTTTAACAAGGCATGGGGATCATGGCACTACCTGCTGGAATGCCTATGTTAAGACCCTGCTTATGCATTGACAAATCCAATTGCCCACAGCCTCAGAGTTGGCAGCTGGCCATCCTCTCTAGGGGTCTTGCATTGGTAGCCATAGGATATGCGTTTGACCTTGCAACATTGCCTTTGGGGCTGATCAGCTTGACACCAGAACAGAGGAAGAGCACAACTAGAAAGCTTCTGCAATTAGTGGTATTTCCTATTTACGGTTGCCCTCTTGGTAGCTCTCACTGGAGTTGTCTATGTTCAAACTAGTATTAGCTGGCTTCTGGGTTTTGTCATTCCAACTTGCTGCCTTGCCCACTCCTTAACCATTTTCCTTTTGGGCCGCAACACGTATATACGTGTGAATCCAAATGGGAGCATCTTTGCCAAGATGGCCAAAGTGATCATAGCTGCCTATAAGAAGAATCATTCAACCGAAAGGCAGCCTTCTCCACAATCCTTCTATGATCTTCTAATTATTGAATCAGAGGATTCAGAGACATAGAATAAAGCTCGGGCACACTGATAGGTTTAAGTTCCTTGATAAGGCTACTGCAATTACCTATGAAGCACGGGTGCATTTCGGGACTCGGGTGCGGGTGCGGGTGCGACTGCGGGACTCGGCAATTTTTGAAAAAGGTGGGTGCGGGTGCGGCGGGACTCGGCGATTAAAAAATTATTAAAAATATTTTTATTTATATTTTTAATATATTGCTAAGCATACTTTTTCACATTATATAAAAATATACCAAATTTAAGAGCAATAGTAGATAATAACTAAAGAGTGCTTTTTTTTTTTTTTTTAAACGTGAACGAGTGACTGAACTGTGAGTGAGTGGCTGACTGGGTGTGAAGTGAAACCATGAAAATCAGAGAGAACAGAGAGGGAGGTGCGACGGAGGCGAGCGAGACTGCGAGAGAGAAGACCGAAGACAAGAGTGTTTTGGTTTTTTTTTTTTTTTTTTTAAACGTGAATCAGTGAGAGTTTAGTTTTAGGGTTTGTATATAGAGTGAAACGGTGCGTTTTGCACCTTTTTTTTTTTTTTTTTTGAATATAGGCCTGAATCGGCCGTTTCGCCGGTTCCGGCCGATACAGGCCCGAGTCCCAGCCGCGTCGGCGCGAGTCGGCGAAAAAAAAAAGGTGACCATGTGGCCGACGCGGTGCGACGCGGCACCGACGCGCGGGCAGCGGCGTCGCCCGCGCGTCGCCTGGTCGCACCGCGTCGGACGCAGGTGCAGCGCCTCTGGCGCCGCGTCGGTGCTTCCCAGGCAATTACTAACCCAAGTGAACTAGACAACCAAGGCAAGCCCAAGAATGGTTGGACACAATGTAGCTTGCAACAAGTGGAAGAACTAAAATGTATGATAGGTGTTTTGCTAGTTTGGTTATCAAGAATATGCTGTTTTGTAGCCATGACACAAATGAGCTCATTTGGTATCCTTCAAGCAATTCAGATGACAAGATCGGTTGGACCCCAATTTCAAATTCCACCAGCCTGGATGGGCCTCATACCTATGATTGATCTTTCAACATGGAAATGCATTTATGAGCGAGTTTATGTACCTCTGATGCAGAAGAGGGCCAAAAAGGATAAAAGATTGACAATGGAACAAAAGAATAATGATTGGGATTGTGATGGCAATTTTGTGCATGTTGGTAGCTGGGTTCATCGAGATGAAGCACCGGGACTCAGCTTTGAAACATGGGTCTTTTGAGTCACCTGTAACTGGGGCATTGCTTGTGCCACAATTTTCCTTGTCTGATTGGATTGAAGCTTTTGCAGCAATAGCCATGATGGAGTTGCTTACCACACAATGTCCAGAGAGCATGAAGACTTTTGGTGGGGCAGTTTTCTTTCTTAGCTTATCCCTTGCCAGCTACCTAAGCACCATTCTTGTTAGTATCACCCACAAAGTCACTGGGTTGAATGGCAAATTGTCATAGTTAGGTGGCAATGACCTTAACAAGAATACGCTACACTGCTCTGTCAGCTGTAAATCTTCTATATTTCTATGTTTTTGCCCACCGTTATTTGAGGTATAGCGAGCTGCAGAAGTCATCACTTCAAGGTGAATTAATTGATGAGGAAATAGGGGTTGCAGACTACAGAAACTGATTAGCAAAATAGGTCTAGTGTATTTGATCAAGCATTATGTCTTTGTGGAATTATCAGGCATGTATATAGTAAGTGTTGAGATAGCCAAAACTTTGATATCAATTTGAAAGTTCACATGGTGTGTAAAACACTAGTGAATGTTTAGACCACCAGTTTCAAAAATACCAACACAAGCTTATATTCAAACAATGTATGTGCGAAATGATAAATATAAGCTATACCCAAACAATCAAACTACTCTAAGCCAAAATTTAATCACAACACAGTAGTAATTAAATGCAAAGAGTAAATGATAGATAGAAGTAAACGCAAGATAACACGGCACATGTTATCGAAAAGTAAACTGAAGAACTCAACGAAACCTCTCTGCCGCCCTCCAAGCGGTGAAATGATCCACTAGAAAATTAGTTGGGATATATGAATAATAATAGACCCTTCAAGTCTAATCTATCCGATGAATCTAAGCCCTCCAAACTTCTTGCTCCAACAGGGTTAAGCCTAACCTTGTCTTCTCTAGCTTACCAGATCCCGCAATAAGCTCATTGCATCAACCAAATGAATTGGTCCTCTCTGAACTGCTTCCCATGCACCAAATAGCCTTCTCACTGATATGAATATGGTGAGGTAAGGATTTGGCTAAAGCTCTTCTCCAAGGTATGTCAATGGAGAAGATGAGAGCAAAAGAATTTGAAGAGTCAAATGTATAAGATTGTAGATGAATCAATCTTGTTGGTCTCTAGGGTTTCTCTCTCAAAATTCTCTCTAGAAGCTCTCTACATTTCGTGGGTATAAGAGTATATATATATATATATATATAGGGTATGTGAGGAATGTGAAAAGTCATTTTTTTGCAAAACAGAGGGCTCTGGCAACTCACTCAGACAAGTTGCAAGTTTTAGTCGTGAAATAACTGACTGGCCAGACTGGCCTTTTTTGTCCTGTAGTGCTCCAGCTGTCATGACCCTTCAACTTCCTGCATACTTCACGCGTGTGGCACTTTGGCGAGTCATTAATCGCAAGTCACTCGCGAGTTCCAGTCGCAAGAATGCTCTTGATTGCACACTCACTTGAATTCCTCACACTCTCTCACACACAACTCTTACATGATTACCACCTAAATACAGGGTATCTAATTGCTGAATTACAAGCAAATTTGGTACGGAATAAAGCCAACACATGGTTGAATAAATTCAACCTTACAATCTCCCCCTTTGGCTATTCCATGACAAAACCCTAAAACAGACTCTAGACTTAAAATGTGAAATGGGAACAGGTGCCAAAACTCACTCACACCTAACTCTAGATTCTGTGAAGCTCTTGAACCACACAGCTAAATTTTCCTGAAAATGATATTGCAAGAAGTTCATTGTAAGCAGAAATCTTGAAATGCGTATGGAGCAAGCACAATGCGATCAAGCAAGTATGGATATGACAATAAAGCATAGCTTGACCAAACAAGAACAATCACTATAAATAGTGACCACAATGAACATTCACACGGTGAATGAACATTCGGACATGCAAGCTAATAAGCTCAATGCAAAGTATCATTTGCATGTCCAACATTCAACCAATGCAAGAACACTAAGGTAATTGGATCAAGGATACAAGATCCAACAAGGGCACAAGTGTACTAAAGAGAATGTAAAACATAATCTAAAAGTACTAAATAGCTACAAAAGCAAAGGTACAAACAAAATATAGTTTAAATAGCTAAATCATTCAAGCATCCATAAAACACAATATCCAAGTATTTTAAAACCAAAAAAATTAAAGTCATAGAGTACTTAAATAAATGCCATGATAAACCATAAAAACTATGAAAAACCATAATAGCTATAAAAACTAATAAAAAATTCCCCCCTTCTAGATAGGCCCCCCCTCAAAAGCTACTCCATACTACTCCCAATTTTTTACCGAAATGGCCAAAGGGTTATAGCTAGTTCGTGAAGCTATCAAACTTGGCTGTAAGCAAGTTGATTTGGTCCTGGATGGTTGTAAGCTTGTTGGAGTGCTCAATTTGGACATCTCTTAGGCCATCAATCCTCTCAAGAATAATCTAAAAAGCACCTGGAGGCACTGATGAAGATGATGAAACTCTGCTCCTTCCTCGACCACCACCTCTTCTTGAAGAAGATGGTTGTCCTTCCGCTTCAATTTCCGTGTCCACAAAAGGTGCTTGTTCAGGTTCTTTCGCTTCCTCATCACCTGGAAGATGAACTCTTCTCCTTAAGATTGTTTGAGAGTTGATGGAAGGAGGCACACTCAATATGCTTATGTCTTGTGGAGTCTCCACACCTTTTTCATGAAGGATCCTATAATCAAACTTGGAAGAACAAGCTTTGCCCTTAAGGTTGTCCTTGTAGCTTCAGCAATGATCAAGTAAGCACGAGCACCAATGTCGATGTAAGTTCTCTCACGAAGCTCCATGAGGAAGATGGCTCTAGCATTGTTGATGGTGGTCAACTTCCTTACTGGATACAAGTTGAACAATATGATGTAGGCAAGTCATCTCAAATGCAGAGGGAAGGTGATTGTGTTTAGGCATTTTCCTTCCCTAGTGCCACCAATACAAAATTATACCGTTTCTATAGAGACCATTCTGTCCTTGTAAGGAATGAAGTCTTCATGATCTACTTCTTCATGTCCAAGGTTACCATCAATGTCTCCCACATCAAGAGTGAATTCATGTCCTCTAACCCAATAGTCTATGTAATCTTCTCTAAGTGTGGCATTGGCATAGAATTCCCTAATCAGTGGTTCACAAACCCCGGGGAGATCACCAAGGAGTTTTTCCCAACCTCTTCCTTCAAAACAGCTAGCGATGAAGGATTCCTTGAGGTCAACAAGATCCACAAATCGCTCCTGAATGATTAGAGCCTTCTCAAAGTAATGGTTGTATCACTCAAAATGTTGAGTAGAGCGAAACCAGCTTTCATCCATGAGTTTCCTCTTGTCACCATGCTGAGTAGTGGTTTTTCGTGGAGCCATCTACAAAACAAAGTAGCAAATACCACAAAACAAAGCACAAAATTCGGTAATAAACTTGATTAGTAACAAGTTAGAACCAAAACATAAACTTTAAATTAAAACACTAAAAACTAGAATTTAATTAAAAAACAAATGACATGTGAGGATATAAATCATCAAAACATGAAAGAATCATTGGCATTATTCACTCAACATCTCAAAGAGTGGGTGTGTGGGTGTGTGTGGGTGCATCATATGCAAAAGTGTGCAAACTAGGGCAAAGTGTGAAAACACATAATCATTTGATGTTTCAAAATCAAGAAAACATGATTATCCCCACAATCTTTGTACTCAATGGAGTCCAAAGAAACACACAAAAACATCTAAGAGACATTTTATCATGAACATGGTATGCACAACACAACACAACACAAATCATAGTACAATGCATAAATATGAAGAAAAAACATGTATAACATGTATAACAAGCATTATACCAACAAAACCCATATATCAAACTCATCAAAAACCCATATTCAACAACCATATTTCAATATCTCAACATAAACATAAAATCCAATAAAACTAGGGCTAGAAACTTGAAATATAGTGAAAATAAGAGAAAACCCATACCTTTTCTTGAAGATTGATGAAGGGTTGAAGAAGAAAATGGAGATTTTGAGAGCAAGAATGGCGGTTTTAAGAGAGGGAGAGGCGGAGAAGACAAAGGGGTTATGCACGTGATGCAAGGGAAAACTAAAACGTTTTTTAAAACTATCTGAGATTTAACCCTATTTGTGCAAAACACGCAATTTTCGCGACTGATATGACCCGCGAGCAAGTCACCAAAAACCCTTGTACAAAATTTTGAAAATTTTTTCTAAGTCTTTTTCACGACTAGGGCATCGACTCGCTAGTAAGTCGCAAACCTCTCTGAGTAAACTCGTGACTGGACTTCCACTCGCGAAGTAGTCGCGAAAATGACCAAAACCCAGAAATTTTGTAAATTGTTCTAAGTGTTTTTAGTGACTAGAGGTCTCACTCGTCAGGGAGTCGCGAAACCTTTTGAGTAAACTCGCGACTAGTATGACTCGCGAGTGAGTCGCCAAAAAGCAAGGTTGAAAATTTTTGAATTTTCTGAAATTTTTTCAAAACAAAAACACTTTCCAAAAACAACTAAAATACTCAAAAATCTTTTTGTGTTTGATCAACATTTGATTGAGTATGTACAACACATTTAATCAAGTACAATCACACAAATGAATAAGGCATTCATTAAATATAGACATGTGTGATGTGTGTGGGTATCAAATGTGAGATAGTCCTTAGTCTAATATGAAGTTTCAATGATCAATTCAACCAAGACATACACAATTAGCATTAGGTAGAGTGACCAATCTCAATAATAGAAATGAGCATGTATGACCTCCCACAAAACTTAATTACACAACTTTGAAGCTGTTCATTTGGCTTCTTACATTTCATAACATTTGATCATTTAAGAATAATATATCTCTTTTTGAGATGGATGCCTGAAATTTTTGATATTTCAATTTTGAGAGTATGCCTTTAGTTTTTGGACACCATACAATTCCAATATAAGTTGCTCTCCCTTTTTCCTAGTCAAATACTTGTATGTGCAACGGCTTTTGCAGCTCATTATCTCTTTTTGAGATTTGACATTGGTTAAGCTCTTTAAGCAAAAAAATAAAAGAGTGGGAAGATATATAGACACAAGTCTATGCATGTCTCAAGATCAACAAAACTATTAACTAATCATTCATGACAAGTTTGAAAATCTATTTACAACAATCACATAGATGTCAAGATTTTTCCCACATTGATACAAGTGCATAAAGAACAAGCAAAGCTCATAAATACACAAAGCCATTTGTACAGAGGTACAAGGCTAAACATGCATGTGACAAAATACAATAATGCCAATCAAACTTTTTGGATTTTCTACTTTTTTATGTGTTTTTGGATTTTTGACACACAAAAAAACAAAAAGATTGATCAAAAAGAAAACAAACAAACAAACATTCAAAGCTTCTTAAACAACAAAAACAATTAGAACATGCTAGAATGAAAAATATAAGCAAACAACCAACAATGTCATACATATCGAAAGAATTGATGCGTGGACATGTTCTAATGCTTATGCATGAGTACCCTTCTTTGCCCACAAGGCACGTGCATTTGGGGTGATATCCTTAGAGGAGTAGGTACTTGAGTTACGATTCTCAAACCTTAAGGTGAAGTTTGCCAAACAATAAGTGATGGCGTCTATCATCTTCATGACATTGCCAATACCAGGATTTACTTCTCGCCTTTTAGATTGCTTGGGGTTCCAATTCCCCTTTCCTTGTTTTCTTTGCCTTTGAGGACCCACATTCTTCAAGGCTTTAAGCTTGTGGCAACTTGGCCTAGTATGTCCTCGGACTCCACAATGATGGCAAAAATTTTGAGTTTGAGGATTTCTTTGTGACTTCGGAAGAGACTTCCCTTTTGCCTTGGGTTTGGCCTCAAATGGATTTTGAGGCTTTGTCAAAACCTTTTGAGCAATCATATTTAGCTTCTTCTCAACCTTCACATTTTCAACAAGTGGAGTTGGTACCATTGGTTCTTTGGCTTTAACAAACTTCATCTCCTTGGATACATTAGCGCTTGAGCTACTTTCTTCGGTGTATCCTAAACCGCTTCTATCGAAAGAGGGCTTTTGATAGGCAAGCACCTCATTAAGCTTCTTTGAAGCAACACGCTCCACTTTAGCATTAGCTTGAATAACCTCAAGCTCAAGAAACTTGATCCTAGAATAGGCATTCGTTAGCTCTTCATTCATCGTTTCAACTTCACATTTTGTTTCTTTATGCCTCACAAGTATGCTCTTGTAATCCTGTTCTTCTTTCTTCATTTTTCTAATGGCTACCTTAGCCACTCTAGCATACTCTCCAATCTTCTCAAAAGGGAATTGTAGGATTCTTGCAATCCCTTTGCTCCTTTATAGATGTATTGTTCATCTTCATCATTGGATTCCTCTCTAACCTCCATAGACTCCACTTCGGTATGCTCACCGAGCTTTTCCACTAGAGTGCTTAAATCTTCCGAAGAGTCTACGGGTGCGGTGGTCAAAAAGGCGGAGTAGTTTCCTTCTCCATCACAACTTTATTCTGAATTGGAATTGGAGCTATCCGAGTCACTAAGGGTTGTAGCAAAGACTTTACCCTTTGCCTTCAAATAGGTGGGGCATTCTTGCTTCACATGACTATGCCCTTTGCACTCATAGCAAGTGACTGTTGGAGATGGAGAAGAGTCTTTGGAATCATTCTTCTTGAAGTCTTTCTTTTCTTTCTTGAAATTTGAGAATTTTCCTTTCTCAAAAGACTTCCCATCCCTTTTAAACTTTAAGAACTTGCGAAAGTTCTTTGCAAGATATGCCACTTCTTTTTCAACCTCATTCTAATCTGAGGAATCTTGAGCTTCAATTCTCTCATTGATCATCTTAAGAGCAAGAGATTTTCTCTACCTTGGTGTTGGTAGAGATAACTCATATGTTTGAAGAGGACTGATGAGTTCTTGAATCTTTATCTCATCAAGGTCTTTGCTCTCTTTCGATGGCGGTGACCTTGACACGAAAGCTCTCTGGCAATGATCATAGGATCTTCCTAACAACCTTGGAGCCCTCCATCTTCTCGCCCAAGTTAAACTTGCCAATCACCATTTCATTCAATTTTCCATAGAAGGAGTCGAATGACTCATCTTCGCTCATCTTTAATTCTTCAAAGCGAGTGGTAAGCATTTGTAGCTTTGTATCTTTCACCTTCTTGGTGCCTTTGTATGTGGTCTCTAAAATTTCTCATGCCTCCTTAGCGATTGTCACATGTGAAATCCTGTGAAATTCATCGAGTGAGACACCAAAAAATATAGCATTCAAAGCTTTACTATTAGCATTAGCCGCTGCAAAGGCTGCCTTATCCCAAGTAGATTTGGCAGCCTTCGGAGTATTCCAACCAACTTCAACAACATCCCACACATTCTCATCAATGGAGCACAAGAATGCACGCATACACACTTTCCAAAATGCATAATTACTCCCATCAAAGAAGGGAGGTGCATTTAGGGATTGAGACCTATCCATCCTAGGGGTCAAGGATCATACTAAGGATATAGAAATCTATCAAAGTGTACCTGCTCTGATACCAATTAAAAGTTCACTTAGTGTGTAAAACACTAGTGAATGTTTAGACCCCCAATTTCAAAAATATCAACACAAGCTTATATTCAAACAATGTATGTGCGGAATGATAAATATAAGCTATACCCAAACAATCAAACTCCTCTAAGCCAAAATTTAATCACAACACAACAATAATTAAATGCAAAGAGTAAAGGATAGAGAAAAGCAAATGCAAGATAACACCGGCACGTGTTATCGAAGAGGAAACTGAAGAACTCAGCGAAAAAACCTCTCTACAGCCCTCCAAGCGATGAAATGATCCACTAGAAAATCAGTTGGGATATATAAATAGTAATAGACCCTCCAAGCCTAATCTACTCGATGCACCTAAGCCCTCCAAGCTTCTTGCTCAAACAGGGTTAAGCCTAACCTTATCTTTTCTAGCTTACCAGATCCCACAATAAGCCCATTACATCAACCAAATGAATTGGTCCTTTTTGAACTACTTCCCAAGTACCAAATAACCTTCTCACTGATATGAATATGGTGAGGTAAGGATTTGGCTAAAGCTCATCTCAAAGGTATGTCAATAGAGGGGGTGAGAGTAAAGGAATTTGAATAGTCAAATGTATAAGATTGTGGATGAATCAAACATGTTGCTCTCTAGGGTTTCTCTTTCAAAATTCTCTCTGGAAGCTCTCTACATTTCGTAGGTATAAAGGTATTTATAGTAGGGTATGTGAGGAATGTGAAAAGTCATTTTTCGCAAAACGGGGGGTTCTAGCGATTCACTCGCGACTAGGACAAGTTGCGAGTTTCAATCACGAAATAACTGACTGGCCAGATTGTTCTTTTTGTCCTGTAGTGCTCTAGCTGTCACAACCCTTCAACTTCCTGGATGCTTTACACGTGTGGCACTTTGGTTAGTCATTAGTCGTGAGTCACTCGCAAGTTCCAGTCGCGAGAATGCTCTTAATTGCATACACACTTGAATTCTTCACACTCTCTCACACACAACCCTTACATGATTTCCACCTAAATACAGGCTATCTAATTGCTGAATTACAAGAAAATTTTGCACGGAATAAAGCCAATACATGGTTGAATAAATTCAACTTTACACAATTTGTTGTAATTGTAATTAGTTACTCAGAAATGATAATCGAAGGGGGATTGTATTACTTACTATTGGCAAACCTGCTAATTGCGTAGGAAACTTTTCATCAAGTATGATGAATTTTGACAATTTATATTTGTAAATTTTTTAAGTTATGATACCTTTAATAAGATAATAAAAAAAAAATTGATCAATCATTTGATAATTTTACAGTCAAATGAGACTCTTTGTTAAGAACATATTCAATAGTGATAACATTTCAGCTTTGAAACTTTATACTATTTTGATGAAATGAGAGTGTCGAATAAGATTGATTGTGTTACGAGAAAATTAAGTGGCTCAGCTATTATCAAGGCAAAAATGGGCTTTTACCCCTTTCACACAAAAAATCCAGCATTTTGCTCTCTTTCTCAAACTAATTAGGGAAATGCTCATATTTTAAAACTCGATTTTCAAAAAATCGAGTTTTAATTTTAAACACTATTTTGGACAATCGAGTTATAGCAAACTGAAAAATTAAAAAAAAAAAAAAAATTTGGAACTCGAGTTCTATGAACTCGAGTTCCATGTAAGGTACTCGAGTTCCTTGAAAAAATTCAAGTGGAACTCTGAAGTACTCGAGTTCATGGAACTCGAGTTCCCAAAAAAACAAAAAAATTTCCTAAGTCCACGTCCGCTATAACTCGATGTTCCAAAAATCGAGTTTTAAAATAAGGACATTTCCTTAATTAGTTTGAGAAAGAGGACAAAATACTGGATTTTTTGTGTTAAATGGGCATTTGCCTATTTTGGCCATATTATCAAATGTAAAAGATATGTTACTAAAATTTAAATACAAAACTTAATTAGTAATTTTGCATTTTGGTCATATTCCTAGGGTCTTTCTTTTGGACGGACACCCATTGGTTAGAAGATGTTTGAAAGTAGGGGTTCCGGATACCTCTCAAAATACAAGAAGAATGGTATTTTTTTTTTTAAAAAAAATATTTAATTGGTATTTTAAAATTTTTTAAAAAAATTAGAATTACTACCTTAGCCACAAATTGTATTGAGCCAGTCCTGTGTTGCAACAAGGGATTGCATTAATTATATGAAATCCGTAACCCCGTTGTTCGTGTGTTAAAAAAGTCATTTTTGTTATGTAGCTTCTAATTAGCACATTATTTAACTGTTTTTATTTTCTATCTCATATTTTTTCATCCACTATTTAATGACAACAATATTTTTGACATATGAACAAAAGATTAAGAACTAAAATAAAACATTAGAAATTTTAGAACCATTTAAAAACTTAAGCAAGGGTTCAAGATCAGAAAGGTAATTAAACTTATATTTAAACATGCCTGATGTCAAAAATCTTGTAACTCAACTAACATTTTTTGGTGTTTTTAACAAAGTCATATAAGTTTCAAATCCCCACTCTCCCAACTATCGAATTTATAAAATAAAAAAAAATAAAAAAATCCTTATGAGTAATGAGTTCAATTAGGGGTGTACATTATGCCATTACACTTACTTTAAATTTTTAATTTGACTGATTTTGGTATTTTGAAAATTAGTTTAGATGAACATGAGAATTTGGAATATAATGTAAGAACATTATTATATGAATTGTAATAATTTATTGGAGATTATGTTTAAATAATTGATAAAAACCCATTTTTTTTATGATGTATAAAACAAATATTTATCACCTATCGATCAAACCCAATTCATGTAAGTTAGGTTGGATTAGTTTCTACCTTCTACGGATATGATGGGCTGGAAATTTCTCAATATGACAAAATGGATGAAAAACCCTCAGCATTGAGCCATGCACACCTAAAGTTCAATGACAAACCCTTGCCCTATCCTCCCTAGTCCCTTCCCATCCCTCCAACGGCTCTATTTCTCACTTCCCGCGTCCTCTCTTTCTCTCTCACAGAATATAAATACTCTGCACCTTCAATACAACTATTTCTCACCCCAGAAACTCAGTCTCAGTCTCTCTCCGACTCCATTAACACCCTCACTTCCCAATCCCAAAGCACCTCTCTCTTTCCATCTTAAACTTAACTAATTAATCCCATCTCACCCTCTTGAATTTTCTCAACTGAAAATCAATCACTTTCCCATCAAAAACCACAACACAGAACAAAACAATGACCAAGAAAATCGACACCCTCCGTCGATTCCTCCCTTCTTGCTTCTTCCCCACCACCACAGTCACCACAAAAACTCCCACCACCACCACCAGCAAGAAGCGCCTTAGCACTTCTCTTCGAGACGACATTCCCGACTACTTCACCTACAACAACACTAACCAAGAACCCATCAAGAACCAAGACCAACACTCCCAAACCTCTTCCACCACTTCCAGCAACGAAACCATAACCAGCACCGTCAGTTTCACCCAACCTCGATCCTCCAAGTCCATGGTTCTTGGCACCATCTTCGGTCCTCGCCGAGGCCACGTCTGGTTTTGCATCCAACACGACCGTCTCTCTTCCAAACCAAGCCTCCTCCTTGAACTCTCCATCTTAACCACCCAACTCATCAAAGAAATGAGCGGTGGACTAGTCCGCATCGCCCTCGAATGTGACAAGTCGTCTTCGGACTTCGGTTCTTGTCCTCTTCACTCAGTCCCGCTCTGGACTATGTACTGCAATGGCCGCAAGATCGGGTTCGCTACAAGAAGAAAAGGGAGTGAGCGTATCAAGTCCATGCTCAAGACCATGCAGAACACCAACGTTGGAGCTGGAGTCATACCTTCAGAATCCGAGGACATCATGTACATGAGAGCTTATTATGAGCATGTTGTTGGGAACTCAGACTCTGAGTCTTTCCACCTCATTAACCCGGACGAGTGCCCAGGTCAAGAACTCAGTGTGTTCTTGCTCAGGTCCAGGAATGGCAATTTTCTTTGATTCTTTATGGGGTTTTGCAAGGTGGCTCGGAAAACTTAATTGTTTTCTTGCTCTTGCACTTGAATATCTTTATTCTTTACTTTCTTGGAAATGGGGTTTCTTTGTACGTAATTGGATTTTTCTTTTAGAAAAGCCGGGGAAAGGGGTTACTAATTATGTAACTGAAGAGCCATTTAGGCCTAATTCTTTAGTCTTTCAGTCTATGAAATCAGATTTGTGTACCATCTCTCAATGTTAAATACAGCACTAGAGAACCTTTGAGATTTTATCCAAATCAACAATAGTTATTGAGTTTTCCTTCTCTCTTTCTTGTCATAATGTTCTACACTATGAAAATGTTTCTTCTGATTGGTATTTGGCACTTTCTACTTGCTGGAAATTCCTTAGGATTTGGATTGGAGTTGTGTACTATATTTCATTTTCTAGACAATTATTGAAACTTAGTACTGAAGGGTGAATATTCTTAGCTAATCCTCAAAAGTTCAGTTGCGTGTAGGCATCTAGTCCAAATCTCTTTATTTAATTGAATGATTTATTATCAGCTGGGCTTGAGAATTAAGCTGCTTAAGCAGTACGGAGACCCCTTTTTTTGCAGCATGAATGGCGTGGGTTTAGAAGCAATGCCACCCACAAAACCATTAAGATTCGAATCTTTCTAGCCTTACGTTTTTTGGAGTGTCAAGAGGTCCTTATGTTATGTTTTAACATATTTTGACCATTCTTGTGCAACTATGGACCACTAACAAAGCATCAACCAAATATAAATGTACCAATCACTTGCAGCTGCAACTCTTCTGCAAATTTTCTGGGTGACCATTCACAATTGACCACATATTATCAGCCATACAAGGACAACTGTAAAACTCTTCATTTTCTTTCACATGCTAGCTTTTGGATTAGTAAATTTTTTATTTTTTTTTAGCAGTGGTATATAATCTTTATTTGCTCTTAACAGAGATATTTTTGCTACAACTGTTTTGATTTAACAGTTCGTAATATGGACAACTTTTCATTTTTTCTGAAAGCAAAATGTAAACCATTTATAAAATTCAGAATGGGGCAAAAAAAGAGATTCAGCGTTCAACCTCTACCACAGAATTTGCCTCCTTTTCTGAGGGAAAAAGAAAAAAGGGAAGAAAAAAAAAATTCTTCTTTTTGCATTATATATGGTGATTTCAAGCTCCTGAAATGCATCTACTAGCGTATGAAGCAATTAAGTTCATCTTCTAAAATTGCTCACTGAGACGTTGGAAGGGAAAGCTGTGGTGCGCGAGACTGATATGCCTGAGGCAATACAGAACCATGTCATGGAGTTGGCTTACCAGGCTCTCGATCTACATGAGGTCTCTGATTGTCAATCTATTGCTCATTACATCAAACAGGTGTGTTTTAACCCTCTTGAGTCTTTACGGATCAGTATAAAATATAAATGAATTATCTGTATATAATTACCTTCCTCTTATAATACAAAAAAAAAAAAAAAAAAAAAATGTCTTTTACACTAGCCATAGGATATCAATAAAATCTTTGGTTGGGCATTTGTCGCAGAATAGAATGATGTAATAATGATTAGTGGATCGAGAGAATGTAAATGATGAAGAATGACAAACTAGAAAAGCTTGTTTTTTTTTTTTTTAATGTTCAAAAGCAATGGAGCAAAGAAGGTTTCAAACGCTATGTTTGATGCAAAGATAAACATTACTGTTTTCCACGTATGCTGGACAAGATTGATGGAATCCGAAAACAAATTCCCCCTGCTTTTTTGAAAGCATGTATATTATCCTTAATTAATGACAACTTGATTGCTTAATTAGATAAACATCTTATATGGATCAGACCTTAGCCGCCACTTTAGGGTCAAAATCAACTTTCTCAAAAGAGGTATAATTGCCTGTTGATTAGAAAATATTAAATTGATGGAGTTCAAGAAGTTATATATGATAATCTATTGGGAGTGAGATTCTTTTTTCTAATTTTTATTTTTTTGGAGTGAGGAGGGGTGCAGGGATAGATTCAAAGGATAGATCTTTTATAGCGAAAAGAAATGAAAAGGTGGGAAAAAACTGTTAGGTCACCTTTCACTCTCTGTGCTTGGTTTCTTAAAATGCATGTAGCAAGCTATTATGAACTTCAATATTGAATAAATGAAGTAACACCCTGGTGACTGAATAAAAGTTTAGGAGTCTTATTTTAGGGGGAACTAACTTTCTTTTGCTTCAAGTCATGTGTAATACATACCAAAAAATAAAACGGTACATGGTATAATGTCATAGAGCATGCTGTTAATTAACTTTTCCCGAAGATAGATTTTTCTAGCTAATATAATTTCAACTTGCTAAACAAAAATTTGATGAAGCTTATGGGCCAGCCTGGCATTGTGTGGTCGGCAAAGACTTCGGGTCTTGCATAACACATATACATGGATTTTTTTTTTTTTTTTTCTTTCATGTGGAGCTGTTAGAGTTTCTGATCTTCAAGGATGGCAAGGACTTCACTGAAAGCAGGGAAGAGGCTGTTGGAGTTCTGTAGAAAGCTGAAAGAAGGGAGGATGCTATTTGTACTGCAGAAAACTGGAAAAAGTGATCCATAAAATCCATTTTTGAAGATTAAAACTCAATCTACTGCCAAGAAAGTTGGAAATCAAAATATGCTAGGCACTTTCAATTTTAGAAGGAAAGAAGATGTTTTATTAGGATACTCGATAAATTTTAAACCAAAAATGAGGTCTCAAATATTTGGGTTCAGCTTCATGAATCATGTGATTCACTTATTCTATTCTATTGTGTGGTTTTTATTTATCTACAGATTCTACACATATAGGCTTGACGGATTACCTCATAAAAGAAATATTAGAATTCAAAATTTTAACAACCTGTCAACATAGTCTACTAATCCAAATTTTAATAATAATCCATAATATTTTATACTTTAATAAACTATATTTTGTCCAACATTCCACATGAAATCAAGTCGTTTGATACTATACGTTATATATATGACATTTAGTTCATAAACATCACTCTACCTTGAGCAGTACTACAGGAGCGGAAGTTCATTTAGTGGGCAGCAATTGCTTTGTGGATGTGCCATTAACCAAGGGAAATGAATTGATATTTTTGAGTTTTGACCACCTGATGTGTCTAGTATGCGAGCACATACCTGAAAATGCGGCAATAAAGAAACAACCAACACGTAGAAGAAAGCGTGAAAAGCGTACTTCTAAAAGGTAGCACATCAAGTAGTATAGCTTCTTTAAGCTGATCACAAGCTTTTCATTGCCAGCAAGGAAGAGGTAATCTGCATCCCAAGGACTAGATACAATAAACATAGTGATCTAGACCTCAGGATGCAGATTACCAGTACCTCACGCAATTGAACATCAACGGCAAACGAATAAGAGAAGATAGAAAACACATTGGTCCATAGAAGATTTCTAGCAGGAAGGGTTGAGGTATGAGACCATTGAGCATGATTACTGCAATTTATAACGGTTCTTAAAGTTAACATGATTCTCAAATTATAAGTTAATATATTGTGAAGGGGCGCATATGGTATAAAGCCATGATAAGGTGCCCTAAGCAGAATCTTCCATGATTCTGTGCTTTCCTAACCAATGATTTAGTCAGGACATTACTTTTAATAGACACTGTTTAACCTTGACTACTTTTTCAAGAAGATTAGAGATCTTTTCTTAGCTTTTAATTAAAGGTTTTCTCTAAATTACTTCAACTCTCTCATAAATATTGAAGGGAAATCCCACATTAGAACATTGTCTGCCATAAATAGAGAACTGTTTAGTATGCTTGAAGCTTAACTCTGCAATTGAAGAATCCTAAGCTTTGTGATTAAAGGCAAATCATGCAGGATTCTCAAGCATTCTTCATAATGATGATGATGATATGACAAGGAAAGGGTTGCCACATTTACATTTTCTATTTGGTTTGATGGTCCCATCAGCTTTTATGCGGTAGCATATTCTATTCCCTTGCCTATTTTAAGACACGTTAATGTTCCATTAGCTCACAGGTCACAGCGCTGGGCTTGTTCAGTTGAAGAGACATGCAAAATGATAGTAACCTTAAGTGGTCTTAATGAGGACAAAGTTGGATATCTACATCAATCCCTTCAAATCCAGGACAAGTCGATTACTGATAGTAAACTTCACTCCATAGTTACTTATCAGTATCTACAAGCTAGTGATGCCCTTATTGAACCAATGCAAGTGAAAACGTGAAATCCCATTAATACCAAATTGAAACAAAATAACGCACAAAAATGAAAAAACCCAAGAAAAGAAAAAAGTAAATGAGGGAGCGGTTAACGACTGCTGAAGTATATTAGTTAAGGTTGAATTTTTTATTGCAAACAATCATCTTATTTGAGAGAGTAACACAACATTCAGTTAAAAGGATATTTGTTTATTTACTTTTGTTACTTTCTAATGTAATAAGACTCGCTCAATTCCTCTTTAACAAGTGCAATTAAACGCCAGTTATATATTCCATAATACGCAATTATAGCCCATGGGAAATGGGAATGGATGCCATTGATACTTCTCCGCAATAACAATGAGGTCAAATCTAAGAGCATCTACTGGTACACTTGGCCAAAAGACATTTAATGACACGGGTAACACGGTATCTTAAAAAGGTAGCATATATGAATAATGCTCCCATGTACCATTAGAATAGATAGTCCTGTATGTTTATACCATGGTCTCTAATCAATAACCTCTCTCTCTCTCTCTCTCTCTCTATATATATATATATATATGTGTGTGTGTGTGTGTGTGTGTGTGTGGGTGTAAAGAAGAAAGGAAAAGAAAGAGAACAATCCACCAGGTTCACACTTACCTCTCAGAAGTGTTGCAGATCTATAACTTGATTAACAGACATGACGAAAATATCTCAGGATTCTATTAAAGTAATAATGTCATAAGCAATTCAAATGTCACATTATTAACAGGGTAGTGGAAGGAAGTTGCTAGAAACTATCATTATCTTAGAGAAATGCCCCTTCTACCATAGTGATCATCTGTTCAAAAATAAGAAGCTACTGTCAAATAGTCATTTCAAAAAGATGCTCAAGACATTATTCACTTCTCCTGTAAGATTACACATGAGATCCTTCTAACCAATACAAGTAAATCATTATAGGTTTCAGCTACTATGTAAAGTCCTTAAAATTAAAAATTGATAAGTAATATCTTCTTTTTATTGACGATTGTATTGAATACTCTCTCAATGTACTCGTCCTTGCTGAGAAATGTTTGCCAATTGAGGTGAACACTAAATGTATTAAAATTATCCTTAACTTGAATCATTTATAGTTAAATTTAATAATTTATAGCCATGAGTGTATGCTATCAAACGACACCCTGCAAACAGCATATTACCAAATTAGGGATGTTAATGTGGTGGGGTGAGGTCAAAGGATGAAGTCTTCATCCTCATCCCGTGTGGTTTTGTCTTGTCTCGTCTTTACTCTGCCCTACATGATGGAAAAAATTGCCTTGCCCATCCCCACCTCTTGGGGCTTCATGGCCCCACCTCCCACACTTGTTACAATTTGTTTTTTTTTTTTTATAAAATTTGTTTCATTAATATAAATATACCTAAAATTACAATTAAATTTTCATATTAGGTTAAACTAATTTTTAGCAAAGACTGAATAATATTATTCAAGGTGTTTAGCAAGAAAATATCGCTACAAATACAAAAAATCTCAATACCCATGCATTTTAAAAAGTTGGTATTACAACGCTAGTCTTTAATACTAATAATGGGGAGTGGGACAAGGATGTTGCAGGACTAAAAGCCTAAACCCATTCCCGCCCTCGCCCCACCACTTTTGCAGAATGGGAAAAATCCACGTGAAACTCACTCACCACATCAACAGTTTATAAATTTTTTTATAAAATAATTTGTATCTTTAGCATACTTTATGGCTATCAAACCTTTAGTAATTGTCAAACGTTTTGAATACAAAAAACGTCAAAAAGTTTAATTTGATTTAAACATCCACTTGGCACATATCTTTCTATATATTCAGCCTTATATGTCCGGCTATATGTATATATGATAGTGAGATAGACGAGAAACTTTTATCCATATATAATTTCATGTAATAGAAAACTATTCATATATTTACTTTATTAGTTTTCTCATCTTTTATGAAAATAACATGTACTTGTACATAGTATATACTATATTTCTAGGTAAAAGAAAAGTACTATTAAGAGCTTCCTATCCTACACGTGGTATAGGCTTGAAAGATAATCAATGAAGGTGGCTAGGTTGTTCTATTCCGGGGACGGCATGCACAATGTTTAGTCTACTATAACAGAAATCTCGTAGACGTGTGAATCGTCTCAAGAAAGTGACTTGGTTCATGCCTCAACTGCGCCATCTAAAAACATAATGAAATTGTCGGTAATTTGCTTCTAATGTTATGAGACTACTTTGAAGCATAATTGAGATGATATCTCTCTCCTTAAAATTGTTGGAGAAATTACCAATAAAATGATATTTTGGTTATAATATAAATAGAAATATAAACAAACAATGTCGGACTGAGGCACAGAAATCTTGCTTTCTTTAAGGAGATTCAAGCCTTCTACAATAGGCAAAGCGTAGTGAATGTTCAAATAGTGTATAAAACACCTTGAATATTTAGACCCCCATATTACAAATTACCAATTCAAGCTTATTATCAAACAATGTATGTGCAGAATATGAAAATAAGCTAAAACAAAATTGATAGAACAATCTAAACCAAATAAAATCACAACCATAGCGGAAATTAAATGGCAAAGATTAAGGGAAGAGAGATGTAAACACAAAGCCAACACAGCGTTGTGTTATCGAAGACGAAACCGAAATCCTCGGCGTAAAACCTCTTTGCCGCCCTCCAAACGGTCAATAATCCACTAGAGAATAAAGTAGGGATACATGAACAGTAGAAGACCCTCTAAGCCTAATCTACCCAATGTACCTAACCCCTCCAAGCTTCTTGCTCCAACGAGGTTACGCCGAACCTTTGTCTTCTCTAACTTACCAAATTCCGCTGTAGCCCATAGCATCAACCAATATCAATTGGTCCCTTCCTAACTACTTCCCAAACACCAAATAATCTTCTCACAGATATGGGTATGGTAAGAAAGGGATTTGGCTAAATGTACCTCTCAAGGATGTAACAATGAAGAGGGTGAGAGTAAAGGAATTTGGAGAATCAAAGGATGAAGATTGTGGATAAGTCAATCTTGTTTTTCTCTAGGATTTCTCTCTCAAAATTCTCTCTAGAAGCTCTCTACAATACGTGGGTATAAGGGGTATTTATATTGGTGTGTGTTTGGAATGCAAAAGGTTAGTTTTTCCCAAATAGAGTGGTCTGGTGACTTGACCTCGCGACTTGACTAAGTTGCTAGTCTGAGTCGCAAGCTAACTGCCTGGCCAGACTGGAAGTTTTGTCTTGTAATGCTCCAGCTAGCGAGACTCTTCAGCTTTTCTGCAAGATTCACACGTGTGCCTCCTTTGGCGACTTGCCAGCCACGAGCCTGTTGCGAGATCCAGTCATGAGGCCCTGCTTGAGTGGACACTCTTGAGCTTTTCTTCACACTCTCTCACACACTACCCTTACATGATTCCCACCTAAATACAGGGTTTCTAAATACTGAATTACAAACAAATTGGCACAGAATAAAGCCAACAAAATGATTGAATAAATTCAACCTTACACCTAGAAACTGATGCAGCAAAAATTCACTTTTGACTTATCCCATCAAGGATACAACAGCCCAACAGTTTGTTGTGTAACTCGAACCAACTTTGCATAAGTAGTTAAGCTCAAAGCTCCACCAAAAGAAACATCGTTCTTTGGCTAGAAATCTCTTAAGTATTTAGGAATATTATTGAATTCCCTCACTCTTACACAATACTCTTTGCTTTAACTACTTCTCTTCATTCACCACCGCACACTCTTGGTGCAATAGTCACTCTACAAGTATAAATGATTGTGAGGAGTGGGGGACAAGGGTCAAAGTTCAAGTCTCCAAGAGGGAAACTCACACACATATGCACTAAGATTATGCGGCTAAAATGGCCAAATACCACCATTTTCAGAAATTTGTAGCAAAAAAACACTGTTTCAGAACTAAATAGGGAAATACCACTTTTCTAGAACTCGAGTTCCAAATGGTACTCGAGTTTGTGAAACTCGAGTTCCTCATCAGTTCTGCCACCGTGGCACTGCTGAGCTGGAATTTGTACAATTAAAAAAATAATGTGGTACTCGAGCTTGGTAAACTCGAGTTCCATGCAACACAGTACTCGAGTATACCAAGCTCAAGTACCTTTTATAAATAAAATTATGTTTATGTTTATTTCTATGGTACTCGAGCTCACCAAACTCGAGTACCTTGTAAGGAACTCGAGTTCCTTATAACTTTTTTTTTTTTTTTTGGGACAATCAACAAATAAACATAAACATAAAACTAAGTAGCTTTTTTTATGTTTTTATTTATTTAAATAGAAGCATTGTAAAATATAGATATTTTAATTTCAAAATATGAATTAATTACTACATTAATTAAAATTGTTCATTGTTTTCTCATAAAAATTGTTCACTATTTTCTGCATAAACTATTATTAGCATTCTGCATAAAATTATTTTCTATTCAACATTATTTAAAAAATTGTTCACTCTCTTTTCTGTGTAAATTATTCTCTATTCACTATTTAAAAAATGTTCACTGTTTTCTCATAAAACACCTACTGAAATCGTGTTTTCTAAATTTAAACGCCAAATCTGAATGATTTTTCATGCTTAAATTTCACAATAATCGAATCTATTTTTCATTATTGATAAAATCTATTTCTACATTAATAAAATTTGCTATCTGCACATCATGTTTACTGTATTTTCAAATCTACTTATTACATTCATAAAATCTATTTTCTGCATTAATTAAAACTGGTAATTGTTTTCTCATAAAAATTTTTCACTGTTTTCTACAAAAATTATTTCTACGAACTTGCATAAAATTATTTTCTGTTCAGCATTATTTAAAAAATTGTTCATTCTCTTTTCTACGTAGATTATTTTCTGTTCGCTATTTAAAAAATTGTTCATTGTTTTCTCATAAAACACCTACTGAAATTGTATTTTCTAAATTTAAACGTCAAATCTGAATTCTTTTTCATGCTTAAATTTCACAATAATCGAATCTATTTTTTTGCATTGATAAAATCTATTTCTACATTAATAAAATTTGCTATCTGCACATCATGTTTACTGTATTTTCGAATCTACTTACTGCATTCATAAAATCTATTTTCTGCATTAATTAAAACTGGTCATTGTTTTCTTATAAAAATTGTTCACTGTTTTCTACAAAAATTATTTCTACGAATTTGCATAAAATTATTTTTTATTCAACATTATTTAAAAAATTGTTCATTCTCTTTTCTACGTAAATTATTTTATGTTCACTATTTAAAAAATTGTTCACTATTTTCTCATAAAACACCTACTGAAATCGTGTTTTCTAAATTTAAACGCCAAATCTGAATGCTTTTTCATGCTTAAATTTCACAATAATCGAATCAATTTTTCTGCATTGATAAAATCTATTTCTACATTAATAAAATTTGTTATCTGCACATCATGTTTACTGTATTTTCGAATCTACTTACTGCATTCATAAAATCTATTTTCTGCATTAATTAAAACTAGTCATTGTTTTTTCATAAAAATTGTTCACTGTTTTCTACAAAAATTACTTCTACAAATTTGCATAAAATTATTTTCTGTTTAGCATTATTTAAAAAATTGTTCATTCTCTTTTCTGCGTAAATTATTTTATGTTCACTATTTAAAAAATTGTTCACTATTTTCTCATAAAACACCTACTGAAATCGTGTTTTCTAAATTTAAATGCCAAATCTGAATGCTTTTTCATGCTTAAATTTCACAATAATCGAATTTGTTTTCTACATTGATAAAATCTATTTCTACATTAATAAAATTTGCTCTTTGCACATCATGTTTACTGTATACTCGAATCTACTTACTGCATTCATAAAATCTGTTTTCTGCATTAATTAAAACTGTTCATTGTTTTCTCATAAAAATTGTTCACTGTTTTCTGCATAAACTATTTCTAGCGTTCTGCATAAAATTATTTTCTGTTTAGCATTATTTAAAAAATTGTTCACTTTCTTTTCTACGTAAATTATTCTCTGTTCACTATCTAAAAAATTGTTCACTGTTTTCTCATAAAACACCTAGTGAAATTGTGTTTTCTAAATTTAAACACCAAATCTGAATGCTTTTTCAGCATTTTGAATTTCACAATAATCGAATCTATTTTTCTGCATTGATAAAATCTATTTCTACATTAATAAAATTTGCTCTCTGCACATCAAGTTTACTGTATATTTGAATCTACTTACTGCATTCATAAAATCTATTTTCTGCATTAATTAAAACTGTTCATTATTTTCTCATAAAAATTGTTCCTTATTTTCTGCATAAACTATTTCTAGCATTCTGCATAAAATTATTTTCTGTTTAGCATTATTTAAAAATTGTTCACTCTCTTTTCTATGTAAATTATTCACTATTCACTATTTAAAAAATGTTCACTATAACATAGATAGAATCATGGTAGAATTTGTAAAGTTTTTGAATTCCAGTCACCCTGATCATCATGGCTACTCTTATACCACTACTCAGCAAGAGCATAAAGGTGTACAGAAAAAAAGTTTGTTTTATTGTATATGCTTTAAATTTTAAAGATGATTTTCTTATAAAACATTTTAAAAGGACTTTACAAAAAGACATTGATAGAAAGGCTTTGGAATTACATCTTGTTAACACTAGTGCATTTATTAAAGCATCTGGTTGTCAACTCCCTAGCTGGGAGGTTGGAGATTCAACCTCCACAAAGACAGAATCATAGTCTCCTGAAAGCAATCTTATGGGAACAAGCTTTTCAAAGCTCCACCCTAAGATTCATCAAAAAATGAGACTTGCCATTAGAACCTTACCCCCTGAAATCCAACAAAATATACAAAAAGCAGGGTTTATCAGCGAATTAATCATAACTTTTGGAATTCAGATTAGTTTATTACCCAAAGTCATCCAAGAAGTAGCCGCACAGATTGGAGGACTTAATTATATGAAGATCACTATCTGGAGTACTCTTTCAGCTTGGGACAGTAGTTATTATATGGAAGCTCGGCCAGCACACATTTTGGATCTTATTCATGATTGGGGTTGTATCCCTGAACACAACTGGTATACAGGAGATACTTATTTACCACTTAATGATCCTGATGCTCTGGCTCAAAAATGGTCTATTTTCATGAGTAATAAGATTTATGAGACACAGAAAGAATTAGAAAGAGGCTTCTAGTTATATAGTTACATGAACAGGATAGCCGTATATGGTCTAATACCTTCAACAAGGAGGCTATTTAGGGAAAGAAAGATTGTTAAGGATCCTAGAATGATACAGATAGATCACTATTCACTAGCGATAAATCACTATTTTACTGGCGACAAATCACTATTCACTAGCATGCGTGAATAGCTTCCAGACAAATCAAGACAGTCTAGACAGATACAGACAGTCTGGACAGATACAGATAGATGTTCAAAAGTTACTAGAATTTACTAGCATGTGTAAAATGAGATCTGATAGATTCCCAGACAGATGTAGACATACTATTAATCATCAGTACTAATTTCCATACCACCGACAAATTAACTTGAGTTAAATTTACCTACTCAGGTTACTTTACCATGGTTCATTTCACCTATAAAAGGGACGAACTACGAAGATAGAAGACAAGTTTCTAAGTTTCTAAGATTCATGCTTTGAAGTTCCAAGTTTTAGAAAGCCTTTTGTAATAGCCTTCCCTCTCCCTCAGAAAGACTTTTGTACTCTTTCCACCTCTTGTAATCTTGTAACCTTTATCTTCAAACAGTTTTATTTTCAAGCTTGTATCAAAGGCAGCAGTTTGTTTTCAAGTTTATCAAAGACTGAAGTTTTTATTCAAGTAAGATTTTATTAGTTTCTGTTTTCATATTCCATACTCCATTTTAACCTTATTTTGAATATATCTATTTTGTTATTTACTCTCTTTATTATCTATTTTATCATTGTTTATGCTTCCATATTACTGTTGTGCTCTCTCTTGGGTAGTCATTGGTATTAGAGCATCCGAATCATAAAACACCTAATGAACAATGAATAATTTGTGCAGAAAAAGCAATGAACAATTTTTCATATAATGTTGAATAGAAAATAATTTTATGCAAAATGCTAAAAATAGTTTATGCAGAAAACAGTGAACAATTTTTATGAGAAAACAGTGAACAGTTTTAATTTATATAGAAAACAGATTTTATGAATGTAGTAAACAGATTTGAATATACAGTAAACATGATGTAGCACCAACTGTGGCATGAGTAGTTTTTTGAAGACACGTCACCAGCCCGTTGTTGTAGCACCAACTGTAGTCATACGAACCACATGCGCCAACAGACGCCACTGTTTCACATGTGCTGCTCAACAACTTGGCACGATTTCACGCACTGTCAGTCATATCATCCACATTCACGTGAATACTTAAATATATGAATAATCGTATCCTGGTGCCAGGGACATAGCACTGTGTCAATTAAATATGATGCTCTGTTCAAGAACACTACAACTACCGCCCACCTCTTCAAATCTCACTGTGACATTAGGAACATTTAAAATCCTATTCATGTAGTGTTTTTCCAACCTATATTGACATGACAAGCCCTAATAACTAAAATTATAATGCTTGGAACATGAAATGAGGTTATAAATGCACCACAATAATGATCTTATTTCTACCTGTAAGTTTGTTTAGACCCCTGTAAACTAGATTGTTTAACCTAATTAATTAACCAAGTGAATACTTAGGTTTATTATTCAGATCTAGGTTAAAACAATAACAATCATATCAAGTAAAACAGCGGAAATTAAAGAACACAAAGATCTGATGACCCAAGAAAACCAAACCGGTAAAAAACCTGGGGAGGATTTAACCTAGCTATTCTCAAGGTAAAACTGAATTCACTATGAAAGAATTGAAGTTTACACAATAAGACTTAGACCACTAGCATCCTATTGCTACCCAAGTGTAGGAAACTTACTACCACGACCACGTGACAGCTCCGAGATCCACGGACTCCTTCTTTCTTGAATTCTTCAGCAATCCACAAGCGCACCTGCTTGTATTTCTTGAAGATCTTTGATTCTGCAACTGAATGATTTACCAAGCTCTAAACATAAGTCTTGAGTTTGTAAACCCTAAGTGTATGTGAAGGTAAACACCTCTAGATCTCACAATGAGATTCACAAACACAGCAAAACAGAACTCTAAAAACGTGGCTAGGGTTTTCCCTTATATACTTAGGGCAAAACATAAAACCCTATACATTAAATGGACTAGGGCTGAGTTAGAAAATTCTGCAGAAAAATAATCTGCACGACTTTCGATCGATTGAGTCTAATTTTCGATCGATCGAGTCAGGCAGAAAGTGCACAGTGAATTCTGCATAAAACTCGATTCCAACTTTACATGAAGAGCCATACTTTGAGTTAGTCTTACACAAGACTAAACATTGTTTTGATCATGGTTTGCCAACATTACAAATTGAAGTTCTAATACATTAGTTCCTAATTCTTAGAACCTAACACTACCCCACTAACTTCGTAGATTGACTAAGATATAAGTCGTAACGCCTCAACATCAAATCGTACAATGTGAATTAAGTTTGGATCTACTTCAACAAATGGATTATCACAAGTTCCAGCAGATCAATAACTACAGACATACACAAATCACTATGGAGGGAAATGGGTTGGAAAGAAGAGAGATTTCCTTAATATGCCAATATACACATACCAGAGTCTTGGAAGCGTCGAGCACATCATGGTCGGCAAACCTACAAAACTAAGTACAGATACCACCGCAATAGAGTTCACCGTAGCAAAACCACTATAGTCAACTCTATACTAGAAAAGGTGTGAGTTGGAGGTGTATTGTCGATGGCATGGTTTACGAGTTCCTAAGGCACACTCAGCCGAGTTACCTAGAAATGAACCTGCCAACATACTTGCTCATCTTGAATAAGAGAAAAATCAAATTCAAAGGCGATTAAACCGTTCTCATGTAATTCAAAAAGCTAGGAAGCATCTAAAGGGGAAGGCGCAAGAGCGAGACATCAATTCTATTAATGAAGTTACTGTGTTAGATGATGAAAGAGATATTTCAAACTTCTCAGATTCAAGTAATGATGATTTCCAAAAATTTCTACCTACGAACATTAGACATTGTTGTTAATGTCCACCATTGCTACACTGATGTTCGCAGTGCTGCATGTCCTGCTCAATGATTTGGTACGTTCTTTGATTTTCCATTGAGTTTACACGATTTTGTTCATTCAACGATTTCGAATTTTTCAACAAATTCGGATGATCAATACATTAGTGCAGAAAACAAATTTTTTGAATGCAATAAGTAGATTCAAATATACAGTAAACATGATGTGCAGAGAGCAAATTTTATTCATGTAGAAATAGATTTTATCAATGCAGAAAAATATATTCGATTATTGTGAAATTTAAAATGCTGAAAAAGCATTCAAATTTGGCGATTGAATTTAGAAAACACGATTTCAGTAGGTGTTTTATGAGAAAACAGTGAATATTTTTTTAATAATGAACAGAGAATAATTTACGCAGAAAAGAGAGTGAACAATTTTTTAAATAATGCTGAACAGAAAATAATTTTATGTAGAACGCTAGAAATAGTTTTTGCAGAAAATAGTAAACAATTTTTATGAGAAAACAATGAACAGTTTTAATTAATGCAGAAAAAAGATTTTATGAATGCAGTAAGCAGATTCGAATATACAGTAAACATGATGTGTAGAGAGCAAATTCTATTAATGTAGAAATAGATTTTATCAATGCAGAAAAATAAATTCGATTATTGTGAAATTTAAGCATGAAAAAGCATTCAGATTTGGTGTTTAAATTTAGAAAACACAATTTCAGTAGGTGTTTTATGAGAAAACAGTGAACAATTTTTTAAATAGTGAACAAAAAATAATTTACGCAGAAAAGAGAGTGAACAATTTTTTAAAATAATGCTAAACAGAAAATAATTTTATGCAAAATTGTAGAAATAGTTTATGCAGAAAACAGTAAACAATTTTTATGAGAAAACAATGAATAGTTTTAATTAATGCAGAAAACAGATTTTATGAATGCAGTAAGCAGATTCGAATATACAATAAACATGATGTGCAAAGAGCAAATTTTATTAATGTAGAAATAGATTTTATCAATACAGAAAAACAAATTCGATTATTGTGAAATTTAAGCATAAAAAAGCATTCAGATTTGACGTTTAAATTTAAAAAACACGATTTCAGTAGGTGTTTTATGAGAAAATAGTGAACAATTTTTTAAATAGTGAACAGAAAAAATTTACATAGAAAAAGGAGTGAACAATTTTTTAAATAATGCTGAACAAAAAATAATTTTATGCAAAATCATAGAAATAGTTTTTGCAGAAAACAGTGAACAATTTTTATGAGAAAACAATAAACAATTTTAATTAATGTAGAAATTAATTCATATTTTGAAATTAAAATCTCTATATTTTACAATACTTCTATTTAAATAAATAAAAACATAAAAAAGCTACTTATTTTTATGTTTATGTTTATTTGTCTATTATCCCCAAAAAAAAAAAAAAAGTTATAAGTAACTCGAGTTTGGTGAGCTCGAGTACCATAGAACTAAACATAAACATAATTTTATTTATAAAAGGTGCTCGAGCCTGGTATACTCGAGTACTGTGTTGCATGGAACTCGAGTTTACCAAGCTCAAATATCACATTATTTTTTTTAATCGCACAACTTCCAGCTCAGCAGTGCCACAGTGGCAGAACTGATGAGGAACTCGAGTTTCACAAACTCGAGTACCATTTGGAACTCAAGTTTCTGAAACTCGAGTTCTAGAAAAGTGATATTTCCCTATTTAGTTCCCAAACAGTGCTTTTTTGCTACAAATTTCTGACAATGGTGGTATTTGGCCATTTTGGCAAAGATTATGCTAAAATAGAATTTTTATCTTGTATCCAAAAAAAAAAAAAAAAACTATTTCTCTTCATTCACTCTTGATTTGAAAATAGTCCATAGCATAGCTATATAGTCTTCCAATCCTTCTCATAACCTACATGTTATTTATTAGTTTAGATAACTCCTCTTAATTAATTTAATTTAACTTACATAGATATTAACTTTTTCTTTAACAAATTCCACTATAACTCATCTTTTTATTAATCTTCAATTTATTTATGTTTTAACATAACTTAATTTAAAATGTACTGTTAGGTTCTAAGGAATTGAGAACTAATGTATTAAAACTTCAATTTGTAATGTTGGCAAACCATAATCAAAACAATCTTTAGTCTTGTGTTAGACTTGCTCAAAGTATGGCTTTATATGTAAAGTTGGAATCGAGTTAATTGCAGAATTTACTGTGCACTTCTGCCTGGCTCGATCGATCGAGAATTAGACTCGACCGATCAAAAGTCGTGCAGAATGTTTTTCTGCAGAATTTTCTAACTCAGCCCTAGCCCATTTAATGTATAGGGTTTTATGTTTTGCCTCAAGTATATAAGGGAAAATCCTAGCCACATTTTTTAGAGTTCTGAATGCTGTGTTTGTGAATCTAATTGTTAGATCTAGAGGTATTTACCTTCACATACACTTAGGGTTTCCAAACTCAAGATTCATGTCAAGAGATTGGTAAATCATACAGTTTCAGAACAACAAAAGAGTTTCAAGATATACAAGCAGGTGTTTCTTGTGCTTTGCTGAAGAATTCAAGAAAAGAAGGAGTTCGTGGTCTCGGAGCTGTCACGTGGTCGTGGTAGTAAGTTTACTACAGGCAGGTAGCAATAGGATGTTAGTGGTCTAAGTCTCTATTGTGTAAACTTCGATTCTTTCATAGTGAATTCATTTTACCTTAAGGATAGCTAGGTTAAATCCTCCCCAGGTTTTTTACCGGTTTGGTTTTCCTAGATCATCATATCATGTGTTCTTTATTATTTCGCACTTTTACATGACTTGATATATTTGTGTTAACCTAGATTTGAATAATTTACCTAAGTTAATCACTTGGCTAAATAACTAGGTTAATTTGTTTGGGTTTAAGGGATCTAAACAAACTTACAAGTGGTATCAGAGCGAGTAGCTTTTGTTTTTGATCCTTTGATCTTTAAGCTGATCCTTGACTCCTGTTGTCATGGAACACGGACACTCTCTTGTTGTTCCACCTCATTTTGATGGAAACAACTATGCTTATTGGAAAGTAAGGATGAAAGCATTCCTGAAATCCATTGATGAGAAAGTCTAGAACTCTGTTGAATATGGGTGGGAGAAGCCCACTACTCCTGTTAGTGAGTGGCAAACTTCTCAAAAGGAGGTAGCTGCTTTCAATAGCAAAGCTATGAATGCTATTTTCAATGCTGTCTCTATGGAGGAATTTAAGAGAATCTCTAATGTTGAGGTTGCTCATACTGCTTGGAATATTCTCCTGACTGTGCATAAAGGCACAAAGGCAGTTAAGATTAATAAGTTGCAGCAATTAACTACTAGATTTGAAGGCATTAGAATGAATGATGATGAATCTTTTGATGAGTTCTATGCTAAATTGAATGATATTGTTAATTTTGCATATAATTTGGGTGAAATCTATGATCAACCTAAAATTGTAAGGAAGATTCTTAGATCTTTGACTGAGGATTTTAGACCCAAAGTGACTACCATTACTGAAAGCAAGGATGTGGACTCCATCCCTATTAATGAACTTGTAGGATCTCTTCAATCCTATGAGTTGGACCTACCCAAGACAAACAAATCCAAATCAATGGCTCTTAAGTCAGTGGATGATGTTGAGGATGGTGGATTTGATGATGAACTCTCTGCAACAGAGATTGCCTATCTTGCCAAGAACTTTAGAAACTTTCTTAGGAACAATAACAGAAGGGCAAGAGGCAAGAACACTGCTAAACCTAGAAATTTTAGGAGGAATGATCCCACTAAGGTTAATAACACTGAAAAACCTAAAGAGAAAGTAGGTCAACCTTCTAATAATTCTTTGGGATAACAATGTTATGGATGTCAAGGATATGGTCATATGAAATCTGAATGTCCTACATACTTGAAGTCTAAGGGTAAAGCTATGGCTGTGACTCTTAGTGATGATGAAGTTTCTGACAATGAATCCGCTAGTGATGAGGATAGAAACTTCATTGCTTTCACTGTTACTACTGTAGTTAATGAAAGCGTGTCTGTTGAAGAGAACCCTTCTGATGGGGAACTCTCTGAAGATGCAGATCTCCAAGAAGCCTTTAATAAACTTTGCAAAGTTGCTGTAAAGGATGCTATGAATGTGGACTTAGGCTTGAAGAAAATTGCATCTCTTGAACTTGATAAAAAGAATTTGCTTGTGAAATTGTTTGATGCTAATGAGCTTTTGAATAATATGAGCTTTTGAATAATGTGAAAACTGAGAACATGTTTTTACTTGATAAAGTCAAAAAATTGGAACTTGAATTATCTATTGCTAGAGAACAATCTAATAGGTCTGCAAGCTCCAAACTTGATCACATGTTAAGTGTTCAAAAGTCTCCTTCTGACAAAACTGACTTAGGTTTTGTGGAAAGCATCTCTGTGCCTGAACCTCATTCCACAAATTTTGCTCCCTCTTCTGAACCTCCTAAGAGTGAGATTGTCAAACCTTTGGTGAGTGAACCTGTTAAATCTGTAGATGTTACTCCACCTAGGAAGATTAGGGTTGATCTTTAAGCATCTCATTCTAGAGCTTCTACTTCTTCTAAGGGCAAATTGCTTGATAAGCCAGCTTGGGTTTGTCATTTTTGTGAAAAGTCTAGACATATTCGTCCAAATTGTTTCAAGTTGCAAGCTGCGAAGCGAGCAAATAAATCCAAAGTACCTGTGTCTCAAGCACAAGATCCTATGGTACTTATTGGTGAATTGGTAAAGGCGTTAAACCTTTTTTCCAATCCTGGAGTTGCTCAGAATTCAAATGTGAATTATAAATCCAATGCAAGAGTTGCATTTAAAAGGTTTTGGATGCAAAAGGCTAGACCTAATTAAATTTGTCTGACATGGTCCTTGTGCTTCATTGCTCTATCTTTTGTGACCTTTTTCCATAGGATTTGCATTGCATAACATTCATGCATTTCATTCTAGGTTGTTTTATTTCATTTAAAAAAAATAAAAATAAATAAATAAATTTTTGTGCAAAATATGTTTTTGCTATATTTTTCTTGAATTTGAAGACAAGGTTGGTCAATCTCCTTTGCATAACATATTTATGTACCTTCTTTAGCTTGGATGCACTTATTTTTACTGCACTTTACTAGCTGGAATTTTTATAGTGCATGTTGTGTGGGATAGATGTTTATAGTTTTTGATCACATGATCTTGATCTTGTAGTCACGTGCCTTTGATTGTCGGACTTAAACTTTTTGAAAAAGGCATAAATAACCATCTCACCACTGTTTATTAGCCAATCATGAACACCTTAGTGCATATCATAAGATTTTGTACTCGAGAAAGTGTAGCACATGCACAAAAAGAACATAAGATTTAATGTTTATGTTCATGCATCATATAGAATTGTTATATTCTATTTTTTTTGCTGTGCTAACTTGCAGTCTGCCCTTGGTATTGTTTTTGCTCTTTTCTTTCTGTGTCTGTCTTTTCCTTAGCACTATGCCTAGGAAAACTAGAGCCCATAGGACTTCTGATCCTTCTCCTTCTTTTGACACTGAGAGGTTCCCTAGTGAGTCAAACCAAGTCACTTATGAGACTTTGAACCTTAGGCATCAGATTTGGGCTGAGCGTAGGGTTATCTTAGATGAGCTGGATCCTGAGGTGCGACGTAACTTTGAGCGTCGGGGTTGGTTACCTTTGCTCGAGTATGAGCATACTCCTCCTCCTGCCACCTTGATTAGAGAATTCTATTCGAATCTCTCTATTCATGTCTATGATAACGACACCTTGGTCAAGGTGCGGTTACGTGGTGTGGAGTATCGCATTACCCCTTCGGTAGTGTCTGATGCTCTTGGGGTACCCATTGTGGACCATCCTGTTTTTCCTTACGAGGAGTCTCCTCCCCTTGATGACGTCTTGTCATACATCACTGGGTCTTCTATCCAGTGGGGTTCTGATCCTCGGATCACTTCTGCTGAGCTGTCTGAGCTGCACTATCTTTTCTTTAGGATAGCGTGTCATTCTTTGTGGCCTATTTCGCATGTCCACACCATTCCTCTTGAGAGGTGTGTCTTTTTGTATGCTTTGGTCACTGATGCTCCTATCAATTTTCCGCATCTGTTCCTTCGTTCTTTGAACGAGGTTCATCGATCTAGTTCTGCGGCTCATGCTTTGTTTTTTCCTGTTTTCATTCATAGGATTCTCCTTTTTCTTGGTTTTGGTGAGTATCCTGCTTCTGAGCCTGTTCATGTTGTTGCTCCTATCGGTGCTACCTTTTTGAGGCAAAGGGCTGCTCAACGTAGAGTTAGCTCTAAGCGTTCTAGGGTAGAGCCTTCCGATGTCACTCCACTCCCTTCTTCTTCTACAGATACTCATGCAGCTGGGACTTCTTCTGATCCTGCTGTTGCTGCTGCTGCTGATGTTCCTCCACCGTTTGATGAGGTTTCTGACCTTCGTCGGACTCTTGATACTGTCGTGACCGTTCAGGCGGCTCATGGTCAGCTTTTGGTGGACATCCTTGATGAGCTACGTGCGTTGCGAGCGGATTTGGCGAGCTCTCGTCGATCTCCTCCTCCACCTTTTGATGATGAGTGAGTGCCCTTTGGCAATTCGTCACAAAAAGGGGGAGTACATAGTTCATTGTATCTAGGAGACATTTTTGTGGAGATTTACATTTTAGGGGGAGTTTTTTTTACTTGGTAGTGATACTGCGGAGCTTGTGGAGTTATTAGATTGTATCTAGATGCTTCACTGTGTATTCTCATTTTTAGCTCTTGTTTAGGAGATTTATTTTGTTGAGATACATTTGCTGTATTTGTTTCTTATTTCACTATGCTACTACTCTGCTTATTGATTTATATTGATGATGTTATTCATGATATATGTCTTTATTTTGTGTCATGTGAAATTAAGAAATTTTTATTTATGTATTTCCTGTTTTTTTCCACACATGCGTTTATGTGTTTGTTAAGTGTTACAGGAATATACAGGTTGCTTTCAGTCGAGCTGCTGTCTACTTTGCAACTGTTAGATAGTAGTTTAGGTTGAATTGTTAAGTGGCTATTTTTATTGTAATGGGCTATTTCAATTTGTAACTTTGAGCTTTTTGTTAAGTCTGTGTTTTGTCACGGATTGCCAAAGGGGGAGTTTGTTAGGTTCTAAAGATTAGGAACTAATGTATTTAGAACTTCAATTTGTATGTTGGCAAACCATGATCAAAACAATGTTGAGTCGTGTGTTAGACTTGCTCAAAGTATGGGTTTAATTGTAAAGTTGGAATCGAGTTTTTATGCAGAAGTACTGTTCACTTTCTGTATGACTCGATCAATCAAAAATTAGACTCGATCGATCGAAAATCGTGCAGAACGTTTTTCTGCAGAAAATTCCAACTCAGCCCAAGCCCGTTTTAATGTATAGGGTTTTATGTTTTGCCCTAAGTATAAAAGGGAAAACCCTAGCCACGTTTTTAGAGTTCTGTTTTGCTGTGTTTGTGAATCTCTCTGTGAGATCTAGAGGTGTTTACCTTCACATACACTTAGGGTTTACAAAACTTGAGATTTATGTCAAGAGTTGTGTAGATCGTTACAGTTGCAGAATCAAGAGAATACAAAGATATACAAGCAGGTGCGCTTGTGGATTTGTTGAAGAATTCCGGAAAGAAGGAGTCTGTGGATCTCGGAGCTATCATGGGGTCATGGTAGTAAGTTTCCTACACTCGGGTAGCAATATGATGTTAGTGGTCTAAGTCTATTGTGTAAACTTCGATTCTTTCATAGTGGATTCAGTTTACCTTGAGAATAGCTAGGTCAAATCCTCCCCAGGTTTTTACCGGTGTGGTTTCCTGGGTCATCAGATCTTTGTGTTGTTTATTTTCCGCTGCTTTGTTATTTTTGCTTAATTGTGTTAACCTAGTTTTAATTAAATTACCTAAGTTAATAACTTGGCTAATTCTCTAGGTTAATCTGTTAGGTTTAAGGGGTCTAAACGAACTGACAGAAATGTTTTCAAAATCTCTGGAAAGTCTCGAGTTGTTTCGATCGGTATTCGATTGGTGCTGGATCAACGAGGTATTTTCAACCGATCGAATCTGTTTTTCGATCGATCGAAAATCAGGCTAAATGTTTTTAAAAAGGAATTTTTCTCACATGTTCTTCACTTTTCAAACACTATTCAAATTCCTTTTTCTTCTCTCACCAACCGGTCAACTAATTTTTTGCTGTTTTTGTCATTTTCCTCTGTTCTTTTTGCATCAAATCTCTCTCCCAAGGCCAGTAAGACTCTTTTGCCCCTCCTTTTGATTTTATTTTCATTTTTCATGCATATTTTTCATGCATTTTTCGGTATTTTCGGCATTTAGAGTTGTGGTATTTTTGGCATTGATTTTGGGTGTTTTTCTTTCAAATTAATCATGGGTTTTTATGGGAACACCATATACAAGCACTACAAGTGGTTTAATTTGATTAAATTGGTGTTTTGTGGAAAATTTGAAAATCTAGGGCTTAGAATTGATGAAATTGGCTTGTTAGATTGATTAATTTGATCATTATATTGAGTTATTTAACTGTTGTGTTGATCAACTTATCAATTTGTTGTGTTTTGTAAAATTGGGTTTTTGAAATTGGAATTTTTTTTATAAAATTCTTGCTCAAGCCAATTTTGTTAATTTGGATCATATTTGAACTTTGTCACTGCATTAGTTCATGCATCATTTACTTTTCATACTCATGCATCATATAGATTGATATTTCTATATTTTTATGTTGTGCTAACTTGCAGTCTGCCCTTAGTTTTTGTTTTTGCTCTTCTCTTTCTTTGTCTCTCTTTTCTGTCCTTAGCACCATGCCTAGGAAAACTAGAGCCCATAAGAATCTTGTTCCTTCTCCTTCCTTTAATAGTGATCGGTTTCCTAGTGAGAAGAACCAAGAGACATACGAGACCCTTAACCTTAGGCGTCAAATTTGGAGTGAGCGTAGGGTCATTCTAGATGAGGTTGATCCTAAGGTGAGACGTAATTTTGAGCATCAAGGTTGGTTACCTTTGTTGAATATAGATCATACACCTCCGGCTACCTTGATTAGAGAGTTCTACTCGAACCTCTCTATCCACGTCTATGATACCAACACCTTGGTTAAGGTTTGGTTACGAGGTGTGGAATATCGCATTACCCCTTCGGTAGTGTCTGATGCTCTTGGGGTGCCTATTGTTGATCATCCCGTCTTTCCCTATGATGAGTCTCCACCTCTTGATGACGTGATGTCATACATCACTGGATCTTCTATCCAGTGGGGTTCTGATCCTCGGATCACGCCTGCTGAGCTCTCTAAACTTCGCTATCTTTTCTTTAGGATTGCTTGTCATTCCTTGTGGCCTATTTCTCATTTTCATACTATTCCTATTGAGTGGTGTGTCTTTTTGTATGCTCTTGTTACTGATACTCCTATCAGTTTTCCACACCTGTTTCTTCTTTCTTTGAACGAGGTGCATCGGAATAGTTCTACGGCTCATGCTTTATTCTTTCCTGTTTTTATTCATAGGATTCTCATTCATCTAGGTTTGGGTGATTATCCCGCTTCTGAGCCCGTACACATTATTGCTCCTATAGGTGCTACCTTTCTGAGGCAAAGGGCTGCTCAACTTCGAGCTAGCTCTAAGCGTCCTAGGGTAGAGCCTTCCGGTGTCACTCCACCTCCTTCTTCTTCTACAGATGCTCCTGTGACTGAGACGTCTGCTGAGGCTGCTGATGCTGCTGTTGTTCCTCCACCTTCTCCTTCGGATGTTTCCGATATTCATCGGACTTTGGACACTGTCATGACCGTTCAGGCGGCTCATGGTCAGCTTTTAGTGGATGTACTTGATGAGCTTCGTGCTTTGAGAGCGGATTTGGCGAGTTTTCATCATTCTCCTCCGCCACCTCCTTTTGATGATGAATGAGTGCCCTTTGGCAATTCGTCACAAAAAGGGGGAATGCATTCTACTATGGAGTTTTTTTCTTGTAGAAGAGATTTTTGTTTTAGGTGGAGTTTTTGGATCTCTTTGTGATACTGAGGAGCTTATGGAGTCTTTTAGATTGTATCTAGGTGTTTCACTATGTATTTACTTTTTTGGCTCATGATAGTGGAGATATATATTTTTGGGATACTTTTTATGTATTTGTTTCTTGTTTCACTATGCTACATTACTTTTTGATTTATATTTATGATGTTATTCATGATATATGTCTTTATTTTGTGTTATGTGAAATCAAGAAGTTTTTTTTATTTGTATCTTCCACACATGCGTTTATGTGTTTGTTAAGTGTTACAGGAATATACAGGTTGATTCAGTCGTGCTGCTGTCTATTTTGCAACTGTTAGATAGTAGTTAAGTTGAATTTGTTTAGTGGCTTTTTATTTTGTAATGGGCTGTTTAATTTGTAAACTTTGAACTTTTTGTTAAGTCTGTGTTTTGTCACGGATTGCCAAAGGGGGAGTTTGTTAGGTTCTAAGGAATTAAGAACTAATGTATTAGAACTTCAATTTGTAATGTTGGCAAACCATGACCAAAACAATCTTTAGTCTTGTGTTAGACTTGCTCAAAGTATGGCTTTATATGTAAAGTTGGAATCAAGTTAATTGCAGAATTTACTATGCACTTCTGCCTAACTCGATCGATCGAGAATTAGACTCAACCGATCAAAAGTAGTGCAGAATGTTTTTCTGCAGAATTTTCCAACTCAGCCCTAGCCCATTTAATGTATAGAGTTTTATGTTTTGCCCTAAGTATATAAAGGAAAACCCTAGCCACGTTCTTTAGAGTTATGAATGCTGTGTTTGTGAATCTAATTGTTAGATCTAGAAGTGTTTACCTTCACATACACTTAGGGTTTCCAAACTCAAGATTCATGTCAAGAGATTGGTAAATCATACAGTTGCAGAACAACAAAAGAGCTTCAAAATATACAAGCAGGTGTTGCTTGTGTTTTGCTGAAGAATTCAAGGAAAAAAGGAGTTTGTGGTCTCGGAGCTGTCACATGGTCGTGGTAGTAAGTTTCCTACAGGCAAATAGCAATAGGATGTTAGTGGTCTAAGTCTCTATTGTGTAAACTTCGATTCTTTCATAGTGAATTCGTTTTACCTTGAGGATGGATAGGTTAAATCCTCCCCAAGTTTATTATCGGTTTGGTTTTCCTGGATCATCATATCATGTGTTCTTTATTATTCCGCACTTTTACATGATTTGATATATTTGCGTTAACCTAGATTTGAATAATTTACCTAAGTTAATCACTTGGCTAAATAACTAGGTTAATTTGTTTGGGTTTAAGGGGTCTAAACAAACTTACATGTACTAATACAAAAGTTACATTAACAATGAAGAGGAAAAAGAAAGTAATGCTAATTTTAATCACTATACGGCGTATACACTAGTTTAGTAAAAGAGGCCTTATCAAGAATTTATTTTTCCAAGTAAACTAACTAGAAGTTTTGGCATTGGATCTCACAATTACTGTTTCTTTTAATTTAGTGAGAAAATAAATTACATTTGAACGGATCCTTATTGTTATTTGTGTTTATTATCATTATAAGTTAGAAACTATTTTGCTAACTTGCTTAACAAATAGTTACATCAGCCGCTAAAGCAGCCGGGAATTAAGCCCAAAATTGGGAATTAAGCCCAATTTTCAAACTATTTAGTTAGTAAGCACGATTGTCAAACTATTTTTTTACTAACATCTCGAGTCTAAGAGACTCGATTTTGGGCTTATAAACCGAGTCTCTGAGACTTGGTTTTTGTGATCTGATCAGGTCCGACGTGGCTTTTTTTCCATGTGGCATCCACCTGAAAATCGAGTCTTAGAGACTTGATTTATAAGCCGACCCTTTAAGCATCAAGTTTTATGTGACGTGGCGATCTAGGTGTGACATGATTGATGCACGTGGAAGACCTGGAAACCGAGTCTCTAAGACTTGATTTCTAAAAGGGTTTTTTTCAAAATTAACATCTCTCACCCTAACTCTCCATTCTCACTCTCACTCTCACCCTCTCTCTCGCACAGACCAGACTCTCACCCTCTCACCTCTGAGCGCCTCTCTCACTCACCCTCTCCGCTCTCACTCACCGTCTTCTCTCACTCAATCGCACGCTCTCACTCACCCTCTCACTCTCACACAGAACCTCTGAGCGCCTCTCTCTCTCACTCATCCTCTCCACTTTCACTCAATCTTCTCCACTCTCAGTCTCCACTATTTCACATTCATCACCTTCCTTCGCCGAAAGAGTTGATAAAGCCACAGCGAGGTGTACAGAGATTGTATCAAACCTATCAGAGAGCTTTGAGTTCCTTCAATCTACACGGTCTCTCAAAACTAAAAAAAAAAAAGGGTGAGTCACTTTATGCAAAGTGTGTTTCACCGTTTGGTTGCCGAGAAACAATGGGAAAAATCAAAGAAACTTTGGTTTCAATTCGTTTTTTTCTATTTTGGTTTCCGTATTGAATTTCTAATAGAACTGTTAAAAAAGATCGAACCTTTATTGTAAGGGAAAGATTGAATTGGTTTGTGGAATCGGATTATGTTTATGGGTTTGTTTATATGTGCTAATTTTAGTGCTTTATTGATCAAAATTTACCTTGATCTAAGTTTGATTTGGTTAGTTATGGTAAATATGTTACTAAGAATGGAGAAATTGGAGATATATATATATATATATATTCATATATTTATATACTTGTTGGGTTGCTGAGGATTTAATTTTTAGTTGTTTTTTTGGAAAAATTTACTCTGATTTAGTGCTTTTTCTCTGTTTTTAATACTATCTCTTACATTCTTACTTGTGATTGCAAGAAAAGAATTATATAGGGATTTAATTGACCACTTTTTGTAGATTTTCGCGGAAGATACAGTAATGACTAATGACACTAGGTCACTAGAATAGATGTGGCCGACCCTTTTTAGTTTGTTAATGATCCATAGCCAACCTTAAAATTTTGGAACTAAGGCTTAGTTTATGTTGTAATAAATTTAGTTTGAAGAGTCTAATTATTTTTATCGTTTTCCATCTTGTTATTCATTTATACTTGGCATTGATTATAAGTTAGATATGAATATATATGGTACAGTTCTATAAATTCCTGTAGTTGCTATTCAACTTATTTGGAATGCATCCTAAAAAATGAAAATGAGAATCACTGTTGTATTTGGGGATAAAGCGTGCAGTAGCTGTTTAACTTATAGTAATTCCAAAAAATATGGGATCATATATACTGAACTCAAGATTTATATATGATTGGGACTTCTTGTAGTTTGAGGGTGAAATTTGTTAAAAAAAAGGTTTACAATTGCTAATGGTAGCTTATCTGATGTTTCTTTTACTCTTCATTTTATTTTTCCTAACCTTCTTTTATTTTTTTATCAAAAAATTGGAGAAATGATATGTGAACTGTGTTTCAGAGTTTTATATGTTGTTGCCACAATTTTGTGGAAGTCACTTTCTAATGTTTGTTACTTTGTTATCATTATAAGTTCTTTTTTTGTTCTTTCTTTGAAGAGCACTAATATAATTTTCAGCTTCCTTTCCTTTAGTTTCCATTTTGAGTGTGTTGGCTGATGCATGGAGTTACTATTTTGTTCCTACGTATCTGTTGTTTTTTTTTTTTTTTTTGGTAGCCTTTATTCAAACTTTATGTTCTGTCCATAATTATTCTTTTTGGAGCTTTTTTCTAATGTATGTATCAAGCAAGAGAATTCTATTTCTACTTTGCTGTCATTGTGTACCTTAACTTTTCCCCTATTTTTAGCTATTGGCCTTACTTTCACTTTTAAAGTTCTGTATCTTCTATCATTATTGCTCAACTTTGGTTTCTTTCACTGTTCACTATATTATTTTTATGCATAAACTAGGAATGGTCTCGACTTATAATGAGGTTTTGTTGCTTAGAGGAATCAGCTCTAGATGTTGAAAGAAATTGTTGCAGTTATTCTAATATCCTTCATAATGTTAGCAAGACTAAGCATTACATAGAGGATCTTATACTAATTATCACAGGAATTATGTGTCTTTTTGCATTTAATGTTTCTGAAGTTGTAGACACATTTAGTTGAACATTACATGTTTGAACCAGAGTCACAGTTAAGCTCCAAATCACATTGTTACCTATTGTGGTTGGCCAAGACCAATCTTCTCCTTGAAGGATGCAAAAGCCTTTACATGTCGAGGTATTGAAAGATCACATTCCCCTCAAGGACCATAACTTTGCAATCATACTTTCCACAGTTTTTCCCTTTCTCAATTTTTGTTACATGGAATATTCTAGTTGTTGATGAGGCAGTACTTACAACTTATATTCTCAATTGAATATTACTAGAAATGGGATTGGTTCTAATCTATGTGTCATTCTGAGAGCACCCACCCCCCCCCCCCCCCCCAAAAAAAAAAAGAAAGAAAAATAATAGATGTTAAGTGTTCGCTTTTGTGTGTGTATTTGTCTTCGGCTTACAACATTTGGTTACTAATGTTTCTATAAATCATGCCTTCCACTGTTTTTCCCTTTCTCATTCTTTGTTATATGGATTATTTTAGTTTTATGGTATTTTTTTTTTTTTTTTTGATAAGAAGTTTTATGGTTGTTTATGAGGCAGTGCATACAGCTTATATTCTCAATTTATACTACTAGAAATGGGATTGTTCTTGATCTATGCTTCATTTTGGTTCCCCCTCCCCCCCCCCCCCCCTCCCCCAACCCAAAAAAAAAAAAAAAGTAATAATGGATTTAAGTGTTTGTATTTGTTTCTGACTTACAACATCTGGTTACTAACATTTCTATAAATATGTATAAGCACTGAATGAGTTTGATAATTCTTCTTCGATGCAAGCATACAAGAGGTTTTGCCTCATTATTTGGAGGGTAAATTATTGAAGTTCATAGGTAGTTAGCACCTTTTTAGCCTCGTATTTTTTCGTAAATGAAAAATGTGGATGGACAGCACAATCCTAGTTTCATTAGAGTGACTTCTCATTGCAGCAATAAGATTTGTTACAATTTCTGAATATTGCCTGTCATGTATTTTTCTTGTTTTGGAGGCTAGTAACTTTTGCATCCAGTTTCTTTTACATTCCCCCCCCCCCCCCCCCCCCAATTTAGGTTGCTTCTCTACTGTATCACTTTTCTTAGCATGGGAAGCCTTTCCTCATTCCTCTCATCCCACAGGTTAAGGTGGAACTCAAAACAGAATCCCAATACAACTCTTAAATTATTTTATAAGCTGAACATTATTTCATCCTATAATGTGCTAATGTTCTTAGTTTGTTCTTTAGGAAAAAAATATCATTTAGAGGAAGGTTAAAGATTTCTCTTAAACAATTTAAGAAAGCCTTAATGTTATGAATGAAAAAAAATACACAAGTGATCAATAATTGTTGAGCAAGGAATAATGCCCTCCACGTTAGACACGTTGAACACCCCTCAAAGCATTTTAGTATCTCAAATTCAAGTACTTGGTAGCTGGAGTTCAAAAAAGAACTACTATAGGAAATATAGAAATGCTTCTTCTATGAATTATATCAAAGATTTTTGTTATTTTATATATGAAAGTATCTTTACTTGAAATTCACTCACCTAGCAGAATTTCAACTGTTTGGCTGTGGGAAAGGAAATGGAGCTTTTTGATTTGGCATGATCACAATTGCACCATTAGAATCACGCTTTCCACTGTTGTGTTATACAAAAATAATTTAACAGACTTTTGTTGTTAAGTTATTTAACAAACTTTGTTAACTGAATTCTTTCACTTTGCTTCATTTTTTCACCTTTTACCGAATCATTCTTTCATAACTTTGTTGCTCTAACTCATACCTAGTTCCATAACCATATTGTGTGTTCATTTCTCAAACTAACTGCTTATCATTTTTGTGCAGTATGACTGATGCAAATGCCAGACAGATTGACCATGCGCATCCTGGCCCCATTGATGACTTGGTGTTGACGTTGCAGCCCAACCATCAGTTAGAAGCTATTTGGAATGGGCAGGTAAAATACAACACTAAAGATTTGATGAATGTACAGGCATTTAATTCATACAATGTACACGCACTTGCTGTCATATGTTAATCCATGGTTCTGTTTTGTGCAGGATCCAGGGTCCCTTACCTGCCATGCCCGTAGTGAAGAGTTCTCCAATCGAGAGCCAATGGTGGACAACCGAGTTGTTGACATCATTAAGGCACTTGGTTTAGAGGGACTCCTCAGGATCCCGGGTAGAGAGATTGACCATGGCCTTATAACGGCCTTAGTAGAGCGATGGCGGCCCGAGACTCACGCCTTCCACATGCCACATGGTGAGGTCACCATCACATTGCTAGATGTGGAGGTACTTCTTGGGCTTCCTGTTGATGGTGACGCTGTAACAGGGAGCAAACAGAAAGAATGGGAGAATGTGTGCGATGAGTTCCTTGGCTTTTAACCTATAAATCAAGAGCATAAGCAACTTAATGGCCAGAGGATTCTCATCAAACGGCTTTTGGAGGAAGTTGCTAATCCATTGCCGCCTAATGCTAAAGAGGATCAGCTACATAAGTACGCACGATGCTACATCCTAGCACTACTGGGGGACACAATCTTCATGGACAAATCTGGCGATAGGGTGCATTTAATGTAGGTGCAACAGTTGCAAGACCTTTGCAACCCACGAAGATACAGTTGGGGAAGTGCTTGCCTTGCATGGTTGTACCGAGAGTTATGCAGGACAAGCGATAAGAAAGCCAATCAAATTGGTGGGTGGTTACTGTTGGTCCAGTATTGGGCGTGGGCCAGGTTTCCTTATTTGTGCCCGGCAGTTGAGCGTGGTCCGCCAGTGGGTGCTTATGGTCCTCCAGTGCGTGGTCCACTGTCCCTTAAGTAAGTCTCTACCTCATACACATCATATACATTAAGTGATCATTTCCTAAACCCACAATCATGTAACTTGATTCTATTTATTTATTTTAAAGGCTTCTATTCTACAAATTATTTATGTCAACATTAACAAATTTTAAACAGAGGTTCAATATATATGATTACGTTAATATACTCTAATTTTGTGACTGTCATGTGGCTTGTATGTGCTCTATTTTTTATAAGGACTATTTCTTATTCTAGTGATATTATTAATTGAGTAAATATGTATAAGATTATCTTAGGAGTTATATGTGATTACATTATAGTTTTAATCATAACATTATCTTAGTAGGAAAGTTCTAGATATTGATCCCTTGTTCTTGATTGTAGGTGGGTGTGGGTCCCAAACAAGAAAAACAAGCCTGCCCACATCTTCAGGGACAAGTATCGCGAGAAAATAACTTCAATGTTTCCACACCAAGTATGAAAATGCCTTGTTTAACATGTTTAGGAACAAGATATACATTTGGTGAACTTTGAAATATAAACGTAGTTGCCTAATGTGTTGCGTACTTGTTTTTGGGCTGTTGTAGGTGGTGTGGCAGCCGTATGAAGCTGAATTAGAGGACCTTCCGCCGTGGTGCGTTGCAACGGTGCCGCTTGTATGTTTCCACCTAGTAGAGAAACATACATCAGATCGTGTCGTTCGTCAATTTGGGATGATACAAGAAATTCCCAGCGCTGTTGACACTGACACAATGCTTCATGCCATTGATTTGAGGGGGAAGGTCAGTGTTGATTGGATGCGGAAACATGCTGTGCATATCGTGGAGTGGGGTAATCGCCTTCAACGGCGTTGTGAAGCAGTGCTTGGTGATATGCCTCCACAGCATGAGTACTTCGACTGGTTCAGAAGGGTAACTCGAAGGTTCATCAATGTCCCCGGTGCTAAATTGATTCTAATGGTAACTTCTCTATGTCTTCTACATCTTACCGTACTTCTTAGGATGAAACCACTATTTAGAGAACATGATATATGTGGTCCAATGTCTACGTAGCATCAAACCTCCCTTTTAAAGCTGTTGTCTGCTTAAGATTCCTTATAGAGAACTTTGTTGATTTAAAAATCTAATTTGAGATTCATATAGCGTCATATTTCCAATTTCAGGCTTTACAGTTACGGTATACATTGTTCTTTCCATTTTTATTATTTTTAATTTTCTACTCATATGAATTTTTAACTAGCGTTTTCGTCTATGCTATCCTCTAGCTACATCTTTAATAGAAAAGATAATTTCAATTTAGTCAAAGGTGACACTTGGTCTCCCTATAATTTGCAATTATTACTAGCAAAACTAATTCAGAACCTACATTTATTTTATTAACTATTGGCATTGTTGATTTGGTATTGCATTATGAATATACTTGGTTTTTCCATGTGCAGATTGAAGGATACGTCCGATTGTTGAGGCGTCACCCAATGGGCACGAAGGACAACAAGGACATTACTGACGTGCTGAAGGCAGTGCATGAGATTGGCCATGTACAACCTCCTATCCCTGAGGCCCTGAATGAGGAGGCAGCTATTCCTGCGGCAGCGCCTACTCAGAGGCCAAGCACTACTGAGAGCCCAAGCACGAGCACAGCTCCTGTCGGAAATCACTCTCGTCCGCCTGTTGCTACCCTTGGGGTTGTCCCTACCCCCGATCCCTCTCCGTCCACCCCACATCCATCCCTTAGCCCCACCATTCCTTCACCTATCCCACATCCATCTCCTAGCTCCACCATCCCTTCCTCCACCCCACATCCATCCCCTTCACCCACCATCCCTTCACCTACCCCACATCCCTCTCCTAGCCCCACCATCCCTCCACCCACAACACATCCATGTCCTGGGTCTGACATCCGTCCACCCACTCCACGGTCATTTCCTGAGCTATCACTCATTCCATCCTTTGACCTGGGTATTGATCGAACCCCTCCTAACATGCACACGGAGCCACCCTCCCACAGTCCACTGGCCCTTCTTCGGGCATCGATCCACCCCATGTTCAAGCTGAGCAGGCTGTTGGGTTGCCTGCAAAGCCAGCAAGTCGGCCGAAACGCATATTAAGGGCACCTCCTTGTGGGACAGGGGGGCACAAACATGGACACAAAGCTGGGCCCAAGGCATCTGACGAAGGGCATGCAAAACCTCCTCCTCATTATACAAGACAGCGTAAGGTTCAAAAAAGGGAACTCATCCAATACCTCATTCCTTTGTAAGAGTGAAGTGGATGGTGAGGTTGTGGGTTTAACATATTATGGCGAAGAACTCGCGGATGATAACTGCGATGGTATCTCTCCTTTACTTTTTCATCTTTGTGCTATTAATTTGTTTGTTTGTTTGTTTCATATGTGTGTGTTCTGTGTATGTGCAGATCTTGATTATTTGCTAGCTTCAATGATTGGGGTAAGCAGAATTCAGGATATTGTGGTAAGTATCAATAATGAATTACTGCTCAGCTCTGTTTGTTGCAGTAAGTTTGAAAATATGGATATATATGACTCCTTCAGATTTAAACATGACATGATTTAGTTTTAATGTCATGATTTGTTCAGCTTGTTGGAACCTGCATTTGCAGGCTTATCTCTGATCTAAAAACAGTCTTCACCATATTTTCTCTCTCCCTCTCTTTGTCTCCTTTTCAGGGTTAGTTGAGGAAATTTGGGGTGGACACCATGGGGTTTTTGGTTTTTTGATTTTGTAGACAAACACCTTTTTTTTTGTTTTTATAGATAGAGATGCATATTATCATTACTTTCATTAGATTTCTGTATATCTCTTTCTATGCTAGGTGTTTCTAAATAGAATGTAAATATATGCATACTCTACTGACATAGATTATGCAAATGTGTGAGTTCTCTAACTATACATATTCACCTTGTTGAATGAAAGCCTTGTTACTGGAACCATCTTCTATATGCTTTGAAGTACTCCTAACATAATGTTGCTTTTTTGGTATATAAGTTCAACCGTATTGTTGCAGGTCAACATCAGAAGCATTGATGAGGCTGTGGTGATTGGTGCTGCACTCTCTCTGTCTTCTTCAGCTTTTGTTCAGCAGGTATTCTTATTGTAGGTATCTATATATTAAGTATGTTCCCATTAATTGGTATTGTAATTTTGGACATAATTGTGCAATTATTAAAACCCCTTGATAAATACAAATAGTCAAGCTCAAGTTCGGATATTGGCAATTTTTCTATCTAGATTTCTCTTATGCTGAAAACTTCAAAGTTTCAACAAGTGGAAACAGCTATGAATGAGCACCCAATGTAGCAATTATGTTGACTCGCTCTGTGAGCTAGATTCACCACTAGCTTTTTGTGGCATTTTGAACTTTTAGGACTTGAATTAGTAATATATCATGGGTGATTCGTGTTGCTATCTTATGTTTCTTTTGTAATGACTTCGTGAGTTTACTAAGTAAGGTTTGAATCTTAATGGTATTGTGAAGTTCAAAGTTGAGTATATGTGCACATATAGTGGAACTGTTGCTTAATTGGGTTGCCTTGAAAGCTTAAGCTTGTCGCATCGAGGGTTGGAGAAGTATGATGATCTGCTTATTAATAAGTTGGCATATAGAATTATAGATGCTTATGCAACTCCAGAATGATGCCATCAACTGTGGTGGAAAATTTTCTGTCTCTTCCCCATATTTTAATCTAGTTTATAAATGTATTTACCATGGTTTTAGATCAATTTTGTCAGAGAAGATTGAGCTTGTGGCTGTAGGTTGGCAAATTTCTTGTAACCTGAAAGGTGCATGCCAATCCGTTGTATCTTTCATAGCAATTGCTCACAGTTATGAACTTGTTGCTTCACAATTTGGCTTATATATGAAACAATTTTCTATTGATCATATGTTCTATCGGTGTGTAATGATTGAAAATAATGTGAAAGTTTTTGAAGAGTTCTAAATTATTCTTGACACAAGTTGGGGCATTGTAAGACAAGACAATAGAGATAGTGTGATGGGTTAGTGTTGGATCTTGTGATTAGGTTGATAGATTTTGTGGGCACCTAGTATAGTAGACTCTCAGGCTGAGTTAGGAGCAGTTAGTAGTGACTTGCATTGTAGATATCCTTTACTCCCTATTCCTTATATGGTTTAATTTAGATTCTCCTGCCCTCTCTTTTTTACTTACATAGTATAGTATATAGCTTCTTGCAGAAAAAGGCGAGCTCCCAACAAGATTTGGCTCAGCAACTCTGGGAATGCTTCTGTTACAGGTTCTATATGAGACTGATGAATGCATGGTCTTCTCTTTTGTTGTTAAATCAATATATTAATACTGGTGCTACTATAGTTCTTTTTACTTCCCTTTCTGAATTTTGCTAGGGTCATCTTTGCAAAGTAGTACACATCAAGTATGATGTCAGTAACTTTTTGGACTCCCACTGGTTGATATTTGCAGGACATAGCAGTTGTCCCTCTATTATTCATACTTCCGGTGCTAGAGAGCTAGGTACATAGGATTCTAATTTCTTAAAGCTAAGTACCTGAAATATATTTTACATTCAAATATGCAATGTTCATTTTTAATGTCTAGTAATTATAGAGTTTTAATCTTTGAGGTCGATTTAACCTGTCTTTTATTTTATAAACCAGCTAGTAGTCTCTAATGGATATAATTGGTGAGATTCCCTGTAAGATGGATGGAGCTTTTTGTGATCTGCAATATATATTGTGATGTCTTTGTTCAAATATAGTTAAGTTGAAAGTATGAGATATTAGGGTAAAGGAGGAACGAATTGTGGAGAGAGGGTTTTTTTTTTTTTTTGAGAATCAGTGGAGAGAGATATTTGAGAAAAGGATTAGGGTTTATGCGATCAATCCCTCACCTTAGCACATATTTATATTAGAGTGATATGGCAAGAATACAAGAATAAGCTAACAAGCTAATTTAAAAATAACAAAAGTAACTTGTGTGTGTGAGTGTGTGACTATCCAAACCCAACTGAAAAACTTTAAATTTTATTAGCCATGCATTTAGTTCTAGATCATATTCAGAAATTTTATTGATGAACAAAACCAATGTGTGTGCGTGTGTGTACGCTATCAAAATCCAACTGAAAAAATTTGAAATTTATTAGCCATGCTTTTTAATCTAGATATATTCAGAAATTTCATTGAGTTTAAAATTGCTAAGTAATATTTGTCATTGAATTTTTCTTATCACATTTATAGTCCTATCCCCTGATAATATTTTATTCTTTTGTATTTTCACTTTACTTTTTTCTATTATATTTTTGTTTCTCACATACAATCTCATTTATTGACTCCTTGCATTTGTGCTTTCTCTCTCTCTCTCTCTCTGGTTTTATGCAGAATCTGGTAGAGGAAAGTATTTGGCCAATGCTTGCCAAAGAAAGTTTAAAGGCTTTAGGGGGACTGGGTCTGCTTTCTCTTGCAGGGAAGTATCTTCTTAGGCGAGTTTTCGAGGTTCGCATCATGTTGATTTTATGAGGGCCCAAGACACTTTTATAATTTAGAGGGTTTAATTTATTTTTCCTATTTCAGTTTGTTGCAGAAGCGAGAAGCTCAGAGGGATTTGTTGCTCTTTGCCTATTGACTGTTGCTGGGACTTCATTTCTCACCCAGATGTTGGGCTTTAGTGATACAGTTTGATATCTTTTTCTTAAGCATGGAGAATGGCTGATATTTTATTCTTAATGTCCAGCCAGTGGTGAAATTTGATTTCAAACTGCAGCTTTGGGCATTTTTGGCTGGGGCACTATTAGCAGAAACAAATTTTCAGACACAGATCGAAGCTGATATAAGGCCATTTAGAGGCTTACTTCTTGGGTTATTTTTTGTCACTACAGGGACATCAATTGATATGCAGGTATATAATATTATGCACTGTTGAATTTCTTAATTTTTGTGTATTTGACCGGAAATTTATTATGATGAGAAGCTGTTAAGTACACAAGGTCTTAGTAACAGATGATGTAAGTTTCTGGTGAAGGATAATAATAGTTTTCTCAAATACACTTCTCTTCGACCCAGATGGGTGTGCATTTTAATTCTGATTACAATGTTTTGTAAGATTTGTGTTTATGATGGATACTGTCAAAAATGGAGCATGGGAAGAGTTCACTTGAAGTGGCTGAATCAAATTTTAACTGTTTAAACACTTAATTATCTTATGGAAAATTGAAAAACATGAAATCTATGAGTCATAATTCCCTTTAATCTATGTGACAAGGAAACTTATTTCGTTGAAATATCCATAATGGCAAAAGCATAATATCTCCATATATTTTAGTCATCCTGAATCTGTTGATTTTATAGCTCTACAATGATTAATCCTATGTGAATTCCTCTCTATTTATTCTAATTATTTATTTAAATTATTTAACTTTTGTGGAGCCTGCCTTTCTCAATGATATCTCTTTAAGTCTTAGTCATCCGTTGTATCTTGTAATTATTAGTTACTAGTAAGTTGCCAGTGCGATGCACAAATAATGTTGTAATATTTTATGCAATTTTTTATGAAGAATATTATACATATATTATAACATATTTGCTATAAAACTTTGTTAGTACTAAGTTTATCATAAAAAGTAACAATTATAAATTGCAAACACATATTCAATATAATTATTTTGTTGAAGTAATCTGCAAAAAGAATCAACCTTCTTCTTCAAGGGGATGGAGACAAATACATATACAATTTTTGAGAAATTATAGACATCAGCATAAAAGAAAAGAAGTACCACCATCCATGATGTTTATAAATTAGAAATAATATATATTTATTCATTACAATTCAACCCATTACCCATGATGTTTACAATGAATAAATAAATACATCAAATCTCCTCTTTTTCATTTTTTACATGGTTACATTTGGTTATCTAAAAAATGTAAGACGTAAACAAATTGAAGGGATAAATGCCAAATACCCTTTCTCATCACGGGCAAACCAAATCCTAACCAACCCACCAAATGAAGAATATGCCTAGCAATTAAAAAATTTGAAACTTGTAGAGATTTATAAATGCCAAACACCCTTTCTCATCATGGGCAAAACAAATCCTGACCAACCCGCCAAAAATATATTAGTCACAAACCATCAACATTGACATGGAATAGTTGAAGAAAAACGTAAAAATGAAAGAAATAAAAGGAAAAATTGGCATCTCAAAGGGAAATTTCCATTATGCTGATACATTGGTGATTTTTGCAAAGGAAATGAGAGCAAACAATTGGATATGCTTGGATTCCTTGCCATTGCCCTTGTCATTGCTTGTAATTAATCTTGCAAAGCTAGAAATCATATTGACAAATTTAAAATTTTAAAAAGGAAAAAAAAAATAAGCATAAAAAGGAGAAATTTAAAAAGAAAAAAGAAGTGATGGTAGAGGGCATACTGTAACTGTGATTTAGTCTTTTTTTTTTTTTTTAATAACAATTTGAGAAGAAATTCATTGCATTAAAGAAAAGACAGAACAATAGATGGCCATTAGACTAAGCTTTAGCAATGTTAGCAATACAATCAGACACATCTATAAACTAAATGGAAGGACTACCGAGAAACAGCGCAGACTTGTTAGCTAACCGGTGTGCAGCCTTGAGCTTGACGTGATCAGATTTCCATGCTTATAAATCTGATACAGCAAGCTTTGCATCCTCTTTGAAATGGCTGATATTTTGATGTATTTTCTGCTTGATTGGTGAGAGCATTTATATTGATAAAGAGTCACTTCAAAAATTGTGAGCATTTATAATAGTGATTTAGTCTAGGCTAGAAGTAATCTAAGATATAGTTGTGTAATGAAGAAAAGGGAAGGAAATTGAAAGGGGCGGGCAATTGAAGGGTCTGAAATTCTGAATAGCTAATTAAATTGATGAGGGGAGAGAGAGAGAGAGAGAGAGAGAGAGAGAGAGAGAGAGGAGTAGAGTTAAATGATAAGTTGTAACTATTAAAAAAAAAGATGGCTAAGTTATCAAAGAAGGACGCCACTTGGCGGGACCTTATGGTCTCTCGCATGAGGTCTCTGCTTTTATATGTTTATTGAATGTGATAAGATATAGAAAAAATAGTTAAAGCAATTCTATTTATCAAGATTTAATTGCCTTTAGCAAGAGGCTTCCACATTTAAAAAAATAAAATAAAAATTTAATAAAGCACAAAATACTCTAAAATCATCATTGACTTTTACTTTTATCATCATAGCTTATATCGATATTGTACCAAATAGTAGTAAAAAAACTACAAAGGAACTTATAAATTATGAATTCTAACACATTATAAATAAAAAGCAACTAATCTCATCAATAATCAATTAAAAGGTTTCTTTTTATTTCTCTTTAGTTCTAAAAAAAATACTTCTCACACTAAATACCCAAAGATGTAAAGCAACCATAGCTTTTACAAAACCCAAAACATATGACCTCAACATCAAAATCATATGTAATTCGACGTCACTCAATAAAAAAAAAAAAAAAGGCAAGCCCTCATCCTTGGTGGTTATAGCCAACTCATGCTAGTTAAGATTAGATCGAACGACGAAGTTGGAGTTGGGTAGGTGTCATTGAAAGATTGAAGATAAATGACATCATTCTTGGTCGAAATGTATTTGAGATGAGATGCATAAAGGGTTGTGGGTTATATATATAGGAGTAGAAGTGCAAGAGATTTATCTTGAAACATTGAACCAAAGAAATCTAAGAGTCATACAAAGAATCTTTATTCTTTAATAGGAAAAGTCTTGAAACATTGAACTAAAGAAACAAAAAGTCTCTAATTTTTTTTTTTTTTTTTTTTGGGTTCTTATATTGTGGCTTAAGAGGATTTTAAAATCCTCTTAAGCCCAAAAAGATAAGAGTTAAAGGAGGGCCAAAACGATGAATGTGATTTAATGGGAAAGTAAATAAAGGGAGAATTGTTAACCATTTTGTGTTTTGATAAGGAGGTGAGAAGTCTTGTGAGTGGATTGATAGTATATAATACGTGGGACACTTGAACAAAATTAATAGAGTTGAAATAATAAATGAGGAAGTAGAGTTTATTGGAAATATTAGAGGGAAATATTGAATAATTGTAATTGATTAAAGCAAATTTGGGGGAAAAAAAAGGAGAAGAAGAAAGAGACAAAAGCTAAATGCAAATCACTCTAATAAAGTGCCACATGGCAGAGCCTCGTGCTCTCCCGCATGAGGTCTCTGCTTTTATATATATATTGATTATTATTCATTAAAAGTCATCTTAGAAAGAAAAAGGATAATATTTTGGATAACAAACTAAAAAGTCTCTCTCTCTCTCTCTCTCTCTCTCTCTCTCTCTCTCTCTCTCTCTCTCTCTCTCTCTCTCTCTCTCTCATCTGCTTTGTTAATTTGTTTTTAAAGTAAAATGTTAATAATTTAAAATCTAATAAGGTTCCTGTGCATTGCGCTGGTTCTTTTAGCTCACTAATCACTATTAAGTCTAGCCATCATTTTTTCCTGTCTCTACAGCTCCTTATCCGAGAGTGGCCAAATGTATTTTCACTCTTGGCAGGTTTGATTGTCATCAAGACTCTGATCATAACAGCAATAGGTCCTCTTGTTGGACTGACTATTCAGGAAAGTGTAAGAATAGGATTGCTTTTATCTCAAGGAGGCGGGTTTGGATTTGTAGTTTTTTCTCTTGCAAACAGGTGAGTCATAAATTAGTTTGATTTACAACTTTTCTTAGACTAAGCATTCCATATTTCCTTTTTCTTAGAGTTTTCTGCCTTCTTGGAACCAGGCTTGGTGTGCTACCACTTGAGCTTAACAAACTGCTCATAATTGTCGTTGTCTTGTCAATGGCATTAACTCCATTGTTCAATGATGCTGGAAGAAGGGCGGCTGAATTTATTGGGGACAAGTTTGATGAAGAGAATGTATGTTCCTACTTGAAGGCCTCAGAAAATGGCTTAATAAATAGGGAAATCATGTTTAGCATTAATGTGGTTGGATTAAGTTTGCATATGACGACTAAAATAGGATGCAACTTGGATGCCATACATGTAGCTGATCTAGTCATTTTAGTTTAGATACTGATTGCCGAGCTCAGTAACGTAAGCTTGTAACCCAAGTGGGGGCAAAAATGTGATGGGACTTTGGCCCAATCCAGTTGGTTGGACTCAGTGAGGGGTTCATTCTGTCCCGTCCGTTCCAAGCAAAGAGATGAGCCAATGGACTTGAGCTAAGGTTCTGGGTTCAGTGGTTCCTAAAGAGGAGGGCAATGCGTGAGGCTGGTTTCACAGAGTAGCAACTAGCTGCCACTCTTTGCAGTGGAAGGATAACGGGCCAGTGCCAATTGGATCCAACATGGCCACTGTCAACCCAACTGAACCATCACTTTTAAGAAAAAATCCTCTCAAAAAAAAAAAAGGTTAGATACTGATTGCATCTTCTGAGCCCTACTCTTCAAACCATTCACTTGCTTTTTTTAATTTTATTTTTAATGAAAACAAGGAAAGGGTTAAGTAACAAGTGAAAGTTATAAAAGCAGATGAGTTATTAAATAATTAAATTTATTTACTCAGTAACTATCTCTAAGTTCTTGCATTCTTGGCCTTACTTTGGACGTGTAGTATTTCATTCAATAAGTTTAAAATTGCTAGATATTTCTACAGATATAATTTATTCCCAATTCTTCAGTAACTATTTAGCATGCTTAAATTGAAAATATGAAATTTCCACAGAAAGCTGCTGAGATGGGAAACTTTGATGCTAGTGATCCTGTAGTGATCCTCGGGTTTGGACAAATGGGTTAGGTAAAGTAATTCTTATACAGTAAGAATTATTACTTGGAGCTGTAGCTCATGATTCCATTGTCGATGATTTTTGTTCTATGTTATAAAAATAATAATAATAAATTTAAAAAAAAAATTGATGCAGGTCCTCGCCTATTTTTTGGCCACTCCATTGGCTTCTGGATTAGATGGTGATTCTGTGGGACAGGCTTATGTTGCTTTTGATCTTGATGTTTCTATAGTTAAGGTAAATGACCGTTAGATTTAAAAGACTGCTTTCTTTAATTTGACTCAATTAAATGGTTCCAATAATCCAAAAGTAAAATTGCCTTGATGTATTTAATTATTCTTGGTGGATATGTGCATATGATGATGTTTTGCATCATAATTTTATGTTTTGGTGCATCATAGTCAATTGACATCTTATATTTATCAAATATAGTTAGAAGGGGCACAGCTTATATCTGGGTGCTATAGTTCATGAAATTTCCATGATGGCCTATTGTTTTCTGGAATCACATTCGTTTAAATGGGTGGTTGACTCTCTCTTTTTTTTCCTAATTGTGCAAGTTTGGATATTGCCCCCTTGTACCCAATGTCGTCTGTTGGTCAATATTTGAATTAAAAATGGCCTTATATTCTGCATTAGAAGGCTGTCTTAACATCAAGATTGTACCATTCAATAAATCTTGATTGTACCATTCAAGATTGTACCATTTAAAATCAATCTAAAGAAATATTAAATGTTATGTGGAAATCCACTTAAGACATTGGCATTCAAATTGTTGGTATGGATAAAAAATTTCCATTGCTTATATGCATTAGGGCTAGCTACTTTGATTTGAGTATGAGTTACCATGAACCTCGATGAGATGGCTGGCTTGACCCATACAACATGATTTTAGGGTCATGTCGGTGGATAGTTTAGCATTCAGTTGTTATTCTACTTTGTCTGATATTTTTATTTTATGGTCCATGTCTGTCGGATATGTTTTTATGTTGGTTTATTTATTTATCTCCTTGTTTATTTATTCTCCCGTGAATTATGAAGTTGCATTTGAAATGCAGACGTTGCAATCTGGAACCCTTTCTTCAATTAATATGAAGACGGTTACTAGTTTGGCTGAGGCTTTTTTGATGCACCCTGAAGAACATATGGCTTGGCTTAACAACATTAACGATGATTTTCAGTTGTTAAAGACACACCTACTCTTTATGCTGATGCAGTCATTTATTATGATGAAAAATGGTGTGTTCTCTTTTTTCACTTTAATCGAGAATTGATTTATCTATTTTTTCTGTTTTAATGGTTGTGATCCTCTCTCTTTTTGAACTTTGTACACATGTTTACCGCACACTGCATTTTAGAAGGTATTTTATTATTAATTTTTTGTTGAAAGCATGGTATATTAATGCTCTGTTTGTTTCGAAGTAAAATATTTTCAAAGTTAAAATATTTTACTAAGTAAAAAAATTTACAGTAAAATAGTTTTAGTAAAACATTTTCAGGTGTTTGGATTAAAATAAACAATTGAAAATGAAAGCAAAAATCAACCACCACCAACAAACAGGATGCAAGCACAATCCACCACCAACTGTACTAAATCCAGATCGGGAAGAAGGGGAAAAGAACAAAGCCATCACTGCTGTTGCCACCAAAATCCAATGTTGAAAGCCTAAAACAATGAGACAAAAAATTCCAAGATCAATGATTAATGAAAACCCACCCTAATCAGCTACCACCCGCAGCACTGCAACAACGAGAAGAATAAAAATCCAAGATCAATTATTAATGAAAACCCACGCCAATCAACCACCATCAACACCGAAACCCACCCCCTACGCACCACCATTGAACCGACAAACCATCCATCACCCATCGCCATACCCTGCCGCCAAACTCAAAACAAAACCCAGGAACACCATACCCAGCCACCAAAACCCAAAACTAAACCCACCTACCAAACTCAAAACCAAACCCACCATTGTTGACCCACCAATCCAGATCTGAGAGATGCGGCCAGAAAGAAATTAGGAACATGAGGAAGAATGTAGAGGGAACAGAGAGATACAGCAACACAAATCAACGATCTGCACCGCACTTACTGTCGGAACCCAGATCGACGTCGAATGCCTCAACGCTCACCAGTAGGAGTTCCAATGGATTGCTAGAGCAAAAAGAAGAGAAAGCAAGGATAACTGAGGAGGCCAGAAGGGAGGGGGACTAAGTCAAAGGTAGTGAAAGTATGGATAAAGTATCGGGTAAAAGCGAGCATAGCAAATGTAAAATATTTTACCAGAATTTTAAGTGTAAAATATTTTACACAAATTTGCCTAGTTTGATTTGGTTGACTGAAAATATTTTACTTTTAACTAAATATTTTACGGCAAAACAAACACCGTAAAATGGGAAATTATTTTCCTGAAAATATTTTACATCAAAACAAACAGAGCGTAAATGTATGTAGATTTTTGATAAGTAATGGTTTTGTACTACCTTTTTCCCAGTTGTATTCCATTTTTGATTGCATACTACCATTTCTCTTCTTGTCCTTTGTATTATTCTCGTTTCATATGGCCGCTAATTTATTTTGTATTTATTTTGTCCTAAGCAGTGAAGTTACAGATGATGAAGCTAGAAGTTTTCTAGTTAAATTAGAGGCAAAAACTGAGTGAGGACTCAAGTGGATCTCTGTTCTTGTAGTTTTCTCCCATCTTGATGCTAATCACACTTGTGTATACCCAAGTTTTGTTAAGAAAATGGGGATTAAATTGTAAATGTCCCTCAAATCTTCAATTTTGGAATCATGTTCAACCATGGAAGCTTTTTATGGAAACACATAAAGAAGATGAATGTTTACAATTATTTCCTTTTTCTCTGTCTTTTGTGGGTCCACAAGACTCATCTGGCTTGTTGATGACATAACAGGAGTCTTCTCCCATCCCCAAAACAGCCATTCCTTGTCTAGTGTCATGTCCATAACTTGCTTCAGTAACTTTCTTAGAACTATGCAAGCTCATTTGCTTATGGCTTTCAAGTTAAAACCTTTCTGGGATTTGGTTTTTAACATTGGGGGAATGCTTCCAATTTCGCCCATCACTTTTGTTTTTGCCCAATGGTTACTTTCCCTCTTTTGTAATCTGGTGCTGCCTGCTTTGTTTGTTTTATAGAACAAGTAAATGAAACAGAATCCAGTGGTGGTGAATGAGGGAGGTAATTACCAAGAGCAATAAGAAGATGAGTTTCATCAACCCCTTCCCACCAAGCCATGGAAATTAAAGCATATAACAAAAGCGTTTTCAACCCTAGCAGAGCAATCACAAAACAATGGTCATCGTTAGAGCTAAATCAATCAGTTGAATAATAGAATAACTTCATGTGGTTTGAACTAAAAATTGAATGGAGAGAGAGATAAGGCTACTCTTTTTGGGTTTGAGGGAAACAAAAACAGTTGAGTTGTTGGAAAATGAGAGTGTGTGAAAGAGGGAGGGACATTTAATTGGAAAATTATTTAATGGAGTTTGACATCCATGTAATTTTTTTTTTTATTAAAAAAAAAAATATATATATATATATATACACACACACACTAGGAAATTTTTGTTTTATTTTCCTGCTTTATTGCTGTAGGGGAAAGGAAAAGGAAAAAGAAAAAGAAAATCTCACTAAAACTCGAGTCTTTTACACTCGATTTCTTCAGCAAATCGACTGCTAGAAGCTCGAGTTCCATTTACTACTCGAGTACGCCAGCAACCAGTACACCAGGCAGAGAGTTCAAAATTATTTACAGTGAAATGCCATTAGAGAAATTCCCAGTGGAAATCGACTCTCTGAAACTCGATTTCTATTTCTATGGCATTTTGGTAAATAATACCGCTACAAAATCGAGTCTTTGAAACTCGATTTCTTCTGTGGTTTTTTTTTTTTTAAAATTAAAACACTAGCAGTTATTTACGAATATGCCACCCGAATGGAAATCGAGTTTCAAAGACTCGATATCCACTGAATTTTTTTTTCCCCTCCCCCTTCCCCCACCTGCAATAGTTAAACCAGAATTTTTTTTTTTTTTTTCTTCCCCTACAGCAGTAAACCAGATCTAGAACACATCACATGGGCAGTAGTAATAACTATATACAAACATAATATATATATATATATATATATATATTATGATACCAATCAAAAGGAGAGTACATCAAATGTAAAAAACTGGATTGAAACAGTTACTATTCATGGGCATTACAACCCTTCTTAGCTACAGACTAGATAGATTTAACCACTATATGAGGCACACAAAAAACATTAGTAGCTATCATTGCTTTAAACCCCTATGGTTGAACTTGCCACAGTATTAGCTATTAATGCCAAAGTAATATCATTGCTGGCATTATAGGCAAAAGCAACACAATGCACCTAATGTAACGAGTACAATGGATAGCGAATAGTTCAATTACAACAACATTCAGCAATATAGAAAAAAACAACTAAGTCAATACAACATAGTTTACACAGTCGCCTAGCACTTGTCCATACTGATACAACATAGTCTACATAGTCGCCCAACACTTGTCCATACCGAAGATAACCATAACTCCTACGTATAATGCCATTCCAAAATCAAGTCTCCCCTCGCCCGACAAACATTAAAATACGGTCGTTAGTTCCCAAATGCGAAGAACAACAAGCAAATGAAACTCTGAGCATATTATATAAAAACAGCGATAAGACTTTCCTAGTTTGTAGCACTGCTTGTTGAAGCCCCACGGGAATTGGGACATCTTCTGTGGTTATGCCCCTCTTCATGACACACTCCGCATCGCTGCCTTGGTTGAATCTCCCTCAAGTCCGAATCTTCCCTCCGGCTTCCCCATTCTCACCGTACCCCATCCATTTCATTCCTTATTCTTGACTTTACAGGACAACCTTTGGCCCGCAACAACTATGGGTCAGGCACCCACCGTGGTCCGCAAACGTCCCTCCACGATGACTCTGACTTTGGCACCACAAATTGATGAGCATATGTCTGAATGGCGTTGCCCAAACTGTAACATGGGTCAATATAGCTAATCGCATCGAGGTGCAGACCTTGAAGAACTTTAATTACATATGAACAAGGGATCTTAATGTTTTGCCACTTTCCATAACCATATGTTCTATCAAACACATGCACTTCATGACTGCGGTTTCCCCTACCACGTCTATGGTCGTTGTACGGGGTAACCACTTGATATACACCAGTTTCATTATTAAAACTCCTCAGAGTGTGTCCTGAAATTTTCTGTGCATTTTTAGTATAGATCCCCATTGCATAATCACTCCACACCTTACCTTAACAGAGATCAGAAGTAATTTCTTTATGTCGATCATGGAAATATGCAACAAGTTTGCACTAAGTGAACTCAGCCATTGCAACAATGGGCAAACCGCAGGCACCTTTCAGCACCCTATTAAAGCACTCAAAGATATTGGTTGTCATTACCCTGTAATGTCTTCCACCATCATGTGACTGGGTCCATTTGTCCAGATCCTCACTCATTAGATATGTGTATGGCATATAGCGTGCAATATGGAGATCATCAGGTTGTACACTCCTCAGTGCATTAATCTCGACATCCTTAATGGTTTGCATTATGGACTCAAATTTAGCTTCATGAGTCGCATATTCAACTTTCAAGGCCAATGCCTTTAGACTCGGGTCATCAAAGTGTGTGTTGAAGTTGCTAGCAACATGTCGAAGGCAATATCGGTGAAATACCTGTAAGTTTCCGTCTTCACCTCTAGGCCACTCTGCAATGGCGCATTTGATACCTTTATGCCAGTCAAAAATAATGCAAATACCCTCGTTAGGTATCACATGCTCTATCGAAATCCTGAGACACTCTAAAAACCACCCCCAACTAACCACTGACTCCTTGTCCATAACAGCAAAAGCAAGAGGCAGAACCTTTTGGTTAGCATCAGTTGCCATTGCAATCATCAACACCCCTCGATATTTACCATACAAATAAGTTCCATCAATACTGATCACTAGCCTACAATATCTAAATGCAGCAATGCATGGAGCAAATGCCCAAAATACATAGCGCAGTAACGCAGTACCATCTATGCCCCTGGGTATGGTGTAATAGTTGTACTAGGTACCCAAATCCTGATCCAGGTATGCCAACAACAACTTTCGTAACCTTTGGTAAGACTCCTCCTAATCCCCAAATATCATAGCAATTGCTTTTTGTTTTGCATCTCATACCTTATAGTAAGAAAGCTCATGATTATACTTAGTATGTATGATCTCCCAGAGCTCATTAATACAAGCAATGTGATTTTGTCGCAATTTTCCCACAATTTCTGGTGCAACAAAATTAGAATCCATCATTTTACTGTCTCTTCGCATGCCAAGGGGTACACAACTGTGTGGAACCACATAAGACGTGACCATCCACAGACCATTAAGTTTAGCCTTCATGAATGCCCTAACGTACCAATTGCAGTTGGTGTTAACGCATGCGGCACACAATTTAGTTTTGGTCAACCTCCGGACAATAAAATTTCTATTATCTTTTGCTGCGTATATTATCAGTGCACGCTTCACCGCTTCTTTATTTGCAAAAGTCAACCCTTTACTAAAATGCATCCCATCTTCCCAAGTAGAAACAAATGATATCTGAAGACGTGAAGGATCAACCATATTTTCTCAAGTATTTGAGTAGAATGACTCGGCAGGAGCTGTGTAGGCAGTGGTCATATTTGTATCATGCTGGACGCCAATATTATCTTCTACATCACCTTCATCATGGTACTCCATATTATCTTCTGCATCACCTTCATCATGGTACTCCAAATTTTCCTCTTCAAAATTGGGAACGAGTTCATGGTCATCCACATCCCTGTGAAAGTTTCCTTGCTCAATCCTCTCTTCGTACTCATTCATATCATCAAGATTTTCACCATTATTCACAACATGATCTTCGTCTTTGTCTTCCTCTCCTAATTGTGTCTCTTGAGGTTAGAGTGTTTCACCAGTATTAGCAACATGATCTTGAGATGGGAGCATATAATTTCCCATTGTATAGCCTCCCATTGTAGTGCATCCGTCATCTAGGGCTATAAATTGTAAAGATGTAGTTGTTTGTTGAATCACCTCAGTATCAACTTCTGCAAGCGGTTCCGAACTTATGTACAACTCAGCAGCATTTACTTGGGGCATTTTATGGATCCTATTAAACATGATCTTTACATGTTTGTCTTCTTTAATCGCCATATACCCATAATTTATCCGTTCATGAAGGACTTCTTGTGGGTAATGATAAATAATCTTTATGTCATAACAAGCAGTGTTCAAATTCAATTCTTCCATTATTTTCCTCTTCAAATCATTCAACGTCTTCAACTTACGACGTATCATCATGTAGTAGCATTCGATACCCGGCCCTATAAATGGGAATCCGTCAATTTGTTCAGGATTGACAAAGGGTCCACCGTAGTATACATTGATATCAATATTCTTCAAAGGTTGTGAACCTATTAGAATCAAGTGTAATATGTTAGTGACATATTTTATCTCTTTCATTTAACATCAATTGCAAAACCTTTTCTATCTACTCAAAGTACAAAAATTACAACTTGTCACCCCACATTTGCATATATTCACCCCACATCACATACAAACACACTAAATCATTATTATTTCATACTCAAACAAATAAAAAAACTAAACACAAAAACTCACTCCCATTACAAAATTTCAACTCATTCTAACAAAAAAATAAAGAAAAATATTAAACTCAACAAAAAAAAAAAATAGTCATGATAACAAGCCTAACAATACATATATATCTACAATATTTTTTACATTTTATAAAAGCCCAACAAATACATACACTAATTTGTTAAATCATATGCATATACAAACCCCACATTTGCATATACTCACCCTATCACATACAAACACACTAACTTGTTAAATCATATGCATATACAAACCCCACATTTGCACATACTCAGCCTATCACATAGAAACACACTCAATCATTATCATTTGTTTCTAAAATAAAAAAATAAAAAATTATTAATCATACTCATATATAAAAAAATAAATAAAAAACTAAACACACAACTCACCCATTACAAACCTTCAAATCATTCTATCAAAAATATAAAGAACAATATCAAACCAAACAAAAATAAAAATAGTCATGATATACACCTATAAAAAAAACCTTATATGTAACTAACAACTAGAGAGAGTGAGACACCTTACCTGACATAAGGATATGAAAATATGGAGGGGGAGTTTGATTTCAAGTTTTGTAATGGGATAAGTTTTGTATGAAAGTGAAAGTGAGAGAGAGGGAGAGAGTGATAGAGGAAGAGAGAAGAGAGCTGCTGGGTTTTGTAGGAAGAAAAAACGGCACTGGGAATGAGGACTAAGTGGGACTTATGAGGGGTCAGTAGCCCTAATCACGTGGGGTATGTACCAAGTTAAAAATCGAGTCTCTAAAACTAGGTTTAAAAACCGAGTCTTAGAGACTCAATTTCTAGCTGAAATCCACGTCAGATGCAGTGTACAAGTAAATCGAGTATTTGAGGGTCGACTCTTAAATCGAGTCTTAGAGACTCGATTTCCATGTAGACCTCGTGCCAGCTCAGATTTGGTCCAAACAAGAAAACCGAGTCTCAAATACTCGGTTTATAGGCCCAAAACCGAGCCTCTTAGACTCGAGATGTTAGTAAATTTTATAGTTTAGAAATTGGGCTTAATTCCCAATTTTGGCCTTTGTCTAACCTAACAACACAGTCCTAAAGTTTTTAGCATGAATTATTGAATCATTATTATCCATGTTTTGAATTTTTAAGACATTGGGCTCTTTCGTTTTTAAGTACCATGTAATTTTCGAAACAATCATTATACCCGAATATTTAAACCTGTTTCAATTTTTTCTTCAATTAATTCTTAGGCATTGACATTATTTCTTCACTTAATTTTTGTTGATGCTCAAAATTGTAAACATTTTGGGATAAGAAGTAAAACCCAAGACCCAATGAATTCAGGCCTTAAGGAGTAGAGAATTTAAGCCCAATAGAAAGTAATGCCCAAAGGCCCACCAAGAAGACTAAAGAGCAAAAAAGGCCCAATAAAACAAAAAAGAAATAAAAGTCTAGACTTACATCTGGGCTAAGAGAGAAATGCAAGAAAAAGTGACCTGCAGCAAAATACAAATCTTTTGCAAAATGACTTTGGCTGATTAAGGCAAATTCAGGCTAAGACCCATTTGATCCAGTAAAGGTTATTTGGCCCATAAAGGCCCAAATCCTTTTGTATAAAAGGATAAAAGGCCAAACCTATCTCCAGTAAGAGACACGATGAAAGAAAACAAAAGTAGCAGCGGCAACGTGTGAAGAATAAAGAAACCAAAAACAGAGAAAAGACAAAAGTAGCAAGGCATGTGAGTAAGGTAAGGTCTAGGCTTTGCCCTTTTGCATCCCAGCCATGTAAGGGAGTAGGGCCCACGGTCGATGATGTGCAAAAGGTGTAATTTGGTGGAGGGAGGAAATGACCTCGATCTGGTATCCCGTCAAGCCCTCTTTTGGGAATGTCTTACTAGGAAGACATCTTTACCAAAAAATGGGAAGAAGGTAGGTTGGAACCATCTAATGCATTCTAGAATGTGAAGACAGAGAATTAATGAGGGCTTTACCATTTTGGGAACAGAGAGAGAGGTAATGGTGTATGGCAGACTATCCTTTATCAAAAAGATGAGGAAGTTTGTTGTAAAGTCAAGTAGTGGGATTGAACCCACCTACACCCGGCTAGAAGATAGTAGCCAGTATGTTGTGGGTGTTGGCTGAATGCCTACAGCAAGCAAAATGGTTTGTAAAAATAAGTGTAAAAATGGAAAAGATCATGGATTGAGTTGTGGTATAAATAGTAATAGTACCCATGAATATGGGAACAATAACAACACAGTAACCAAGGAAATCTGAATAATGAGTTGAAAGGAAAAGAAGAGAGAAAAGAGAAAGAAAGTGACATTGGAGAGAAGAGAGAAAGTAAAGTATATATGGCAGGAGAGTATAGCATGCATCGCTAGGAATCTTTTCTCTCCCATAGAAAACACCAAAGCGCACTCTTTGTAATCTCCAAAGGACAACTACTCTGACTCACATTCCAAACCACTTAACTTTGTAGCCTAATCGAGTAACTAGATTGTGTGAGTTGGAGTTAAGCTCTCTTAGTCAACATCCTGCTAAGAACGTTTTTTTTATTTAAATTCATGATTATGTCTGCAAAAACTTTATTTATTATTTGCTAACACGTGTATTAATTTGTTTTACTTTAACTAATCCTAACATACGTGTGTGTGTGTACACACACACATTGCAGTCCATATTCTGCATAAATATTTTATATATTTGAGAATATGTATGCTAACCCTTGTAAACTAACATTTGCTTGATAGGTATTTTTTTCGAATTTTAGAGTTTATGTGCAAGAAGTGGAGAAATATTTCTGTAGTAGAAAAAGGAGAATAGTCATTCACATTGCAGAAAAGTACAGAAAACTTTACTGCACAATAGAAAGTTAAGTCAGTTCTGCAACAAAAGTTGGAGAAATGCTCCTTATGCGGTAGAAGTGGAGAATAAGCCCAGTTTGTAGCGTCGTCCCCTGAACTTTGGACTCTATGTTTGTGCACAAACTGGCAGCAGCAAAATGGGACCTTGGAGCCCATTTCATGGGAGCGTCAAATCCAACTTCTTTCCTAAAAAAACCTAGACTATAGGTTATCTAATAATATCAAGACACGCGTCTAAGGTACAATAAGTAAAAAAAAAAAACACCCACAACAATTTTTATTCAACTCATCCTTGAGTTAGGCCAAAGGGCCTATAGTGGAAACCAGAATTCCTCATGCATCACAATTTTCATATTGTAGAAGATCATATGTATCTGAAATAGAGACAGGTCTCCAAGGCTTTTTTCTTCCCCCCAGAGAAGTAGGTCTCCAAGAGTATTCTATTCTTTATTAACTGACTCTGAGGACAATTTCCAAAAGCTTTAGCTTAATTAGCACATCTTCATGCACAAAGTGCTCAGGGGACTAAGGAAAAAAATATTCGAACCGCAAGGTTAGCAGTATATTGCAACTATTTATAAAATAATAATAATAAAATAATAAAAAGACTCTAAGACAAGCACCACATTGCTATGAGCCTATAACACCCGCAATGTCCTTAACCAAGAAACATTGATACTTCTGACAGTCAAATTCATATACAAAGGGATTCTTATTTTACGCATTTTATGCCTTTTGGCAATGGTTTATCTTTTTAGTGAAAAATTAGTCTGATATATCGAGAATTATGCAGTACACTTTTTCTTGTTAGTATCATACCTATCTAATCTTAATCGATAATCTCTTCTTATAAAAAATATATATTTATAATGCAATAACTTATGTTCTTATAAAATATATATTTATAACGCAATAACTTATGTTCAGCTTTTTATTTCATACCAAAAAATAAAAAAATAAATGTGTACCATAAAATCACCCATGATATATATTTACAAATATTTATTTATATGATCTTAATCGATAATCTATTCTTATAAAATATATATTTATAGCGCAATAACTTATGTTCAACTTTTTATTTCATACCAAAAAAGAAATGTGTACCTATTGACACCCCATTTTGCAACCCGCATTTAACCTCACATGGAGGGTAAAAGGGTAATTTTACCTTAGAAATATGCATCTTGATTTTGATCATTATATCTTTAATCTCATTTCACCAAAATGATCTTAATATTGTAACAATCAAATCGACTGGTCATAAGCCCTAATCGGACCTTCAGATTGAAAGTTATCATCAAATCAAGTTTTAATGGCCGAAATGCACTATCACAAATTGAGTCCGACTATATGTGATTATGAACAATTAATTCCAATTGATTATAATTATAATCAATTTGAGATTAATGACGTGTCATAATTTGATTGGCTAGGACTACATTTTATGGTAAAGTTCCACACACTTAATTAATTAGATAGTCAAACATTAATTATTCAATGAGTAATTCGTACAATTATCTTTTAATTAGGATAAATTTGGAACTAATTAAGTCTGTTAATTGTGTTGAAATTATTTTCTACCAAATGACCTCTGCTTACCATTTCGTTGATATCTTTCAGAATATTTTGAATCTGTGAATGAGGTTAATTTTTTCAGAAACTAGACATCTGGGGCTTCAATTGAGCACAAGAACAAGACAATTCCAATCAGAATTGAGGAAGATAAGATTTTTGAATTTGGATCTACAAGTTGTTACAGTAGCTACAAGAAAACCGAATTTTGCTTGCTCCTTACTCCCACCAATCTCTAAATTTAATGCACCCAGTTTCCCCAAAGGCTAAAATAATGTCTAGGTTCATGATTCTTTGTCAAACCTCATTAAATGACCTTCCATTCGTATTTTCTCCACCAATACTATAAAAACTCCCCCTCTCCTCCATTCCAAAGCACACAAAAACTCCCTTTCTTCTCCTCTCTTAAATTCTAGTGAAGTAGAGTAGTCTTGTCATATCTTGGTCTTCTTGAGACTCAAGGTATTAAGTGAGACTTACTCTCCCCCTCCTAGCTCTTCTTTTCCTCCACCCTTAGAACCTCCACCAAGAGTCCCCTTCTCTACCATATAGATCTTGCATGAAGGTATAAACTCTTTCCCTAACTTGTTTTTTAGGTTGCCATGATGAGAATTTAAGATTAAAGCATGATAGTAATTATTTAAATTCCCTTGAATATGTTTGAATGTTTTTAAATGTTCTAATGTGTTCTTCACATGTTCTTGGTTGCTCATCACATGTTCATACATAACACTAGTTTTGATCTTGAATCCATATCAAAAACATGAAAAAGATGTTTGTTTAATAACTTTTTCAAATCCTTGAATCTAGAATATCACCATCCACACACATTCGCTAGAATTTATTTTTCAATCCAAATGAAATTGCTTAATAAATTGAATTAGGTTTTATCACATGCGCACACATTAAATTCAACATGCAAATTGATTAATAACATATTGGATGATGTGATATGAATGTTGGCCACCATAGTCTAGAAGACCGGTTTCACCATAGCCTAACACCTTCCCACCTTGTAACATAGCCTCCGAGCTTAGATCAAGGGTTAGTAGATCAAATGCTTATCCATGTAATTTTCGATTTCTAGATTGTGACTAGGAAACAACCATGTACTTTATCTTAGATTGTATCTAGGACCAAAACCATGTAATTTCCTATGATCAATTTAAATTCAATTTCAAATTAATAAAATGAGGAATTTTTCAATTTTGGTTTTCTTATTTATTCCAATAATTAAATAAATGGCAACTCCATTGTAAAACCCTTAATTTAAAAGGGAAAATATAATCAGTCGAACCTCCATTTTAAGAGGCAATAACACGACTCCACTCATTCACATGGTTTGGCCCAACACCTACAAAAACAGGTCGGGGGCATAGTCTCTCATAATGGCGACTCCACTGGGGATATTGAGGGCTAGGCTTCAATTAGGTTATGGTGGCCAACCATGTCATTGTTTGTTTATTGCTTTTTTTGTAGATAATATGTCATTATATTGCATGTCATTCATCATTTGCTTGAATAAAATTTATTTTATTTGTGTATAAGCCGAAAAGCCCAGTAGTATTAGCCATGGATTATGGTCTTCCTGAGACTCATATACCCAGCGGTGAACCTACCATCCACTGCGACAAGGATCATCATGGTTATGCCATGGTGGTTGGTAGGGACAAATTGTACCGTTCGAACCAACGCGGTGCTCCTAGCGTCACAAGTTGTGAGGTACGACATCCTAGGTTGTGGAGACCTTTAACCTACCTTCTACCCATGTTGTAATGACCCATAGAACTTACCTTTAGCTCGATCCCAGTAAATTGCATTGCATTATGATGTGTTTGACCATTGTTTGAACCATGATAAGCTCAAGTCCAAAGCTTAAGCCTATCATAATTGTTTGAACCATAAATAGTATGAATAAACTCAAGCCCAAAAGCCTATGATTGAACTCTACTTGACATGGAGGCCCAATTTGTTTTTCTAGAGAAAATATAACATGTGTGCATGCAGTTTTCCAAAAGCAAGCCCAATCAAGTGAAGGTTCAGGCCTCTAAATTTCAAGCTCATCGCCAAATTCATTTGCCAACCCAAACTCATTTATTGTAGCCATGGTTGAAGAGAAAACATCGAATAAGCCCATGACCAATTTCCATGAATTGTTCAATACTTTGGTGGCGAGCCAAGCCCAACTTCATGAAGAGTTCAACACTTTGAGTCAAAAGCTTAAAGGAAAAGATACTGCCACTTTCCAAAATGATGAGTATGAAGTTCAAGGCCCAAAATTGACTGAAAGTGAGAAAAAGTTGAAGGAGCACTTGGATCAAATGGAACAACTATTTCAAAAGTTTCAGTGGAAGGAAGATGCCATGAACTTCCATTCTCTTTCTCTCTTACCACAAGTAAGAGCTCCACCCAAATTCAAGATGCCAAGCTTGGACAAGTTTGATGGAACAAGTTACCCCAAAGCCCATTTGAAGATGTACACAAAGGCCCTCCAACCCTTGGGAGCTACTAAAGAACTTTTGGCCCAAATGTTCCAAAACACACTTACTGGTGCTACACTTCGTTGGTTTTTGAATCTTGAAGACTCTTTAATCCGTACTTAGGAGGACATTAGCAATGAGTTCTATAAGCAATACAAATACAATACCGAAGTGGACATTACTAGGCGTGATTTGGGGACAACCAAGCAAAAGCCCAAGGAAACTTTCTCAGTCTTTATCACAAGATGGAGGGCAAAAGCAGCCTAAATGACAGATAGGCCCAACGAAGAAGAGCAAATCCAAATGGTGGTGAAAAATTTGTTGCCCATATACCATGAACATCTCTTTGCCCAATACTTTCCCAACTTTAAAGCCCTGATCATAGCTAGAAGTCAAGTAGAAGATGCTGTCAATGAAGGAAGCTACACTACTAAGAAAGCAGCAACCCACACCACCAATGAGGAAGCAGTCAATGTTGTAGATTCTCAAGCATCATCGATTGTCAATCCTAGGCCTCGAAGGAAGTTCAGTGAACTCCACATACCCATGAGCCAATTGTTTGAAAGGCTCAAATTTGAGGGATATCTCAACCCACTTTGTTAGGTTCTAAGAGCTTAGAACAATTGGCAAATCGTGAGCACACAAGAACATGTAAGCTGCAGAAAGAAGATTTCAGAATCTGCCTGGTTCGATCGATCGAAAATCAGGCTCGATCGATCGAAAGTCGTATCTGCAGAATTTTAAGTTGGCCCAAACAGCAGTTCTAGCCCATTTAGGATTAGGGTTTCAGATCTACTTCTCCCACTATATAAAGGAAACCCTAAGCACGTTTTTTATAAGGCTTTTTAGAGAGAAAAGAGTGTGTCTCTTTTGTATTTAGGGTTTTGTTCCTAAAACCTCTCTTATTACTTCTACCGGTGTTGTTCCTTGAAGAATCTCAAGATCCGGTATTGCTGAAGTTGCTGCCTTCTCTAGTCATCAAAAGGAGCTGATGATCTAAACCTTCAAGGGTGGTCTTGGAGTCACAAACAGGAGAGTTTGTATTGCTAAACCTTTGAGTGGAGTCTCAAAGTCACAAACGGTGGTGTTTGTGTTTTGCAAAGATTAAAGAAAGAAGGAGTCCGTGGATCTCGGAGCTATCATGGGGTCATGGTAGTAAGTTTCCTACACTTGGGTAGCAATAGGATGTTAGTGGTCTAAGTCGCTATTGTGTAAACTTCAATTCTTTCTAGTGGATTTGCTATTTTACCTTGAGGATAGCTAGGTTAAATCCTCCCCAGGTTTTTTACCGGTTTGGTTTTCCTGGGTCATCATATCGTTGTGTTCTTTATTTTTCCGCTGCTTTACTTGATATGATTGTTATTGTTTTAACCTAAATCTGAATAATAAACCTAAGTATTCACTTGGTTAATTAATTAGGTTAAACAATCTAGTTTACAGGGGTCTAAACGAACTGACAAGTGGTATCAGAGCGGGTAGCTCTTCTGTTGTAGATTCTTTGATCTAAGAGTAGATCCTTGATCCCTGTTATCATGGATAATTTGAAGTGTCTTTCTGCTCATGTTTGTGATGATTTGAATAAAAAGGACACTGTTGTTTCTGTTGATCTTATTGATGCCTTTGAAACTCTTCGTAAAGAATTATCTAAGTCTTTGAAAATTGCTAAGAAATTTAAGGAAGAGTTAAAATTGGCTAATCTTGAAAAAGAGGAATTGATTGTTAGATTAGATGAATCTAATAAAAAGAATGAATTTTTGAGAAATCAAATTTCCTCTAAAGATGAGAAGATGAAAAGCTTGGAACAAGAGTTAGTTGAATCTAAAGCTAAGATTGAAAATTTGACTTGTACCAAGCCTGCTGTTGATAACAGAAGTGTTTCTGTTTCTTTTAAGCCTAAAGCTGAAAAACTTTATATCCCTCCTTTCAAGAGGAATAATAAAGAAAAGGCTTATTTTGCTAGGTTAGACAAAGGTAAAAGTTCTGATAGAGACGCTGAAGTTTCTAAACCTATATCTAAACCTACTGTTAGAGAGCATAAGAAATTTGTTTTTGTACCTACTTGTCACCTTTGTGGTGTTGTTGGTCATATTAGACCAAACTGTTCTTTGTTGAGGCAAAAACCAAAATCTAAGACGAGATTTGCTATTAGGAATACTGATGTTCCTAAATTTGTTCCTGTTTGTCACTTTTGTGGTGTCTCCGGTCACATTCGTCCTAATTGTCATAAATTGAAATTTAAGCATTCTGTGTTTCAATCTAGGATATGTGATGATATTTCTCCTGCCATAAGTCCAAATAAATTGTTTCATATGCTTTTGAAAAATTTGAGCTTGTTGGCTTGTGAAAGGAATTTGCAGGATTTTAGTCTTTCTCAGAAGATTGGTGTAATTCCTCAAATGCACTCTGCTTCACATGGATTTTCACCTACAAAGCCGAAGACTCGTGCTATATGAGTGAGAAAAGATTCTCTAAGGTGAGTGTTGTTGACTTGTCCCTGATTTAATTCTTTCAATTATTTGTGGACATGTTTTGTTTTTGTTTTTGGTTGTTTTGTTTTTTAGGTTGTTTTTTATTATAAAAAAAAAATCCAAAAACAATGAAAAATTTCAAAAAGACAAAAATATTTGTTTTGTGTCTTGTTTTATTTTTTCTTGAGGATTATATGAATTATGATATCTCTCTTGATTTAGAACATGCTTGATATTGTGGAGAAACTTGAATAGCATGTGTTATATAAGTGCTAAGCTATTTTTGATTTTGTGTGAGTATGTACTAGTTTGTACATGTACTCAAGAGTTAATTAAGAAATTGATATTTCTTGTTTGTGTACCCTCTATAGCTTAGTTAAGCACTGTCATGCATTGCATTTGCATTTTTTTTATCATTTAGCATAAAGTGTGCTTTTTAGTTTTGGTCATAATTTTTTTAAACCAAAAAGATTTTTTTTGTGTTTTGTATTATATACCTTGGATTTATAATTAAGGTTGGCCATATTTATCTTTACATAACATGTTTATGTACTTTGTTTAGCTTGGATGAGCTTATTTATTGCACTTTACTAGTTTGAGCTTTGTAGTGCATGTTGTGTGGGAAGATATTTATAGTTTTTGATCACTTTGTCTTGATCTTGAAATCACATGCCTTTGATTGTTGGACTTGAACTTAATGAGAAAGGCATAAATAACCATCTCACCACTGTTTACTAGCCAATCATGAACACCTTAGTGCATATCGTAAGATTTTGTGCTCGAGAAAATGTAGCACATGCACAAAAAGAACATAAGGTGTAGCCTCGGATTAAATGTTAAAATTGGTGTGTACATTATTGGGCTATAATTAATTCAAATTAAATAGAATAATGAGGCAAATCAAGAAACTTACATGATTGCAAGCTTTTATTCTAAGAGATGTGAGAGTTATATGATGTAACTCTTTAGGTGATAGTCTCTTTCAAATTTATGTGATGAATTTTGTAGACTTTGTGATTGATTACTATTCACATATCACCTCACATGTATCTCAAGCTTTTGCTAGTTGCACACACTACACATATTACTCTTTGCTAAACTTTGTACATGTTATTGTGTGTGATTTTATTGTGGCCATCCAAGATTATATGTTCCTTGATTTTGATGCAAAATTTGAGTTTTGAGGACAAATTGATTGATAAACTTGTTTTTGAAAGATCTGAGTTGAATTCAAGTGTTTTTGAAAAACTTTTAGTCTCATACTCATGCATTTCATTCATAAAATACTATGCTTTGAGGAGTTTCTGCATAAAATTGCTTTGTTTTTCAAAATTTGATTTTTTCAGAATTTCGATCGATCGAATCTGTCTCTCGACCGATCGAAATTGCGATTAAAATTTTTGGTTTGATTCTGTCTAACTCGATTGGTATTCGATCGATGCTCGATCGATCGAAACTGAAAAATTTTCAGTTTTTAGAGTTTTGACCAAATTTTTTTTCATGCATCATTTATGGTTAGGATTCACATGAGTTGCATTGTTTTCTATATCCATCTTGCAGTTTTGCAGTCATATCTCTCATTATTTTCACACATAACATGCATACACTTTGCTAAATTGGGTACTCAACGTGAATTAAAAATTGATTGATTAATTTTTGAGTCCTTTGTACATTTTAGTATATACTATTTTTCTTGATGTGTGAACTACAGAAAATATTTTTCTTCAGAGATATGATGGATAATCAATGTGCAAATATTTTCTCTACTCATGCAACTGTTTATGGGTCACATAGTGTCAAGTTTGCATTTATTGAAAGAGAGAATATTTTTCTTCATGTGTATCTTCAACTTTAATTTTTTTTGGTTTGTGTGTTTTTATTTATCCCCACCTCCTAAATTTTCCCCAAAACTGTTTTTCCCAAAACTTGTTTTGTTTTTCCTATTTTTATAGGGGGAGAAAAGTTTTTTTAACCTTTGTTGTTCATAGGGGGAGTTGTTGCTCTTTATAGGGGGAGTTATCTCTTTCTTCTATAGAGCTAATATGTTTTATGTTCCCTTGGTTCTCTTTTTTTCTCTCATGTTTACTCTTTGTTTGAGTTGTATTTGTCAATACGTGACAAAAAGGGAGAGAAATAGATGAAATGTTGGGAAGCCTGTTTGTCTTGTTTAGGGGGAGTTGAAATTGTTTTCGAAAAGGGGAGAATATAAAAACTTTTTGATGTATCTAACTTAGGGGGAGAGTTAGTTTACTTTTGTTTTTATATTGTGCTTCATTTTGTTTATATGTCTTTCTTTCCACACATGCGTTGATGTGTTTGTTGAGTGTTTCAGGAAAGACAGGTGCATTCTGATCAAGACCTTCTACCTCTTCTTGGCAACTTCTAGGTTAAGAGTCTTAGATTGGGATTTGTGATGTAATTGGGTATTTTATTGTATTGGGTTGTTCTTGTATTTTAACATTTCATTTTGTATGAAAGTTTTGTCACGAATTGCCAAAGGGGGAGATTGTTAGGTTCTAAGAGCTTAGAACAATTGGCAAATCGTGAGCACACAAGAACATGTAAGCTGCAGAAAGAAGATTTCAGAATCTGTCTGGTTCGATCGATCGAAAATCAGGCTCGATCGATCGAAAGTCGTATCTGCAGAATTTTAAGTTGGCCCAAACAGCAGTTCTAGCCCATTTAGGATTAGGGTTTCAGATCTACTTCTCCCACTATATAAAGGAAACCCTAAGCACGTTTTTTATAAGGCTTTTTAGAGAGAAAAGAGTGTGTCTCTTTTGTATTTAGGGTTTTGTTCCTAAAACCTCTCTTATTACTTCTACCGGTGTTGTTCCTTGAAGAATCTCAAGATCCGGTATTGCTGAAGTTGCTGCCTTCTCTAGTCATCAAAGGAGCTGATGATCTAAACCTTCAAGGGTGGTCTTGGAGTCACAAACAGGAGAGTTTGTGTTGCTAAACCTTTGAGTGGAGTCTCAAAGTCACAAACGGTGGTGTTTGTGTTTTGCAAAGATTAAAGAAAGAAGGAGTCCGTGGATCTCGGAGCTATCATGGGGTCATGGTAGTAAGTTTCCTACACTTGGGTAGCAATAGGATGTTAGTGGTCTAAGTCGCTATTGTGTAAACTTCAATTCTTTCTAGTGGATTTGCTATTTTACCTTGAGAATAGCTAGGTTAAATCCTCCCCAGGTTTTTTACCGGTTTGGTTTTCCTGGGTCATCATATCGTTGTGTTCTTTATTTTTCCGCTGCTTTACTTGATATGATTGTTATTGTTTTAACCTAGATCTGAATAATAAACCTAAGTATTCACTTGGTTAATTAATTAGGTTAAACAATCTAGTTTACAGGGGTCTAAACGAACTGACACACTTGACCCTCGCCCTCATCCAAGCCCGCTGCCAAAAAAGTGCAAGCCACATGAGTTCTACAAATATCATCAAGAACCTAGCCATTAAATAAACAAGTGCATCAACCTGAGACATGCCATTCAAAATCTAATTGATGAAAAAGTCATCACTCCACCTTCATCTGCTGGTCGATCAAACTTTGCCTAAGTTCAATTCCACAGGTTGTTGAGCAGAAACTTTTTTTTTTTTTTTGGGTGCTTATTTAGAGTTTGTTGTTGGTCAATAATTTTCAAGATTGATGCATTTTCATGCTTTTTTTTTTTTTCATTTCATACTGTTAGGTTCTAAAAATTTAGAACAATTGGCAAACCGTGAGCACAAACTTATCTAGATATAGATCTTAGAGTCTATATTATTAGACAATACTCAAGGTGATACAAGTCAAGATTCAAGAATAGACAAGCTGCAAATAGAAGAGTTCAAAAACTACCTGATTCGATCGATCAAGAAACAGACTTGACCGATCGAGAGTCATATCTGCAGAATTTTAATTAAGCCCAAATAGCAGTTCAAGCCCAAAAAGGATTAGGGTTTCATATTTACTTCTCCTAGTATATAAAGGAAACCCTAAGCACGTTTTTAATAAGGCTTTTCAGAGATATTAGAGTGCATCTTATGCCTCTTTTGTAGATCTAGGGTTTTGTACCCAAAAGCTCTCTAAAGTCTTCCACCGATGTTATTCCTTAAAGAATCTCAAGATCCGGTGTTGTAGAAGTTATTACATACAAGATCAACGTCTAAGGAGATCCAAAACCTTTGAGTGGAGTCTCAAAGTCACAAGTGTGAGTACTTGTGTTGCAAAGGCCTAATAGAGAAGAAGTCTGTGGATTCGGAGTTTGCACGTGGCCGTGTCAGTAAGTTCTACATGTAGCAATAGGATGTTAATGGTCTAAGTTTTTTTGTAAACTTCGATTCTCTATAGTGGATTTGCTTTTTACCTTGAGGATAGCTAGGTTAAATCCTCCCCAAGTTTTTTACCGGTTTGGTTTTCCTAAGTCATCATATCGTTGTGTGATTTACTTTCGGCTGCTTTATATGATATGATTTTATTGTGTTAAACTAGATCTGAATAATAAACCTAATAATCAACTTAATTAATTAATTAGGTTAAGCAATCTAGTTTACAGGGATCAAAAAACCTAACATGTTCATTACCAAAATAAAATAAATAGAAAATCAAGATTTCCAAGTCTTTCCAAAAAAAAAAAGAGAGAAAATTTTTCAAAAAAAAAAAAAAAAACTTTGGACTAGGGGCATTGAACTTCCTAGTGACTTTTTCAAAAAGGCCCAAATTTTTTTCTTTCAAGGATTTCAAGATTTTTTTTTTAAAATAAATCTCATTTTCAAAATGGTACATGAGGATCCCTTGGACAAAACCTGTTCTAAATCTTGATGTTTAAAGGCCTGAGCAACCAACTTGTACCAAGGACTGATTAATTTCATTTGATCCATGTAAAGACTTTTGCTACTTGACTTAGAATATAAGAAGAAATGATCTTAAAAGGCAATCAAGAAAATCTATCCATCAGAAAAATCAAAAAGCTCACGCATTCAATCCAAATCTCTGAAGTCTTTTGTTCCACAACATTAAAGCATTCATACTTTTTTCTTTTAAGATGAATTTATTAAAAGAGTTTAAGTCACTGTGCCTATAAACAAGCATTACTAGGGATAGGAGGGCATCTTTGGTTAGACAAGATTATTCCGTATTACCAAGAATGTTCATTATCCATTGCTAGCCCATTTGAGCGTTCAAACATTTAGCCTTTTTTTTTTTTTTTTTTTTTTTGCATGAACCCACTAAAATCTAAACTTGGGGTAGGAAAAATCAAGATATGCATACTTCAATCTCATGTGTGAAGAGCACTCAACCCTGTAGCTTTGAAGCTAATTGATAAAGCTCTCCTAGAAGACATGAAAGAAAAGTACAGAATTCATTAAGCTAAAGATAAGAGATCATCAAAGAAAAATGAGGTTTCACTCAATCTAGGAAAGAGAAATGAAATTCCATCAATGTGAAAGAAAAAAAAAAGTGTGCATCAAGTTTAAAGAGCCTAAAATTCATCATGCCAAGAGGAATACAAGATTCATCTAAAAGGAAAAGATTCATCAAGCATAGAAATGGGCAAGCACATCGAGGCAAGAAAAAAGTTTAGAGAGTGGATCAAAATGACTTAAGATGAGAAATACAAGGAAGGCAAAAGATCCCCAAAAAAGTTTATTCAATCAAGAGATGAGAGACATTAAAAAAAAGGAAAAAAAAAAGAAAAAAAAAAAAAAAGCCCGCTAGGTTGAAAACCCGAAATGGCAGCCTAGGCAAAAATTAGTGCCAAAGAAAAGGGTAAAAAAAAATCCTAGCAAATTGAAAACTTGAAGATGTAACCTAAAAAGAAAAAAATTTTACAAGATGAAAGTCTAGAGGTATGATTCAAGAGGAATGAGCATAAAAGCAAATGTTGATACAAGTGATCAATGAAAACTGGTGAGAAGATGACAAAGAAGAAATGGCAAAACTTCTCTAATACTTGATTTTTGGAGTAATGCATACTTGGGGGAACATCATTGGGAATTTTGAGCCTTTTATGTCTTTCATTTTATAATCCAAACCCGGCCTACATAGTAAAGACCTCCTTGAAATCTTGCTAGTTGTAAGCACATCTTAAACTCTAATATTATTTTCTCTTGAATTAAGAAGGAAAAATGCTTAAAATTGTCAAATCCCACTGGATGATATGTCCAAGGAGAAAATTTCTCAAATTCTTAAATCCTCAAATGACTCAAAAGAACTTTCAAACTTGGAGCGCTCTCCTTGTTTACACCTAACAATGTGATTCCTAAATATTATTACATTTCATTTCTTGATTGCCTTTGGAAACTTAATTTGACAATGTTCAAAAGAAAGAAGCAAATTTTGATTACATGATTTTAATGATCTTGATCCTTCATAATCAAAGAGATTTGTTAGGTTCTTAAACACAATGATTTTCCAAAATGGTTGTTCAAAGGATCACAACTTGTTAAAAAAAAATAGAATTTTTTTTTTCAAAAAAAAAAAGAGAAATCTCATTTCAAAAAAAAAAAATCATTCTTTTCCAAAATCCAATTCTCTTGAACTACATCTTGACCTGATCCTCTATGAAAGAGGTACATAGGCAGCCTTTCAAAGACCAAGCCCCAATCACCCAAAAACTTTATGGCTAGAAGTCAAAACAATGTGACAAAATTGTTTGGATGCATGTCAGGCTAAGCTTATTTGTTTTGCATCAAGCATGCTTAAACCTGGGGCATTGGCCTATTTATATTGTATGCGGATATGTCCTTCTTGCTTGAAAGCATGTTTTCATTTGAGACATCAATCCATTTTTTTTTGCAAGAATGTCCACACTAAGGGCAATGGCCAAAAATGTTTTCATGATAACTAGTTTCTAACAAGCTAGAGAAAGAAAGCCATTTTGCAAGAACCAAGAATGGTGAACCGTGATATTCTTCCATGTTCCCCAATGGCCGCAACATCAAATGAACTCAGCTTCCATCCAAGCATGGAATATGCCCCAAACTAGGGGCATTGGCTAAGTACTTCCAATTCTTTTTAAAGAATCACTCTATTACTAATTGAAATTATCTCTTTGCAAGAATTAAGCAATGACTTATCCAGCAATCCACGTCAACTTCCAGCCAAAGTTATTCTCATTCAAAGTCTAGGTTTAAAAAAACAAAACCATCATCATTCTTGCCTCAAGAATAAATCTTCATCATTTCTAGTCCATCTTCATCTTCTTCACTTTTTGATTATTATAAATCACCATTTTCAAAGGAAAAAATCTCTGTTTTTCAAAGGAAAAACCTTTGTTTTTCAGAGGAAAAATCTCCATGAACAAATCTTCTTAAAAATTTTCAAAAATTCAATGGAAAAATCTCCAAAATAAATCTTTAAGGAAAAATCTCCACGAACAAATCTTTAAAAGGAAAAATCTATATTTTTTCAAATGAAAAATTTCCATAAACAAATCTTCAAAAGGAAAAATCTCCATTTTTCAAAGGAAAAATCTCCAAAACCATATTCCAAAGAAAAATCTCCAATGAACAAATCTTCATTAAAAATTTCCAAAACTTCAAAGGAAAAATCTCTAGAATAAATCTTCAAGGAAAAATCACCATGAAGAAATCTTCATTAAAAAGTTTTCAAAAATTCAATCTCTAGAATAAATCTTCAAGGAAAAATCTCCATGAACAAATCTTCATTAAAAAGTTTTCAATAATTCAATCTCTAAAATAAATCTTCAAGGAAAAATCTCCACGAACAAATCTTCAAAATGAAAAATCTCTATTTTTCAAAGGAAAAATCTCTAAAATCATATTCCAAAGGAAAAATCTCCATGAACAAATATTCATTAAAAATTTTCAAAAATTCAATGAAAAATCTCCATGAACAAATCTTCAAAAGGAAAAATCTCCATTTTGCAAAATCTCCAATGAATAAATCTTCAATAAAAATATTCAAATCTTCAAAGGAAAAATCTCCAAAACTTTTTTTTAAGGAAAAATCTCCAATGAATAAATCTTCAAGAAAAAAAACTCAAATTTTCAAAGGAAAAATCTCCAATGAATATATCTTCATTAGAAAAATCTCCACGATAAATCTTCATTTTTCAAAGGAAAAATCTCTAATAAAAAAAATCTTCATTAAAAACTTTCAAAACTTCAATGGAAAAATCTCCAGAATAAAAATTTTCAAATCTTTAGAACACATCTTCAAATGAAAAATCTCCAGAACAAATGGCGAACTGCGATCTCCTTCCATATTCTCTAGTGGTCGCAACATCAAGTGAACTATCCAACACTCAGCACTCATCCGAGCATGCAAGATGTCCCAAACTAAGGGCATTGGCTAGGTTTGTCCAATTCTTTTCAATGAATAGCTTTGTTATTGATTGAAAATATTTAATTTGCAGGAACTAGGGTACAAGACCCATACACATTGACATGATTAATGCCTCTACAAGAAATCTATTGGACCTCTAGGAAGCACATCCAAAATTCAAATCTAACGGACCCCTACAATTCCATCGGACCTCTAGAAAGTACGTCCAAAATTCAAATTCAACAAACCTTTGGGAAGAACATTGAAAATTCAAGATCGTTGGTCCTTTGGAAAGCGTGACCGAAATCCCCATTTTCTCTTGACCTTTGGTAAGCATGTCTTGTACTCATTCAAAAAAAAAAAAAATTACATGTCAGTACACATTTTGATCCACTACATGTCAGTCCACATTTTGATCTGCATTCATCATACATTCACCACGGTTAAATATTGATTGCAAAGTTTTGTGTCTTTTTCATACATTGACATTCGCTTTTCAAGCTCTGTTAATGAGAGGCATTCTATTGACACCCCATTTTGCAACCTGCATTTAACCTCATATGGAATGTAAAAAGGTAATTTTACCTTAAAAATATGCATCTTGATTTTGGTCATTAGATCTTTAATCTCATTTCACTAAAATGATCTTAATGTTGTAACGATCCAATCGACTGGTCATAAGCCTTAATCGACCATCAGTTTAAAAATTATCATCAAATCAAGTTTTAATTGCTGAAATGCATTATCACAAATTGAGTCCGACTATATGTGATTATGAACAATTGATTCCAATTAATTATAATAATAATCAATTTGAGATTAATAACGTGTCATAATTTGATTGGCTAGGACTACATTTTATGGTAAGATTGCACACACTTAATTAATTAGATAGTCAAATATTAATTATTCAATAAGTAATTCGTGCAATTATCTTTTAATTATGGTAAATTTGAAATTAATTAAGTTTGAAATGGGAGTAATTAGAGCCTATTAATGTTAATTGAAAACTAATTTGGGACCTATTAATATTAATTGTGTTGAAATTATTTTCTAAAAAATGACCTCTACTCACCATTTCGTTGATATCTCTCAGAATATTTTGAATCTGTGAATGATATTAATTTTCCCAAAAACTATACATCCGAGGTTTCAATTTGAGCACAAGATCAAGACAATTCTGATCAGAATTAAAGAAGATATGATTTTTTGAATTTGGCTCTACAGGCTGTTACAGTAGCTACGGGAAACCGAATTTTGCTTGCTCCTTACTCATCACTCCCACCAATCTCTAAATTTAATGCACTCGATTTCCCCAAAGGCTAAAATAAGGCCTAGATTCATGATTCTTTGTCAAACCTCATTAAATGACCTTCCATTTATATTTTCTTCACCACTACTATATAAACTCTCCCTTCCTCCATTCCAAAGTACACAAAAACTCCCTCTCTTCTCCTCTCTTGAATTCTAGTGAAGTAAAGTAGTCTTGTCATATCTTGGTTTTCTTAAGACTCAAGGTATTGAGTGAGAATCACTCTCCCTCTCCTACCTTTTCTTTTCCTCTACCCTTAGGACCTCCACCAAGAGTCCCCTCCTCCTCCACCATATGGATCTTGCATGAAGGTAAAATCAATTTTCCTAACTTGTTTTTTATGTTGCCATGATAAAAATTTAAGATTAAAGCATGATAGTAATTATTTAAATTCCCTTGAATATGTTTGAATGTTCTTAATTGTTCTTATGTGTTCTTCATATAGTCTTAGTTATTCATCACATATTCATGCATAACACTAACTTTGATCTTGAATCCACGTCAAAAACATGAAAAAAAAAATGTTCGTTTAATAATACTTTCAAATCTTTGAATCTAAAAAATCACCATCCACACATTCATTAGAATTTATTTTTCAATCCAAATGAAATACTTGATAAATTGAATTAGGGTTTATCACATGCACATACATTAAATTCAACATACAAATTGATTGATAATATATTGAATTATGTGATATAAATATTGACCACCGTAGTCTAGAAGACCAATTTCATTGGACAAGGTGGATGCCTAATACCTTCCTAACATAGCCTTTAAACTTAAATCAAGAATTAGTAGATCAAATGTTTATCCATGTAATTTTCAATTTCTAGATTGTAACTAGGAAACAAAACCATGTACTTAATTTTAAATTGTATCTAAAACCAAAACCATGTAATTTCCTATAATCAATATAAATTCAATTTTAAATTAATAAAATAAAGAATTTTTCTATTTTAGTTTTCTTATTTATTCCAATAATTAAATAAGTGGCAACTCTATTGCAAAACCCTGAATCTAAAAAGAAAATATAATCAGTCGAACTTCTATTATGAGAGGTAATAACACGACTTCACCCATTCACGTAGATTTAACCCAACACCTACAAACAGGCCGAGGTGGCGGTCTCTTACAGTAACATAAAATCACCCATGATATATATTTACAAATATTTATTTATATGTTATTCAAAGAATCTCTAATAGTTGAATAAGATATTTGAAGTTCAATCCCTGTTTACACCAAAAACTGATTGGTATTTTGGTTTGATGATAAAAATCTATCATTAAAAACAGATGTCATAGGTTGAAACTATCTCCACAATACATATTCAGTATCCTTATTGGTGCTTCCCTAGTGTTTAAAACACTATCTTAATAAACAAAAATAATTTCCCAGTGAAATGGGACACATTCAGATACATTGATAGCATAAATAGTTAGTAAATATGCAGAGACAGACAAGTAACAAACAAGCTGCAACAACAAAACTTTAGTGATGCTATGATCACCAATGAATACTACATGTCACGACCTAATCATATTGGAATTGGGTACAGTTGATGTTCCTCATTGTGCTAACTACCTATACATGAAAAAATATGGGCTCATGGCAGCAAGGACAAAATTTACCACCACAATTTCTCAAAAGACAGACACCACGGAACTTTTTTCTACCTACCTTGTATCTTTTATGAAGCACCTTCCATATTGGAGAGGAGAATGAGTTTGACTTTAATGGCCACAATCAATGGCAGTAAACGTGAAATTTTATAGGCAACTGCAAACTTCATGGGATGCGCGATAGAAGCATCTTTAATGTCTCGTAAGTCATGAAGACAATGCCTACACTGGGAACAACCTTTAAGTATTCTGGTATAATCCCTCTATACAAGCCGCGTAGGCCTTCACTCTTCATTATGTTCCCCAATGTCCCAAACAAGCCAGTATTATAAACACGGGCTCGACCACCAGCCCCCTCCAATTGCATCCTTCGCCTCACAAGATCCAAAGGGAATGTTGCTGAAAAGTAAGCAAGAGATAAAATGAAAATCATGTAGATATATTGAAAATGCCAGGTATAATTAATGTCAGGTATAACCAACCATTTGATTATAAATTGCTAAAAATAATTTACAATATGAGATTCATAACTGCATCAGTTTTTGCTGGCACTGTCAATACAGGGGAAAATGAAAAAAGAATAGCGGCACCTAACAAATCTCATCAGGATAGTAGTTTCAAGCCTTCTTAACGAGTTTACCACTTGTAACTAAAGAGCACCAAGACCAATTGAGTGAATGCATAAGACATGGGTGGCCGTTCAGTATGAGGAAGTTTGCCACTAAGTCTATAGCACAAGTTACACAATTATCATCAGACTCCAATGCACAACAGCAACATTTCAGGAAAAATGTCATAACTTACTGAGAAAAAAATCTTTTGTACATAGGTTTCCCAAAAATTAAAATATGCTAAATTGAGCAAGACATCTAACTCAACTTCTACAAAAACACAAGCATTGCAACATTAGAAGTTTTTCTCACATTTAGAGGCTTGATGAATAGTAGTAAATGATATTCAAAAGTTCATCTCCAAAAGATATTATATGAACACCCCCACACAAGATACAACAAATATATATAATAAGCCATTGATTAGCAATGAGGAAACAAAATTCATATACCCTAACAAAATTTCCATTTATCTCCTTTCCATCACCATTGCCATGACATCACATAAATATAAGCAGTAGTTAGAACCTCCCCTTCCCCCACCCTTTATGACCAAAACTTATCCATAAAAAATAACAATAAAAAAGAAAAATGAGGTCCTAGACCACTCACCTGTTGATGATGCAATGCCTGAAAGACTGCCACAAGCAAGACTGACAATGACAGGGGAATCATCAGGCCTGATGCCAAAAGAAAATATTAGTATAGTAGTACAACCAAATTGCACAAAGCAGGAGACAGCAAACAGAACTCCACAACCAAAATGCAGTATTCACCTATTCGACTGCCAAAGCGATCTCAAGGTCTCATAAACAGAAAAGCTTATTGCTATACTAGGTCCAACACCCTGTTTCACGCAAAGCATACCAAGGGCAATTTAAGTCAATAAACTAGAGCCACCAAGGAGAATGAGGAGGAGGAGGAGGAGGAGAAGAAGGTTAAAATCATACTAAAAGTGTCGGTCCAAGTCCTTTATACAAGCCCATAAAACCTTCGTCTCTGCAAATGGTATGAAATGAATGCCAGATACCTCTGTAGTAAGTTGCATTTGTCTGCAGATTTTAAAATCTAATTAAAGTAAGAAAGAAGTTGAAATTCAAAAGACACAAGAAATGGTTTTTCCTTATTCTTTTTTTGGATAATTGATTTTTCCTCATTCAGTTCACTGTTAGTTTTACTCTCTACAAGACATGTCCTCACAAGATCCAAAAAAAAAAAAAAAAATCAACCAAGATATGCTGCCAGTACCTGTGCTGCAAGACGTGTCCTCACAAGATCCAGCGGATATGTGGCAGAGGCAGCTGTTATTCCCGCCAACCCACCACCTACAAAGTGCACACAAACATCTGAACTCATATTACCCCTACGATTTTCCCCAAGAATCGAATGCAACAACTGCAGAACATAAAAGGGATCAACAAATTGATATCAAGCAATGGAAGAGATAATATATGCATCAGAATTACTCAAAGAAAACCTGCACTCACATTCTTGTAGCGTTCATATGCATAGAAGCTGACTGAAGAATAAGGAAGACGATGAGCAATTGTGACCAGATTGCCTTTCCAAAATGCTCTGAATCCTTCTTCATTGATAATTCGGGAAGCCTCACGCCATATGCTAGCCTTGCTCAGTGCTGAAACATCAGAGTGCATACCTTGCACCTGATAAGAATGATTTGGAAGAGTCAACAACCAAGCTTTGGAATGATATAGACCTATCCACAATTTTTAATTTCATGTTCTTCCAAACCAAGGACAATAATAAGCATTATGTATAATCAACAATTAACTAAATATAGCTCATTATCATGATTTCTAAACAATATTACAACCAGAAATGTACTTCTTGTCGTGGAAAATGAAAGTAATTGTATGTATGCAATCAAATATTAGAATTTGTGTTTTTCCGCCTAATAGTATTAGTTTCTTTTCTTAGCATTTGTGTTGCATACTAGATACTACTAAGAAACTAAATTAGACATTTTCTTTGTTTAGCAGAAATCAAAACCCCAAATAACACATAAGTCTTAATTCATTCAAAAAAAAAAAAACACACAGCCCAGATAATATAAACACTCCCCGGCCAAACCCAAGTCAAAAACCATAAGACCCATTTCCCCAAATCAAAAGAAAGAGTCAGAATCACAAACCACAAAAATACCCAGATAGCAAAAAAACACAAACACAATAAGTTTTTGAATGAGAAATAGAAGCAAATGAGAGAGAGAGAGAGAGAGACCTGAAAGAGGATTGTGAGTCGAGCAAGAGGAGCGGTGCAGGTCTTGCTGAAAGCTCCGGCGATACCACCGGCGAGAAGCTGTTGCACCGTTCCAATCTGATTGGGTGTCTGTGTTTGTGAGCGTGTTGGTTGGCTCTGCCTTTGTTGCTGAAATACCTGAGTCGGTGAACTCCGAGCTCTCTGTCCTCCTTCAACCACCACACCCACTCTAGCTTCCATTGTTATATTCCTTCCCTTCTTCAACTCTCTCTTTCTCTCTCTGTCTGTAAATGTAAAGTGAAAACTCTCTCTCTCTCTCTTATCTCTCTCACAGACTCACATGGGATTCTCCAAGAGAAACCCTCCGGCAAAACCCTAGTCTAAAATGTCAAAGAATATACTATGGTACAAATTTTGGCATATAAACAATTCAAACGCATTATTCACCCCAAAAAAACATAAACTATTTTTTTTCAAAAAAAAAAAAAAAACATAGTAATAAACAATTAAACACCTTTTCCACACGATTAGCACGTGGAAAAGTTTAACAAAGTCTTTTTTTCAATTTTTTTTTTAATTTAAAAAAAATTAGAATAAAAATTAAAAACACTTATTTTCTTTATTAATTAGAAAGTCTTTTATTTAGTAATAGTTTATTGTTGATTAAGGTAAATTTTTATCTCATCATTTTTTTAAAATTCATTAAAAGAAAATAAAGTAGCCAAAGACATAACATTAAAAAGTTTTCTATGTTTCTCAAAAAAAAAGTTTTCTATGTGTTAAACATTTGTCAAATGTAACAAATGAATTATATTATTTGAATAGCAATACTACAAAGAAAACGTACTATAAGAAAGAAAGGTATTTTTTTATTTTAAATTTTTTTTTTAAATATATGCGCATATTATAATATATACAATAGTGCATTGTGAATGTATAACTTTTGTTTTTTCACTTATCAATTTTTTTATTTTTTAACCAGAGTGTAAACATTCTAGAAGCCAAAAAAAAAAAAAAAAGCATTCCTTTGACCGTGAGATTAAGTTAACACGTTGTTCATTGCGTGCTTACTTTCCTTATTCCCAATTAGGCAATATTAACCTTGTTCATTCCGTGCAATTAACACATTGAATATTCGCCGAATTGTCAATATTCATTCATTCATGTTCTTCGTTCCCTATGGTCAGATAGACGCATTGGACGGTGTTGTCCACACCGCTAAACGACTGAAATTGATATGGACTTGCCCAATTACAATCATAACATTTTTTTTCTTATAATTTACCGTAAATTATAAATTTATAATGCTAAGTTTTGTCTCAATTCAACGGCCAAAATTGGGAATTAGCCCCAATTTTAGAACTATTTAATTAGTAGGCTAATTTCACAAACTATATAATTTACTAATATCTCGAGTCTCAAAGACTCGATTTTGGACCTATAAATCAAGTCTTTGATGCTCGATTTTCATGTTTTGATTTGTCTGATGTGGCATTTTGCCCAGGTGGCGTCCACTTGGAAATCGAGTCTCTAAGACTCGATTTCTAAAGCAAAACAAAACGAACCCATTTTTCAACTTTTTCAAGAAACCCAGAACACAGTTTTTCAACCCACGGAGAGAAGATCAGATCGGAGGAGAAGATCAAGCCGGAGGAGAAGACCTCCGGCCTGGGCGCGGGCACGGCCTGGGCTCGCGCGCGGCCTGATCTTCTCCTCCGATCTGATCTTCTCCGATCAGATCTTCTCCTCTGATCTGATCTTCTCTGATCTTCGCGGGCGTCCTAGGTGAGCCGATCTGACCTTTCTCCGATCTCACCTTTTCGATCTGCTCTTCTTCTCCTCTGATCTTCATTTCTTTCTTTTTTTTCCTATCTCTTTCTTCTCTGATGAGAAAATGGTGTTCGTTTGCAAAGGGCTAAAATGTTATAAGGAAATCGAGTATTAGAAACTTGATTTTTAGGTGTACACGTGGAAAAAATGGCACATCAGACTTTATTAGACCATAAAAATCGAGCATCAAAGACTCGATTTATAGGCCCAAAATCGAGTCTCTTAAACTCGAAATGCTAGTAAAAAATATAGTTTGAGAACGGTGCCTACTAATTATATTGTTTGAAAAATGAGGTTAATTTCCCATTTTGGCCCAATTCAACTCCTCCACTGCAAATTATTTTAATATAAATAATGAAAAAAATAGATTGAGTTCTTTAAAGGTAATAACTAATAGTTGGTTTTAGTTAATTCAACTTGTAAAAAATTTGGAATTCGATCTCTTCCTACATGAAAAATCAATTGGTATCTTAATCTAATGATAAAAAGTAATCATCCGAAAAGAACACCATAAGTTAAAACTGTCAAATATATATATATATATATAGAGAGAGAGAGAGAGAGAGAGAGAGAGAGAGAGAGAGAGAGAGAGTTGGGTTCAAAACTTCAAATTACACTCGGGGTATGTTTGGTACACTGAATGGAGACTACGATAGGAATTGTAATCTTTATCATTAAGAATAAAACGTGTTGTAATGTAATAACTAAACATATTCATTAGTTTGGTTGTAAGATATAACATTTGAATAAAACTTAACATTTATTTTAGGAAATTTCTCACTCATATAATTATATCTCCTTAAAAATTGTTATTTTTAAATTTAAAAGAGATATGTGTTATTTTTTATGATTTTTTATTTTTATAATTGTTAGATGTATATAGAAGGTTTATTTACTTAGAAATATATTATATTTTGAAATTATTGCACTTACTAAGGAGTAGCTAATACAACTTTTTAAAGAGGAATAATTATTCCTCATTATGAAGAATAGCTATTCATAAGAAATGATTATTCATTGTAATAAAAATATAACCAAACTAAAAAATAACTAAACCATAGAAATAACTATTACATTACAGAGCGTATTACAGTATACCAAACATGCCTCTGGTGTAACTTAAAGCAATATTACATCACCCAATAACTTGTTATTGAATTAATATTTTGAAAATCCAACCGTTGAATTACATGTTCTATATGTTCTTAACATACATGACAATTTTCATATCAATCGGATGCTTTTTTCCGTTTGATCCATAAACTCATCTTTTATGTTTTATTTTAAACTACAAAAATTTGAATTTTAACAATTGATTGATGACATGGCTATTAATCTTTGATTTCCTTAAAATTTTGCAAGCATAAAGAATATACAAAGATAATGCAATCTAATGGTGGATTTGTCAATATTCGCATCTAATTAAAAAATATTGAGTGGTGTAACATTGCTTAGAGTTACACTGGATGTAACTTGAACTCAACCCATATATGAGAGATCCAATGGCTAAAAAAAGTCAACTGTCATATCATTTAATTTAATTAAGATATTTTTTTCTCTCTTCTCATTTAATACTACATCTTCAAACGATTATTAAAAAGAAAGGTATTTAAGATTGTAAGAACTTATAGGCCTTTAGCCATACTATTGTCATTCGATAATGGTAAACATTAGGATGAATTTGAATTACAAACAAATTCTAATTGGATCAAATTTGGATAGTTTCTATCTTATCGTAATCTATACAAAATGATAAAATTTGGTTTACTGTCTTCATCCATTTTTCTCTACTGATATTTTTTATTTCTCCTTATTTTTGCACTTTCTGGCATCCTCGAACGTAATTGATTTTTTTTTTTTTGAAAATTTGTTAGGAATTTAGATACAATAGTACTTACTCCTTGAAAATTTTATTTCATTTCTTTCATTGGTTTGCTAAACATACTATCAAGGAGAGAGAAAAAGAGACATAAATCTACGATGAAGTGATATTTAGGGATGATTTGTTGGATTGCTTATAATACCATTCCCTCTCCTCATTTAGTTGTTTGATGCCATTTGCAGCTTCTGTCATGAATATTTTTGCTTGAACATTTTGTAAAACAGGTATAAGGAAAGTGATATTCAAGGAGAAAAAAACAAAGAAAGTAGAAACATAGGAGAAATTGCAAAGAAAATGGAAAGAAAGACTTAATAAGGAGAGAGAAAAAGATACATAAAAAATATTTAATGAGGAGAGAGATAATGAGGAGATTTTTTTTTTTTTTTAGGAAACAGTAATACTTATTAGAATAAACAAATACGAAATTAATATATAGAGTATTTTAAACAGGCTTATAATATATTACATAATCAGAGTACCATTACAAAAAGGGCCTAACTTTTGTAGTAGTAGTTTTGGGTTATAAGGACTGAAACTCTAACACACACAACCAATGTGAAAGACTATTAATTAGGTAAGTATTTAATGTTGTAATGGATAATGATGTTTAGTTTTTATTCGTTGGATCTCTCATAAATCTACAGTTTAAAAAAGGTGTAACTCTTGTAGAGTTACACCGAGTGTAACTTATATATATAGAGTTGAGCTCAAGTTATACCTGATGTAACTCTAAGCAATATTACAACACCCAATAACTTGTTATAGAATTCATATTTTAGAAATCCTACCGTTGAATTACATGTTTTATATGTTTTAACATTCTTGCTAATTTTTATGTCAATTGGATGTTTTTTACTATTTGATCCATAACCTCATATTTTATACATTATTTTAAACTACAAAAATTGAAATTTAAACAATTGATTGATGACATGACTATTAATTTTTGATCACCATGAAAATTTGCAAGCATGAAAAATATACGAATATAATGTAATCTAACGATGAATTTGTTAAAATTTGCATTCAATTAAAAAATATTAAGTGATAATACATTATTTAGAATTACACTAATAGCTTGTTTGGGAGTTAAAAGAAAGAAGGGGAGTAGAATAGAGGGAGGGAGAGTAATTCAATTACCTTGTTTGGAAGTTTTTTAAGAAAGGAGGGGGAGGGGTTTGAAGGGGTTTCAACTACCTCTAACCCCTCATTTTTAATTCCTCCAAATTGGAGAAATTTGGAGGGAGAGTAGAGTGAATAAATTATTGGCCAAATGAATTCCCTAATTTATTCTTTCTAAATTAACAAAATTACCCTTTCTAAAGGGCTAATTACCCCCTTCTCCCTTTCTAATTTTAAAAACATCCAAACAATGTAAAAAGAAATTATTTTCCTCTATTCTCCTCCCTACTACGTAGGTCCCAGCAGCTGTTAGCACAAAATGAGGTACACACATCTTGTTAATTGGGCCTCTTGAACCGAAAAGAAAGGACAGAATTTCGTGGGCTTCTCAAAGTTAAAAATTTTAGTTTAGAGTTTCATTGGTGGGGACTGGGATATACTCATCAGTCATCAGTCTCTTCACGCTTCAGTTTCCAGCCAATTAAACTTGCTCGAATCTACTACAGCTCCATATTCCCATACATCAACTTTTTTGTGGGCCTACAGGCCCATACATATTTGAATGCTTAATATATATATATATATATATATATATTTTTTTTTTTTTTTTAAGTTTTGAATTTACAGTGCCATGCGGACAAGGTTAGCTCCAGTTCCACGCGGCTGAACGCCTGAAATTGACTCTGACTAGGCTGTCCACGTGACAAAATAGGCCAGAATTTTCTGACCGGAAGCAAAAACGAGTTGATCCGACTCGTGTTTTTTGCGAGTCTACCCGACCCTATCCAAACTCAAACTATTTTTAAAACTTTTTTTTTGGTAAAAAATAAAAATAAATTTAAGATAGTATTTGTTTAATTGTTTGTTGTGAGTTTTAAGAAAACAATTGAGATATATACATAACTGTATGCAAATTAATTGAAAAATAAATAGTTGAGAATTCTGTAATAAGTAAGATTTTTAGATATTAAATAGTAAAATACATGCTAAGATAATCTTATTACAGTAGAGTTAAAAACATATATTTAAAATCATAGACGTGTGAAAAATATTCACAAGTGTGAAAATAGTGAAGCCAAAGTATCAAATTAGCATAAATTATGAATGTTTAGACCTATCTTTTAACAATTTATGTCCAAAATAAACGGCTTTTTAAAATAATTTATGATATTTCTTAGAGTGTGTGTTGCTTAACAATGATATGATATTCATAAAAGAAATGATGTATAAAGAAGAAAACAATCAAACTTTTATGTGTTTCTGAAATTGAAATAAAGTGCCAACTACAATTGATAATAGATTATAAAATTAATTTTCAAGATTGTAAATTTCTTATATGTACTTATTTTTTGTCAAATGAGTTATCCAATAAGTCATTTGTAATTTTTTTAATTTTTTATTTTGAGATATTGATATTGTATGAAAATAAAACTTGTACATTTGTTTTACTTATCTTTGTGTTATTTTGTTTTAGATAGCAAAGTTAGGATTTGTATAATTTTAAAATTATTGAATAAATATTAATAAGTTTAACTGAGTTCATTCTTGATATAAGTGGTGAATTCAAAGTAATGCATTTCACATCAATTAATTTGTTGCATAACTTTCCAAATAGCAAAAATATATTGTTTTATTTATAAAAAAAAAATCATGTGAAAAATACGGGACAACCCAACCTGACTCGCAACCCGATTGACCCGAACTTGTTTTTAACCCTCTTAAAATGACCCGTTTTTGGCCCGTAACCAATTTGACTAGCAACCCAATTGACCTGACCTGCCCGTTTTGCCAGTCTACTAGGCTGTACGCGGTTCGGTTCTATCGTTTTTGAAAATGTTTTCTGTACCACACTTTTAGGGTGCAATTTCACTTTATGCATGATCGCAACTTTCTTTTAAAGGGTACAAACCGATCTGCACAGGGTGCAGTTAATTTCAACGGTTAGGTGCAATTATTTGGACTGGGCTTTTAAAAATTATGATTCTAAGTTTTGGGCTTTTAGGCTTCTAAAGAATAGCATTTGAGCCCATTTTGACTTTTTTTTTTTTTTTTTTTTGTTAATCTTGGCCTTTCTTTTCAAAGGGCTTATTTTTCCCTAATACTTGGGCAATTTACTTACACATGTTCGACTTAACATTAAACCTTTATAAACATATATTTTATAAAACATATAAATTATAAATTTTGAAAATCTCAACCTGTCAAACACAGTAATAAAATTTTAACTTGTCACATTAAGCCCTATAAATCTCAACTTGTCATATTAAACACACTAACACTAATGCATATTAATAAATCTCAACCTATCACAACATTCTAAATCAAATACACAACGCTAAAGTATCAAGTTTCAACCACAATAAGACTATACATGTTAACTCAACCTGTCACAACATTCCAAATCAAATACACAATTATAAAGTATCAAGTCTCAACCATAATAAGACTACAAATCTCAACCCGTTAAATTAAACACATTAATGCACATTAACAAATCTCAACCTGTCACGACATTCCTAGTCAAACACAATTATAAAGTATCAAGTCTCAAACATAATAAGATAATTTCAGCAAGGCAGTAACATTAACATTTACTAATAATATTTCTAGCATAGTCTACTAGTAATATCAAATATAATCGGTAGCACAGCCACAGATATTTGAGAAAATACTCTAAAAATATTTGAGCCTTTGGGATTTAGTCCTTTACCAGGCTAAATCTCTTAAAACACCCCTGAAATTACAAGAAAATAACCCAAAAAGAAAAAAAAAATAAAGTTAGCAAGAAACAATCAATGAACTCAAAATAAAACCAAAAATAAATTAGGGGTTAGGTTTACCAAAGAAAGAGCAACATAATGGTAGAGCCAATGGTGGAGAACAGAGATGACAAAGACTGATTTCGTGAGACTATAGCTATGAAAATGAAGTTTTTCTCTATAAATGACTGACTGTGAGAGAGTGAGACTATGAGACTTGAGAGTTCAGACTTGAGAGAGTGAGACTGAGGAGATAGTCTTATTAATCAGTGGAAGGTTAGGTGAGGGAGAGGGAAAATTTAGGGTTTCTTCGGCGGGATTGGGATTTGGGTGGGCTGGAGAAAAAATTGTGGATGAGAGACTACAATGTGTGTGGCTGAGAGCAAAAGAAAAAAAAATATCTTCTACAGTAAAATTAAGTAAAGCAGTGTCGTTTAGTTGAACTAAAAGTCAAAAGCTTATCCTAAAAAAAAAAGGAAGAAGAAAAAGGGGCTCCATTCGTTTATTGTATAGATTTTTTTTTATTTTTAGGTAACGTTTACTATATAGATCAGATTTGAAAAACATGTGGGAACGTTTACTGTATAGATCCGGTTTAAAAAACTAGAAACATATATATATATATATACACACACACACACATACCTCAGTTCGGTCGATGTCCCATGGTGCAGCAAATCTCGATGCCAATCACCGCACCAGCCCAACGTTGACACTAGAGAAAGCTCGCCAACCACTGCGCCGAAAGCTTTGGTGGAGCCATGAAACGTGTGGATCAGTGCGGGTCAGGTCAGTTTGTCGAGGTAGCAAATACCTGAACATGCCTAATTCTAACTTGCCAAAATACAATCATAACTCATCAGTCATTTTATGTTCATAGAGTACGTTTGGTAGACTATAATAAACACTGTAATGTAAAAGTTATTCTTATAATTTAGCTATTCAATAGTTTTGTTGTGTTTTTATTACAAGGAATATTCATTCCTTATAAATAACTATTCTTTAAAATGAGGAATAAATATTCGTTTCTAAAAGGATTATAATAGCTATTCCTCAGTAAGTGTATTAATTTCTAAAATTAATATATTTTCAAATAAACGAACTTTCCATATGCACATAACAATTATGAAAAGAATAATGCTAGAAATACAAACTTTATTACAAAATATTTTACAAATTGATGATATGGTGAGTGATTATTGGTAAATAAAAAAGTGATATTAATGGTGGGCCTAGATGAAAACCAATAAGATGTTCGCCATATCAACATTTTGTAAAAATGTTGTAAAATAGTTTGTGACTGTAGCATTATTCTTATGAAAATAAAAAATCATAAAAAATAATTAATCTCTCTTTCAAATTTAAAAATATTATTTTTAAAAAAATATAATTATATGAGTAAAATATTTCCTAAAATATATCTTAAGTTTGATTTAAAATGCTTTCATTCTATTTTCTTTAGGGTTTTATTACTGTGTTGTCACCAGACAAATGAATAGTAATAAGTATTACATTATAGCGTCTTATATTCCTTATAATACCTAGTCCTATTCCTATGTAATTACAATTATAGTCTACCAAACGTGCCCTACTTCTTAGGATTTGCCGTAAATCCAATGCATGTTTAGTCTGAATCAGTTCAACCACCAATAATAATAGAGAAAAAAAATTAATTAATTAAATAATGAAAAAATAGATTGATTGCTCTTTATGTGTGGCTATAGCATTACTCTTAGGTTGTAGCAGTGAGCTGTATGGTGTTCATGAAACTGATTTATATCTGTCCAGGATAGATTAGTCGTCGCCAATGATGTTAGCCACAGGCATAGCCATTCTTGTATGAAAATTAACTGATGGAAGTAGTACAATTAGTAGTTAAAGGGATTTAAAAGAGGCTTTGATTATCACACATTTAATAGTGCACATCATGGGTTAAATGTGGGCATGCTTAAAAAACGTGGATAACGCATGTGAAATTATGGACATTGTGTATAAGAAATGAACACTAACATAGTAACGTGTGTAAAATATGTGCATGTATAAGTCTCTCTCTCTCTCTCTCTATCTCTCTCTCTCTCTCTCTCTCAAAGTCTTGTTGTTAATTTCCAATGAAAAAATCTTTAAATTGGACCACAGGCCTGAGTACTCTCCCAAACCTAGAGTATTTTTTTAAAAAAAAATTATATTTGTGTAATTTGGCATAAGGAGCTTAGACTTTTGAAATTTTTATTTAGGATTTGTGTAATTTTACATCACTAACCTTGGGTTTTTAATTTGTTATTTTAGATTTGTGCAATTAGGGCTTTCAATTGTTATTGGCTTAGTTGTTTGTTTTAATTCAGATCGTTCATATGTCATTTAGATCAATTTAGGTTTCATCATGCATACTCACATGGCATGTACACTTACATCTATATTTTCTTTATGCATGTTACTTAGTCCCTTGCACGTTTCATGTTCATTGCTAACTCCTTTCTTTTTCCACGCAAATAGCTTTCATACTCCATTAAACTGTGGACAATGGAGTTTTCTTTCAAACCTGAATTGAATGTTATGTTTTTTTTTTTTTTTTTTTTTTTTTGTATCATTCTTTGTGTTGCATTGTGTGAGAGACCGGGAAATTTGGTACTCTCAAAAAAGGGGTTTCGACATCGGCACCTTCCCTTTTCAGGATCATATGGGGCCGCCACTTATTTTATGAGTAAAATAAGAAAACTTTACAAACTATAACATATCTTGAATAGTACATATTCTCATTAATTGGAAATAATTACATCTTGGTAGGAAGAATTGTACATTGCTTTGATTCCTAGGTACAATCTAGTAAACATAAATAAATAAATAAATAAAAGGAAATACAAAGTCTTATTTCCTAGTTACAATCTACCCAAATAAAATAAGACACTAAATCTACCAACCTAAGATTTCAATGTTCAGGGGCTAGGTTACAGGATGTAAAGGTGTTAGACACACACACTGCCCAGACAGCCTAATCTTCTAAACTTTAAATAACCTTTTAAATACCCATATAAAATGACATACAAATCATTGTGTCAATATTACTAGATCTAAAATTGGTTAATGTGCAAAATCCTAAATCTATTGCATTTATGCAAGGAGGAATTATACATTTGAATTTTTTTTTTTTTTTAAATTATGAGAAGTTTCGAATCTATTAACAAGCAAAATGAATTTTTTGATAAAAAAAATTCAGATCTGATTTTTTATATAGCAATGAATGGATTTAAAAAAAAAAAAAGAGTTCCCAAATCTGATTTCTTAATTAAAGAACAGAATGAATCTCCAAGAGGAAAATCCTAATCTAATTATTTAATTAAGAAACAAAATAGTTTTTTTTTTTAAAAAGAAATTGCAAATCTGATTTTTCAAAATAAGAAAGAATGAATTTTTAAAATAAAATTCAAATATGATTTTTGTGTTTTAGAAAATAAAAGAAGTTCTAAAAAATAAATTCAAATTTGATTTTTGGTTCAGAAAACAATGGAGATTTGAAAAATATATTTAGATCTGATTTTTAGTTTAGGAAAAGAATGGAGATTTGAAAAATAAATTTCGATCTGATTTTTGTTTCAGATACAATGAAGATTTGAAAAATAAATTCAGATCTGATTTTGTTTTACATAATTTTACATAAAGCAACAAATCTAGGGTTCAATCATATGCATTATATAATTACATGAACAAAACACATATGCATAAATAGACATTCATCATATAATCATGAAAGTTCTAAAATGTGTGAAAACACAAGAACTATTTAGACCCCAAAATTAAAATTACGGCTCGATTGATTTTACTCTAACTTATACTAAGTGCAGAATAGAGTAAACCCGACCAGATAAACAAACAAGCTACTCTAATCCATACACAGCAGTAAAATGAAAGGAAAAAGAGTATAGAAGAAGGATGCAAACACAAAGACAACATAGCGATGTGTTATCGAAGAGGAAACCGAAGTCCTCAGCGTAAAACCTCTCCACCGCCCTCCAAGCGGTAATCGATCCACTAGACAATCAGTTGGGATACATGAGTTCGCAAGAGACCCTCCAAGTCTAAGCTACCCGATGTACCTAAGCCCTCCAAGCTCCTACTCCAACAAGGCTACTCAGAGCCGTGTCTTGTCTAGCTTTCCAAATCCCGCAACAAGCTCCATGTTGCATCTGCCATCCTTGGCTTCTTCCAATGCTTCCTAGCAGCACCAAAACCTCACCGAACACTCTAAAAGGGTGTGGTAAGTGTTTGGGCTATCAACCTCTCAAGGATATGAAAATGGAAAGGTAGGAGTTGAGGAAAATCCACAAGCAATTATGTAGAGGGTTGTGGGCATAACAATCTCTAACTCTCAAGGTTTGTGACTAGGGTTTTCTTTAAGAAGCACTCCTCAACATCTGTGGGTAATGTGGGTATATATAGCGTGGGTACAGAAAGTGTGTATCAGATAGTACAGTCTGGCAAAACAGAATGTTTCGCGAGTGTCTCGCGTGAAGGCCTTACCCGCAAGCTATTCGCGAAACATAGCTGTCTCCATCTGTCTTGACTCTTCGCATTCTAGTTATGTGCAAGGCACATGCATCATTTCGCGGGATGCTTAGTCGCGAGATACCCGTGAAAACTCTTTTGTATTCAATTGCTTGAGTCTTCACACTCTCTCACTCTCTATCACACAATCCTTACAATTAAATCCTACAATAAATACAGGGTATAAAAGATTGAATAAAATTACAATCAAATTTGGCACGGAATTAAAGCCAACAAAACACATAGTTGTAAATTACAACTTTTCAAATCACTAGAAAGAAAAATCAATACAAATAAAGAAAGAACATGTTATAAACAGCATGGAAAATTGAATTAATTTCATGGAGATAAAAAGATGGAAACCTACTTGCAAGAACATATCTAGAGATCAAGGAGAATGAACTTTTTAAAGATCTAAAATAAGGATCACTTAACAGAAAAGAAATTCCTAAAGCAAGACTTCCAAAATTTCTTTAACGTAAGGAGAGAGAGGGGTCCTAATTTCTGATTTTAACTCCCTATTTATAGAGGTTTGGTGCTTAGAAAATAAGCTAGGTCTGATCATATGCGAATTAGATTGAACTTTTATCCCTAAAAAATCTAATCTGATATGCTTTGGCTTGATCTAATCATTTCTGGGCCGAGCCTCGAAGTTGTGTCAATCTACACTATGGAAGTGCCAATCGGCACTTGCCATGTGCTGATCGGCACTCCAAGAGTGCTGAGCCCAATCTCCTCTTTTGGTTCAAGCTGTATTTTTTTTTAGGGGTTTTCTGAGTTGGGAATTGCACCTGGACATATTTTCAACTCGTATTCCAAAATAAATCCCTTCTATTTTGATAATCAAGTCCTTAAAATAATAATTATCTAATATATAAATATTCTAAAAAGACTTGATTATCAACAATTCCCTTGTTATCTGATTATTTACTTTATTCCTGTACAACCAAGCTTATTTCTAATAAAAACCAACAGCCAATCACATAAATTACTTAATTAATTTTAATTGTTGACCAATTAGAATTAATTTCAATTAATCACACGTGATTAGCTTCACCCACCTATAATGCATGCAGACTGTGAAAACTTGATCTTGTGATATCTTACAATTTGACGGTCTAATTTGGAAATTAGACGCATCGCCGCGACCATTAGAATCTCAAGATCATTTTTATGATATATGATGAATGATTTAATGCATGAAATGCAACTATAATTTTTTGGGTACTTAAAATGGTCATTTTAGTCAACTCTCAAGATTAAATTATGGGTGCAAAATTGAGTGTCTACACATTGAAATAGCTGATTGGTTACCATTGCACACCCTTAGTGCAATGGTCACTCCATAAGTATAAGTGTTTATAGAGTGTGGAGGGTAAAGGCCGGGATTCAAGTTTTTAGGAGGAAGTTTCACACGCATATACACATATATTAAGTTAGAGTAAAATTTTATCTTGTACCCAAAATAAAGAAAAAGAAAATAGTGGATTGGTTTATTTTGACCTGTATACTCTAGGAGACCAAATTAGGCTGAGGTAGGTGTTTACCTAACACCTTCCCACCTAGTAACTTATCCCATAACCTAATCTTTGAAATGTAGGTTAGGACTTTTCCTTTTTTTTTTTTTTTTTGGTAAACCAGGCAATATCATTAACTAGCAAACAGCAAAAGACGAGCGACGACGCTCATACACAGTCCCAGAAGAATCAAGATTAATTAAAAGATCTACATCTGCAGGAGGGGAATGAAAAATAACAAAATCTTGAGGCAGCAAGGCGCCTCTTCTAGCAAGAGTGTCGGCACACTTATTCGCCTCTCTGAAGCAGTGTTGAACTCTAGTCCTTGGAATTTTTTGCAAGCCTTCAATACAGTCTGCAATAATGACATCATTACCCGACGGTCTATCACTACCTTTCTGCACCAAATTCACCACAAGCTGAGCATCTAATTCAAAAATGACATTGGTCAAATTTAGAGCAATGCAAAGGTTAATTCCATCCCGAAGCGCCCATAATTCAGCAGCTATGCTAGAGGTATGACCAATAGCACGGGCATAGCCACTATCCCATTCTCCATGGGAGTTGCGAATAATACCACCTCCACTAGCCCTACCAAGGTTGCCCAACAAAGACCCATCAGAATTCAGTTTAAACCAATCATCTGGGGGGGGGATACCACTGCACCTGAATGACAGTTAACATGCGTTGGAGCTTCTCATTCAAGCCAAGGAATGCATATTCAGAAGCTTTGGCTAGAGTTTCCTCCTTTAGAGATTTGTAATTTCCTTTTTATTTTCTTATATTGTAACAAGGAGATTAAGCCTTGTAATTTTCTCTTTGGTAAGTTGTATTTAAGCCAAAGTTCTGTATTTTTCAAGCGTTGTTTGTATTATTTTAATTATCAATGACAATGCATTCTTTTGCGTTTTTCTTAGATTTTTTTCCTTTCAATAAATTTAATTGGGGAGCCTGTCATATTGTGTTAGTCCCTTAGCAGCTTAGCATAAGGCGATTTGCATTGTCATTTGAATCTCAACCTTTAGACTTGCCAAAGTCAACTCTACCATGGCGAGGGGGTTTCATCTTCAAAGTTCAAACCAAATAAAAAGGAAGCTGATACGGTTTGAAATTCGCTCAAACTGAGCTGGCGGCTCAGCCCAAAACACACTCCTAAACCAACCACCCCGATAGTGATGAATGAGGCCGAGGTGCATCATTGCCAAGGAGAGAGAAATAGAGAGCCTTGGCCCTTAAGACACGAACAATGGACTAGGCTTCAGGGCCGGCCATACTTCTGATCAATGGGCTTTTTGATAAAAAGAATAGAGTTTCGTAGATTAAGACTTAGAGCCCATATGAAACTTTTGCTTTTAACTTTCCTTGTGTGAAAGTGAGATTACTCAGTCTCCAGCCAATTAATAAACATGCTAACATTTACTAGAGGCCCACACACCAATTTTTTTTGTCGGTAGTAGGCCCATACGTCTTTTATTTGAATGAACTTTAGTGTACAAATTACATTGCTATATGGACATGGTTAGCTCCACCCATGGCCCATGCAAGAATCTTATTAGTATAAAATATTGCTTGCTAATCACTCTCAAGGCTAAACCTCGAATAACCCGCTAGCTTTTCTGGTCCTCTTTTATCTGGAGCATTTACTTTCTACTTTATTTTTACCTGTAAAGGTACAAATTTATAATATGATAAGATAGCCATTAGCCAAAGACAGACTATAAAATCATTAAAAAACATGTAGGCTTTTCCAGTTGGTAAAATAATCCAATGCAAAAAGCAAAGGTTTGTACCTTCTAGTCCGTTAATTGATTAATTGACACCCAAGCAAGGATTTGATTCATCAAAATGAGTCTCCGGGTCCAGCTCTTTTTTGTTAAAGAACATTATTTTTTGCTTCTTTTTTTTTTTGGTCAGAAAATCTTTGCTTCCACTAACGACGAAACCAATTTGCAGCCGTGCAAAACATTAACAAGAGAGACCCGCTCTTAGTACTGAAAGGCACAAAAGCAAGCAAGAAAATGTTTAATTGGGTAACCTATAGGCTATAGGGTGATCATGTGATTCATGCCTATGGACTCGTGAGTGCAACGTGCATTTGAAGTCACACCCTCTCTCTCTCTCTCTCTCTCTCTCTCTCATTACAGATTGGTCCATGGAATGTTAGTTAAGGACCCATCGCAATTTTGTTCAAAACGAGGAACACAACCAGCACATTGGCCATTGGTTCACAACTTGAGAAAAATACACAAGAACTTGGAAGACAATGCTAAAGTATAATTATAATGAACTATGTAGTGCAGCCTAGGTTATAGTATTATTCTTAAATCATTTTACTTTTAACAAGATCAAATATAGGCGTTAACATCACTACACCAAAATAAGTCTATTACATTAAGTGTTAATACAACAATATTAGTATAGTAGTATTAGACATAATATCACATCTACAAATTAAAAATTGTTACTGATGAGTCCATAAAAATTACTAAGGTCATCCATCTTGATAGACGACCTTGCATCATTAGTAGACCAAAAGATGTAACCGCTCAAGCACATTCAACACATTAATGGTGACCGTTACTCATCGGTCTTAAACGCCCATCAATACAATAACTGTTACACATGGGTAATAATTACCTCCAATTATGTACAACAGCTGTCAAAATCACCTACAAAAGGGACCGTCCATCTCACTTATGGGGGTAAGTCAGAAACTATTACAAAATGCTATCTACATATCAAAGATATGGGCTGATACTAACTTAAGCATCGGAGGTTCTCCCATCGAGCACAACTTGGTGGTCTCTTCGATCAGTCCTTCCTTTATTTTGTAGGTCCTACAAGGTCGTCAAGAGCTCCAGATTGGACGAGTGACCCAACTGACGATTTTGGCATCATCAGTTTGGCGCCATCTGTGGGGAGAAACTAGCTATTCACCTCCTCCTAAGACAAAAGGTTACTCGGTTCAATCTAGAGCCACAGATGCTGAAAATGCTCATCCCAAACTACTGATGAAAAGTACATATACACACGTCAATAGACAAAAAAGTGACCACAGCCACTGCAATGGACAACCCCAAGTAATTGATCTGTGGATATGTCCATGGCCATTGTAATGACGCCACCAGCTAACCCCAATCTTTGGCTAGATCAAAACAAGCCTCAATATCCCAAACACTCTTTTAGAAAAACAAATCTCCCTCACCATCCATAACAACAACAATAACAACAACAACAACGAGCTCCTTAAGCACCACATCTCAGCTTTGAAAATTTCAACTTAGATTAGAAGGCAGCACTGAGATTAAGGGTGTTCACCAAACCGCAAAAACCGCATCAAATCACCCGCAAAATGGCGTAACCGCACCGCACCGCACCACAAGTAATAACGCACCGCAAGTAATAATACACCGCATCACACCACACCGCACCGCACCCTCTCTATATATTTATTTACTTATTTTTAATATTAAATATATTATTAATGATTTAATAACCCTAGTTTCAAAAAAAAAAAGTTTAATTAATAACCCTAGCAAGTGTTGACTAGAAAAGCCAACCAAAAATAAAGAAAAACTAGCTCAATAATTTAAAACTTAGCCCAAAAAAGGGAAAAATTAGTTTTAGGCCGAGTAGGAAACCGACATCAAACCGCATCTTATACATAGTATCACACATGTGACCGCAAAAATGAGGTGCAGTGCGGTTTTGGTTTTGGCTAAACTCTAAACTGCACCACACCACACCGCACCGCACCGCACATGTAACCGCAAGAACAAGGTGCGGTGTAGTTATGATTTTAGCTAAACCACACCGCAAAGTGCGGTGCAAAAATGGCCAAAAACCGCACCACACCGCACCGCGAACACCCCTAACTGAGATGGTAAAAGAAGGGCCAGATACAAGAGGAGGCAAAAGAGATCAACTTTCGTGGTTATATGTGTTTAAGTTGGAGAGCCCTTATTTCAGGGAAGTAACTAAGAGAAATCTATTTTCTATGAAAGATAGGAATTTTCTCTTCAAGGATCAAACCAACATGACGCCTAGTATGTTATCTGGTAATTTCAACTCAATATATTGTTTATGATTAACAAGTCTAGGCCATCCATGCATCTGCTAGAAGATGGGGAATCATAAAGCCCGTGTGTCATGACTCATGACTCATAAATTATAAGTCATGAGGCTAGATGGGTAATAAGATGAGATAGGTGTAAAGCACCTTTTATTTAGCTTAACTATCTACCCATGAGGCCAGGCCTTTTGTTATCCACTAGCAACATGTGTCATCATGTGCCTTCCATATTTATCATATTCACCAATTTCATGTTATTGTTTCTTATGTCATTTGAAATGAATCATTAAACAAGCCTTTGAATAACTAATTATAGGCTGAAACCAAATAAAGGAATAATCAGGAGATATTATTTTGGTTACGAATTAAAACTCTTGGATTATCTTCCTTACACGGTGAATAAGTTTACGGTGCTTAAGTATTGCAATTAAGGACCACTTAGGCTCCGCTTGGGAGGAGGGAATAGAATGGAATGAAAAGAATATTTTTAGAATATTCTTCCCTCCCCCTTGTTTGGGAGTTTTAATGGAGGGAATGGAAAGTTCATTCCCTTGCTTGGGAGTTTAAGTGGGAGGGAATGGAATGGGTAAGAGGGAACACTCATTCCTTTCTATTCCCTTAAAACCTTAAATTTTCATTCCCCCCAAAATTGGGAGGAATGGGAGGGAATGGAATTAGATTTAATGATTTTTTTACTAAAATTCCCAAAATACCCCTATATATTCAACTTTTTATTTTAAAATAGGGGTCTAATAGTAATATTATCATAAAATGATTCCATTCCATTCTCTTCATGTGATTTCCAAACGAGATTACTTACATTCCATTCCTTTCTATTCTTTAATTTTAAAACATCCAATCAAGGTTACTTAATTCCATTCCATTCCATTCTTTTCCATTACATTCCCTTACTTAAATACATTCCATTCCATTCCATTCCGTTCCATTCCCTTATAATCATTTCATTCCATTCTATTCCCTTCTCTTATGAACTCCCAAGCGGGGCCTTAAGGTAAAGGCTCTACCAAATATAAAGATACTAATTTTGAATATTAAAGAAAAATGAAGCCAAAAATATACCATCTTACCGAAATTATATATCGTAATTTTACACATTAAATATGTGAAGTCAAACCTTAATGTCTTTCAAGATTTAGAAGGCATTAAAACCAGAAGTTATTGGGTTGCCATTTTAGAATTTTGAAATTAAGTTTAAGAATTTCAAAGAATTTTTGGATAAAGACAGTTAGTAAATATATGTTTTTACTTTCTACAGTTACTTTCCTAATGAAAGTTAATTTTACAAATGTTCCTTAAAGCATTCAGTCAACTATTTTAATTATTTTCAAGAATACTACAGTAGATATCAGACAAAGTTGTAAACTTCATATTGGGTAGTAAAGAAAAATACAGAGATGCTTTATCACCGCTCTTCTTTCCTAATATGTCATGCTAAAATAGGAAAGGTGAAACCTAGTATTATTTCCTTGCCAAAGTGTTTTTATCTTTCCAAAATTATATCATGATTTTATAGTTTAGACACTAAAGAGGCTAATGTCAGATTTTACTATCTTACCAAATTTAAAAACACTATATTTCGACATAAAAGAATGTCTAATGAGCCTAGCCAAACCTAATCAACATTAGGTTTAAATAGATTGATTATACATGAGATACAAGTTTGGCAAGAGCATTATATAAATATATATATATATATATATATATATATATATGTCCAAAAAAGCAAACATAGAATTAGTCACCTATGAGCTTTTAAAAACATCCACATAGAACCGAATCACACGAGGACTGACTCAGTAAGCCAAGTGGGTTTGGAAAATGATTTGGATAGCAATGCACATGACAGTAAGCTAAGTGATCAAGAAGATGATGGTGGGATTGCAGTGAACGACATGAGTGGGCATGCAGACATACAGATGGGTCTGAGCTATAACACGTATAGTTCGGAGTGTTTAATTCCAACATAAATAGTTGCGCATTCCAGTCCGGTTTTTCAAGCTCAACTAGATTCTATTGATGATGACTTGGCACGATATGATACAGTGGTGGAAGGTAAAGGAAATGACTTGAAGGCTCAGCCAAGAGGAGTAGGATCTAAGGTGGTGGGCTCGGCAAAGTTTCTAAAAAACTTGTTTACATAGACCAAGCCATGCAGAAATATTCCAAAGAACTCTAAGCCCAGCCAAGTGATACGGTCTTCAATTTCAGAACATATTGTTGTTTGTTCCGCTAAGCGTATGAGGCCAGATTCAGAGGAAGAGTGGGATGAAGGGTCTGATTGCAGGAAGAAGAGAGTAATTTGCTTTGATAACCCAACGGTGGAGGTTGCTGAGCAGCCCCGCCGACAGCCATGAAACTATTAGCATGGAACTGTAGGGGGCTTGGGAACCGCCGTACAGTTCAAGAGCTTGTAGACTTTGTACAAGCACAAGATCCCATGATTGTGTTTTTGTCAGAAACATGGTCAAATAAGGAACAGATGAAATGCATTCAGGATGAGATTTTTTTTATGGGTGTTTTACGGTACCTAATGAAGGGAGGGGGGGTGGTTTGGCTCTTCTTTGGAAAGCAGGAATTAATGTTTGGGTAGATAGTTTTTCTAAGTATCATATTGATTCTATTATTCATGGCGGTTCAGATCAGGCATGGAGATTGACCGGGTTTTATAGAGAGCCTGATACTAGTCTTAGGAATGAGGGATGGAATATGTTAAGAATTCTGGGGTCGAAGCCGTTATTACCTTGGTGTTGTTTTGGTGATTTTAATGAGCTATTGGAGATACATGACAAACGGGGTGGACCCCCTAGAGCACACCATTTGATGCAGAATTTTCGGGAGGCTTTGGATCATTGTGGCTTTGTGGACTTAGGCTATTCGAGACCGGAATTTACTTGGCATGGTAGACGTGGTGGGGAGATAATATGGGAAAGATTAGATAGAGGGGTTGCAAACTATGAGTGGTTAGCTAGATTTCCTACTGGGCGGATTAAACATTTGAACTCTCTCACTTCTAACCACAGGCCGATTCTCCTATCCTTGGATGTATATGGGGAGCATAAGCAATGGAATAGGAAGCCGTTCCGGTTTGAGGCAATGTGGGTGGCAGATTCTGGATGTCGTGATGTAGTCATTAGAGCTTGGGACTGTACTCCTGATGGTACTCCTATGTTTGCTACTGCATCAAAGATGAAAAGATGTAAACAACATTTGAAAGTTTGGAGTCATGACAACTTTGGCAATGTGAAGAAGAGAATTAAGGAATTAAAGGATAGGCTATGGAGGGCAGAAGATGACTAGGCAAGGTCTAGGAATTTTGAGGAGGTTGATTGTTTAAAAAGGGAGTTAAATGTTCTATATGATAAGGAAGAGATGATGTGGAAGCAGCGGGCTAGGGTTTCTTGGTTGCAACATGGTGATTGTAATACAAAATTTTTCCATGGTAAGGCAACACAAAGGAAGAGAAAGAATTTCATCAAGGGGATATGTGATGGGAATGGGGTGTGGCAAGAAGGGGATGAGGTAGTTTTGGCCATGCTAGTAAATTTCTATTCCCAACTTTTCTCGTCCTCTAACCCTCATGATTTGGATTGGATTTTGAGTGGGGTTCAGCCTGTGGTATCTGATGCAATGAGAGCAGATCTTGATAAGCCTTTTTCTAGTGAGGAGGTTGGTCAGGCAATCAGGGAGTTGGCTCCGCTTAAGGCTCCTGGACCAGATGGTATGCCACCTCTTTTCTTTCAGACTTACTGGACTGATGTGGGTATGGATGTTACTCAGGCTGTGCTTTCTTGTTTAAATTCTAGGTCTATTCTAAAATCTATAAATCATACTTTTATTGCTTTGATTCCAAAGGTAAACAATCCGGAAAGAGTTTCTGGTTTTAGACCTATTAGTCTCTGTAATGTAATTTATAAGATTATTAGTAAGGTAATTGCTAATCGTCTTAAGCCCATGCTTAACTCAATCATTTCAGAGACCCAAAGTGTTTTCATTGCAGACAGATTGATTTCTGATAATATTCTAATTGCTTTTGAATCTTTACAGCATTTGAAGACAAATTGCACAGGGAAAAATGGTTTTATGGCTATGAAGCTTGATATGAGTAAAGCTTATGATAGGGTGGAGTGGTGTTTCCTTGAGCAGATACTCCTTAAGCTGGGTTTTCAGGAGTCATGGGTGGCTTTGATGATGGAATGTGTTACCACAGTGTCTTATTCTATTCTGGTTAATGGTGAACCGAAGGGTCTGATCAAACCTTCCAGAGGATTGCGTCAAGGGGATCCCCTTTCTCCTTTTTGTTTCTCTTCTGTGCGGAGGGGCTGAATGCTCTTCTTAGACAAGCAGCGGCAGGTGGTGATATCCATGGGTTCTCTTTGTGCCGGGATGAGCCTAAACTAACCCATCTATTTTTTGCAGATGATTGTTTGATTTTCTGTAGATCTACCTTGGAGGAATGTGCTAAGATCAAAGAGTTGCTTGCTGTGTATGAAGTTGCTTCAAGTCAGATGATTAACAAGGAGAAAACAACTTTATTTTTTAGCAAAAACACAGAAGCGCAAGCTCAAGAGGCTATCAAAGTGGCTCTTAATGTCCCAACCATCCAGCATTATGAGAAGTACTTGGGGCTGCCATCTTTTGTTGGTAGAAACAAAAAGGCCTGTTTTACGCAGATTAAAGAAAGAATCTAGGCTAAAATGCAAGGTTGGAAGGAAAAGGTTTTGTCTCAAGCTGGTAAGGAAGTGATGATCAAGGCGGTGGTCCAATCTATACCTGCCTACTCTATGGGGGTCTTCAAGCTTCCGGTTGGTTTGTGCAAAGATATTGAAGCAATGATTCGTAAGTTTTGGTGGGGTAGTGGTGACTCGAAGAAAATCCATTAGGTGAAGTGGAGCTCTCTTTGCTCCTCCAAATCAATTGGAGGGATGGGGTTCCGGGATCTTCAGAAATTTAATAATGCTATGCTAGCAAAGCAAGTATGGCGTCTTATCCACCAAAAGGAGACACTCCTTTTTAAAGTGTTTAGTGCGAAGTATTTTCCAAATGGTAGTGTTCTTGACGCTCCTATTCATCCAAAATGTTCCTATGCTTGGAGGAGTATTTTGCAAGCTCGTGATGTCATTAATAAAGGTGCAATTTGGCGAGTTGGGAATGGGGAATTGATTGATATTTGGAGGCATAGGTGGCTGCCTGATTTGCACTATAGCAAAATTATTTCTCCTCGGGCCAATACCTCGGTGATTCGGGTTTGTGAGCTCTTTGTTCCCCACACGAAAATCTGGGACCCGGGTAAATTGGCTCTTTGTTTTTTACCTTAGGAAGCCGAGATAGTTAGCCAAATTCAAGTCTGTACGGATGGGGAGGAAGATGTGTTGATTTGGCCATTGACGGCGGATGGTGAATATAGTGTTCGAAGTGCCTATCACCTTCTTGTTGCTGCCGAGGAATGTCTTGCGCCTAGTTCATCCTCGTTGGCTCATAATCATACTATTTGGAAGCAGATTTGGAAGATGAAGGTTCCTAATAAAATCCGGCACTTTATCTGGCGAGCAGCAAAAGATTCATTGCCTACGAAGGTGAACTTAAAGGCTCAGAATGTTTCTGTGGTTGTTGTCTGTGAGGGATGTGGGGATTATTCGGAGTCAACGCTGCATTCCCTGTGGCTTTGTGATCAAGCTCGAGCGGTTTGGATGTCGAGTCCGAAGTTTCAGTTTTTAATTCGGAAAGGATGCAGGTCTTTTGTTGAACTTCTGGAGCATTTTTTCAGGGTGGGGTCGGGTTTGCAGGTTGCTGAGTTTGCTACAATTTGCTGGTGTTTGTGGCAAAGGAGAAATCAGGTTAGAGTGTCTCAACCTTCATGGCAGATCCATGAGATTGAAGGCCAAGCGAAGAGGATGGTCTGTGAATTCTGGGATGCCAATGAACAGGAGTAGCAACGGTCTGTGCGTCGCCCTCAAGCCCATTGGTCCCCTCCACCTGCTGGTACCTACAAAGCTAATTTTGATGCCGCGATATTTGAAGAGCTGCAATGTGTAGGGCTTGGCGTTGTCTTTCGAGATCATTCAGGCCAAGTTATTGCTACCTTGAGTCAAAGGATTGGTCTAACCAGTATGGTAGAGATGGCTGAAGCCTTGGCTGCAAGACGAGCAGTGGAGTTTGCCAGAGAATTAAGCCTTTTTGATGTCATTATAGAGGGTGATTGCCTACAGGTTGTACAAGCTTTAAATGCTTCGGGTGGGTGCAATACCATGTATGGCCATGTAGTTAATGAAACTAAGAGGTTAGGGGCTGTTTTGCAACACTGTAGCTATCAACATATTGGTCGGGAGGGAAACAAATTAGCTCATTGTTTAGCTAGGAGAGTAGTTTCATCTGCAGATACAGATGTGTGGGTAGAAGATCTACCTGAGGATTTGGACGTTGTGTTCCAATCCGATTTGTCTTAATTGGTCCTTTTTCTTTAATAAAACTACGCTTACATTTTTCTCAAAAAAAAAAAAAAAAAACATCCACATAGAAGAGGATATATATGATAACAATTATAAAATAATAATGTTGACTACAACACCATGGATTTTCTATGTTGATGATATAGAGTCTAAGAAAATGACCAACTGATAAAGAGATCAGTAGAATTATACATTTATGTAAAAAGCAAAATTTACATCACTGTGTATTAGAATATAAAAAAAAAAACTGTGATATTTGGGCAATATCAAATCTGAATCTTACTTAGAAATTGTGATTTCTCTTTTTCTAAGAGATATTTTTACTGCTTAGATGATTCCATTTGAAAAGTCATAATGCCTCTAGGCTCAAGCCACAACAAATTTTATACATTTGTCTTAATGTTATTTGTGATTTCTTGCTTGGCAATGTTGCTCCAAGCCTAATGTTTTACGTAGCAAGAATACTAATAGTACAACAACCAAACTAGAGTATCTAGACTATCTAGACTGTACATATACTCTCAAATCCACAGGATTAAAAATGTGAACTCATCAAGAAAAGCTTGCTAAAAAGGAGATCAGAGGTATGTGACATGATAGCATCATACCACCCCATCTCTATCTATATATAATTGTTGACACTACTATAAGGTAATTTTGTACCAAGGCCAAAAATCTTGGAAAAGCCTAGAGTCTTTACATAGCATCATGAATAATTCTTTCTTTAAAAAAAATATATATATCAGTATGCTATATGATTGATACATAATGGCTCACACAATGATATGTAAGAGACATGGTGCTAAAACTTTAGCTTGAATATTTATTGAATGTGAAAGTATGATGATAGATCATGTATCAAGCATAAGTACTCTTTTTAAATTGTAGTATATGCATAACCAATTAGGCATATGCTTGGAAGAATCTTATCCTATGCACATGTCAATCTTGACCCTAATGGGATCACCCCTTAAAACAAATTAGAACAAAGGCTAAACGCCCTATAAAATCTTACTAGTGGTTTCTTTACTCGTATGACATGTGTTTAATGAAACACTTTGCAAGTACATGTATAAATTGCAAAACGACAGGACTTCAGACAATCAGTAAAGTGAATAGCCCAAGAAGAATAAGAAAAGAAATTGGCCAACTAGGCCACTGTCTCAACAAAGAGACTAAAAGCAAGGGTCGTTTCACTGGTCATCATCAAACGATAAAGGAGGTAATAACAGAAGCCCCTGGGATAGCCTTCGTCCCTAAAGGAAGGAAATATAACCTCGAACGGTCAACATGCCCTTGTCTTTGCACCTTCAAAAGAATGAAGCAAAAGAGATCTTAAAACTTGTCAAGAAGGCTACAACAATGAAAAGATCAAGGTATGTACATAGTATCGTAATCTAAGGTCTCTTGTCAAGGTAACTCATTTATTTCTTTCTTTTTAATTAGCCATGCCAAATATTATCTTATTAGAATTAAGTTCATATCAAGCTTGCATGATTATCTATAAATATGTACATATAAATCATGTTGAAAATATTGCTATAAAATTATTACAATTATCACAACTAATATGATTATATTATTAGTACATTTGTTCCAACGTCATTCTATTAAGTCTCCTAGACTTAAAACGTTAGATGATCGTATTCACAATATGGTCATGAGTTTAAGTCTCAATAAATTCCTACTACCTCCGTCAGCTCACCAAAATCTTTTTAAATTGCTTTAAAAATTATATACGATGCAAGCACCTAACAAAGCTCAGTTTAAAACAAGCATATAGTCAAATAGCTTCAATTTTTATATATCACAGAATACTTCTTTATGATTCATATGGAATGCACTTCGCCAACTGACATCCATAATTGTATAGCAAGCAATTGCAAGGAAATAAGAAAAAGGTCCACCTAGGCTATTGGTAACTTATTATTTATATATGAATTGTTCTAAAATTCTTGTTTAACTAAGTCTTGGCAAATGCATGTGCTACTTAATGCAAATATCAACATGTCCTCAAGAAGGTCCAAAATGACACAGCGTCAAGGAATCTTTCCAGCAACAAGTGACAAGATTCCTTAAATGGATGTAAGTCATCAAAAAATGGCTAAGTGATAAGATTCCGCCAAGATGGATGTAAATCACTGACGAAGCCTAAGTGACAAGATTCCTTAAATGGATGTAAGTCACCAAAAAATGGCTAAGTGATAAGATTCTGCCAAGAAAAATGAAAATCATTGACGAGGCCTAAGTGACAAGATTCCTTAAATGGATGTAAGTCACCCAAAAAAAATGTTTAAGTGATAAGATTCCGCCAAGAAGGATGTAAATTACTGACGAGGCCTAAGTGACAAGATTCCTTAAATGGATGTAAGTCACCAAAAAATGGTTAAGTGATAAGATTCCGCCAAGACGGATGTAAATCACTGACGAGGCCTAAATGACAAAATTCCTTAAATAGATGTAAGTCATTAAAAAATGGTTAAGTGATAAGATTCCGCCAAGACGGATGTAAATCATTGACGAAGCCTAACTGACAAGATTCCTTAAATGGATGTAAGTCACCAAAAAATGGCTAAGTGATAAAATTCCGCCAAGATGGATGTAAATCACTGACGAAGCCTAAATGACGAAGCTCCGTAACTGGATGTAAGTCACCCAAAAGTGGCTAAGTGACTAAATACCCTTAGACAAGTGTAAGTAGGCAAAGATTCTTGCACAAATGAAAATCGCACACAAATCAAGAATATCAAATGTGACAACCAGAAAATGAATAAAAGAAGAAGCATCGAAGTGATCAAAAATGGTCGTCTAAATAAATCACCTCACTCTTCAGCAGTGATAAAAAAATGATCGTCCAAAGAAATTAGATCACTTTCAAGATCAAGCTATGATCCCTCGAACGTCCAAAAAGACCTTCCAAAGGCAGATACTAAGAAGTCATTGCAAAAATACTACCATTCTTGAAGAAGAAAGTAGTTGAAGATAAAGTAGAAAGTAGTTGAAGATAAAGAAGTTTGAATCTAAACAAGTCAAGAATATTCCCAAAGCCTGACTAGCACAAAGCAAAATCAGACTTGGGAATGGGGGGCAATTGATGAGTCCATAAAAATTACTAAGGTCGTCCATCTTAATGGACGACCTTGCATCATTAGTAGACCAAAAAATGTAACCACTCAAGCACATTCAACACATTAATGGTGACCGTTACTCATCAGTCTTAAACGCCCATTAACACAATAACTGTTACACATGAGTAATAATTACCTCCAATTATGTACAACAGCTGTCAAAATCACCTATAAAAGGGACCGTCCATCTCACTTGTGGGGGTAAGTTAGAAACTATTACAAAATGCTATCTACATATGAAAGATATGGGCTGATTCTAACTTAAGCATCGGAGGCTCCCCCACCGGGCACAACCTGATGGTCTCTTCGATCAGTCCCTCCTTTATTTTGCAGGTCCTACAAAGTCGTCAAGAGCTCCGGATTGGACAAGTGACCCAACTGATGATTTTGGTATCATCAATTACAATAGTGGTAAATTATTACATTAATAACAATTAGTTGTAATAACTTATAATTTTAAGTTGCAATAGAGACATTAATACTAAATTGCATTAAGAAATTTTTTTTGCAATAACTTAAATTGAAGAAATCATTGTAATAACTTGATATCAATTATTTTGCAATCTATTACAATAGAAATTTTAAAGGGACAGTTTATTGCAATAAATATATCATTGCAATAACTAAATATTAATTATTTTACAATTTATTACAATGACAAACATAAAACTATAACGAATATATTATTACAATAATCTAATATCAAATATTTTACCATCTATTGTAATGAAAAATATGAAACAATTATCGATTACAATGAAGATAACGTTGCAATAATCTGACCCAAATTATTTTTGTCAATTATTTTCAATCTATTGCAATAAAATTTTTGAAATAATAGCCTATTGCTACAAAATATTCAAGGTAGTAAATTGTTTATTGCAACAGCAAATATATAATTACATCAAAATTGTCATTAAAATATTTAAAGTTTATTGCAACGACATTTTTTTGTAGCAGAAACCTATTATCTCAAATTTTATTGCAACACTTTGCATAAACTATTGCAATGACTATGACGTTATTTTAATTATTATCTTAATTTGGTTGTTATTAACTATGAATTGATTATGCTTGATTTCTTTATTTTAATGATATGATTAATATTTTTCACATTAATATTACTCTTAAAGTTGTCTTTCTATCTTGCACCTGAATTAAAATCCTAGCTCCGCCACTAGTTGAAAAATTGAATAGGTTTAACAAATCTAAAGCATAAATTATACTAAAATCATTTAGCATTTGTAAATACATATAGCTAGTGTTTATTAAGTTATTTCAACCTGTAATTACATAATATACCTCCTGATCTTCTTTACCCTTTTGTTCTTGTTGTAGTTTAAGTGCATATTTCAGAAATTCATGTTCACCCTCCAAGGCCAACACCTACAGAAAATTTTGAACATCCATTAGCATATTAGGAAGTTTGACAAGCATGAACATAAAAATGAATAAACAAAGAGGATAAGAACAAGTTTGACATTGATTAGCATATTGCCCTATTTTGTCTTAATTTAATTAATTACTCCAATACTTTGAGCGGTTGCCTGTTGGCACTGAAAAAAGTAAGAAAATCAGATATTATTATATTATATATATATATATATATATATTGATTACATAATTTTTTTTTACGTAGTACTGTTTTGCTTGCAGAAGTTTTTTAAGATTCAACTCCCATACTTCGATTCTTTGAATTTTTTTTTTTTTTTTTTTTTGGTTGAAAATATGCTATATATCTCTTTAGCAAGAGCTTAATATGAAAGATGAGGCATTGGTGAGCTTTATAGCTGCAAGAGTTTTTGGATATTATAGTTGTTGGCAACTTGGCATGTTGTGTCATAGAATTCATTTTAGTATATTCTTTACTTTTTCTTTCTATATCACATTTTTTATTTATTTTTTACCATGGCCGCTCTGACGTTGGATATTCCTTCTTGGAGTTTCATCTCTAACTGTTCCAGGTTTGGAAAAGTTAGACAACTTAATTTAGCTACTCCTAAATCCTGCAAATAAGAAAAAAATTATATTAAACTCTTTGTTATGATTTGAAATTAGCGGAAGTACATTCATATGGACAAAAAAAAAGTAATATTTTTTATTACTCATCAGAGTTATTGCAATAGTTTATGCAAAGTATTGAAATAAAATTTGAGGTAATATGTTTGTGCAACAAAAAAATTTCGTTGCAATAAACTTTAAATATTTTAATGACAATTTTGTTGTAATAATATATTTGTTGTTGCAATAAACAATTTACTACCTCGAATATCTTGTAGCAATAAGCTATTATTTCACAAATATTATTGCAATAGATTGAAAATAATTTGAGTCAAGTTATTACAACAATATCTTCATTGTACTAGTTAATTGTTTCATATTTTTCATTACAATAGATGGTAAAATAATTGGTATTAAATTATTATAATAATATATTCGTTGCAACTTCATGTTTGTCATTGCAATAGATTGTAAAATAATTGACATTTAGTTTTGCAATGATATATTTGTTACAATAAGCTGTCACTTTGAAATTTCTATTAAAATAGATTGCAAAATAACTGGTATCAAGTTATTACAACGATTTCTTCAATTTAAGTTATTGCAAAAAAATTTCTTAATGCAATTTAGTATTATTGCCCCTATTGCAACTAAAAAATATATGTTATTACAACTAATTATTATTAATGTAATAACTTATCACTTTTAAGTTATTATTGCAACGACTTTTAATTTGTAGATGTGATATTATGTCTAATACTATTATACTTGTAGGGCCACGTTTTGTTCGTCCTCGGCAAGGCCATGGGCGCAATGCCGAGGAGGCTCAAAGTGTCCCACATCGAAGAGTGCTTCCCCCACTTGCTACCTTATAAGCTGTGAAGCGAAGGAAGTAGTGTACCATCGTATTCCGTATTCGAATACCGGAATACGATGGTACACTACTTCCTTCGCTTCACAGCTTATAAGGTAGCAAGTGGGGGAAGCTCTCTTCGATGTGGGACACTTTGAGCCTCCTCGGCACTGTGCCCATGGCCTTGCCGAGGACGAACAAAACGTGGCCCTACATTAAAAGAAGCCCCAGTGTGGGACTGGCTAACTTCCTCGGCACTGCGCCCAGAGCCTTGCCGAGGAGGGCGGTGGGCGGTCACACCCAATGCGCGGTGCCTGACCCTTACCCATCGTGCCCCCACAATATAAAAAGAGAGCTTCTTTTAATGTAGGGCCATGTTTTGTTCGTCCTCGGCAAGGCCATGGGCGCAGTGCCGAGGAGGCTCAAAGTGTCCCACATCGAAGAGAGCTTCCCCCACTTGCTACCTTATAAGTTGTGAAGCGAAGGAAGTAGTGTACCATCGTATTCTCGTATTCGAATACGGAATACGATGGTACACTACTTCCTTCGCTTCACAGCTTATAAGGTAGCAAGTGGGAGAAGCTCTCTTCGATGTGGGACACTTTGAGCCTCCTCGGCACTGCGCCCATGGCCTTGCCGAGGACGAACAAAACGTGGCCCTACAATACTAATTTTGTTCTATAAACACTTAATGTAATAAACTTATTTTGGTGTAGTGCATGAACCTTTCATTGTAAGAGCATTTCATCAGCAAAGTCAGGAAGAGAATAGATCATAGTAAGGGAATGTTTATAAAGGAACAAAACATTTGCTGCCGTCCGTTATTACCACCATCATAATACATACTACTGAATATCTAAAATAAAACAAGCACAAATTTAACGACAAGTTGCAAACCAAGCTGCAGCAATTCCTGCAAAATGCCCACTTGTCAAGTGCTCATTTGGTGAAAATTCAATCTTGACATGGAAGTTTTCATTTAAATATAAGCATGGACAGGTGTCTATCTAAGGCATTGACACGTATGCATTTTTGCAGGAGTTGCCGCAACTTAGTTTGTAACAAACCCAAATCCCGAATTTAATCTAAACACACTACCAAAGATTATTCATATTTTGTTATGTTGCATAAATGTCACAATCTATTGGAACCAAATTCATAAATATGCAACACCTATGATAACCAAGGATTGCAACTGGTCCGATAAAGGAATAGTTCTAGATACCTTCTCATACTATAACATACATTTAAGGGTAAATTGTAAATTACACCCCTAAAGTTTAGGGGTGTTTGGATTTTACCCCATGAAGTTTCAAAATTTGGATTTTACCCTCTAAACTTTGGAGTTATTTGAATTTTACACTGACGTTTCGAAATTTGGATTTTATCCCCTAAAGTTTGGTAGGGTTTGGATTTTACACCCCCAAATTTTGAAACTTTAGGGTGTAAAATCTAAACACCTCTAAACTTTAGAAAATAAAATCTAAATACTTCTAAAATTTAGGGAATAAAATTAAGGGTGTAAAATCCAAATATCCTCAAATTTTAGGAGGTAAAATCTAAATTCTAAAACTTTAGGGTGTAAAATCCAAACACCCTTGAACTTTAGAGGTGTGATTTACAATTTACCCTACATTTAAAATAAGATAAATTGCAGTTTTTGCTTCTCAAATTCAGGACATGTGATTTTAGGGTGTGTTTGGATACTACTTATTTACTGAAAATACTGTAGATAAAGGTAGAAGTTAGTAGAAATAGTACAGTAAGACCCCTAAATAGTACCAAAAAGTGTAGGGGCATATGAATAGTACCAAAAAATGCATGAACCCACCATTTTTTTAGCAAAATGCAAAAAATTTTCATCCCAAATGCAATCCAAATGCAAGCTTAGTCTCTCAAATATTTTAAGTGCTTTATTTTAATCCTTCAAATTTGAAAAATATAACAAGTTAGTCATGCCATCAACTTTCCATCCAGTTTTGCTCATCTAAGTAATGGTTAGCTCACGTTGATGTCCGATAGTTTGGATGGACAGTCAGTGACATGACTAAATTTTTCGCTTTCGAAAGTTAATATGTCTAAATTAGAGAAATACAAAATTGAAGGACCAAAATCATGCATGCCCCAAATTTGAAGGCCGAAAAGTGAACTATACCCTAGAAAAAACGTACCTAAAACTCATTTCAAATCAAAGTTGTAAGGACTCAATTTGAGTTCTTAGCCTACGAGAGGGATAGACTTAGGCCCAAAAAGCCCCAAAACAATGAATTTGTAGAGAGTAGGTTAGAAAACTAGGCCTCAATGAGTTAGAGAACAAATACATTGAGTTAAATCGAAGAAACACGTCCTCGGCTTAATCCGAGGGGACTAGTTCTTATATATATTGGCTCACAAATTGATTACAAATTTAGCTATCTCTTGCTACAGTAATTCTTTCTCTATTTTTCCGATCCCCTTCTCCCAGGATTCTCCCCCCATTTTATACTTCCTTCTACTTGCATTATCACTCTCCACGTGCAATCTAGATCATCCTCTTTCACCCTTATCCCATCAGCCCTCCTAAAAAGTCTTCAGATGGTAGCTGTAAGACTGAAAAGTTACTATTCAGACATCACTTCCTCATTAATGCGGTCAGAGAGTTAGCTACAGAGCATTCAATGCGGTGGTAGCAGCTTTCCATTAGATATTTCTTATCTCCCACCTGTCTTGTATGCCTACAAGGTATAAACTTACCAGCAGAACCTTCTGGTGTATCATCCTAGATAGCAAAATACATACTTTAACCTTTACCTCACTTAGCCGAGGACATATTCTTCCTCAAACCACCTTCCTCAGTCTACACAGTCGCAATCTACTTGTGAAGCCCACCACCATGCGTTTTCTATACTATTGACCCATCCTCAAAATTTCGGTTTTCTCCTCCCATTCAAGGAGAAAAGTGGGGTTTTGACTTTTAAGAGTTAAGAACATTCATTTCTTTGGTTTACACACGTGAGAGTACCGTTTCGTGTACCTCATAATTGTTATTGATGCTTTGGGACCCATGACGCGTCATTAATTGCTCCAGGCAGCGATTTATTCCCCTCATCCAACGGTGAGACGCAGATCGTGCAGTTGATATTTCCCCTTGAATTTTGAGCGTGGTAACTCCGACTCTATTCTACTCTCTATATAAAGTGCCCAGGGAAATCATTTTTCCTCATTTCATAAGTCATCAAGTTCTTGAGAGATCCTGAACACTCTAACCTTTAAGGCGTCCCTCACTCCAAAATTTTTTAAGTCTTTTTCTCTGAAAACTTTAGATTTTTAAGAAGGACTAGAAGCAGTGTTAACACTTGTTCTCGTAAGTCCCTAATTTCTAAGTCATTTTCTCCTCGGCCGAGCTTCTCGGCTTGCCATCTTCTGCTTCTTCTTTAAGAAAACTACATCTATCATTCCTTCGTTTAACTAGATGGGTAGACTTAAGCACCTAGTTGACTCCCCTGCCGCAATGGAGGCCTTTAAGGCGAAATACTACATCCCTCAGGGAGTAAACTTGAAGTACTGCCCGTCGGACAAAATACTGACCGATAAGCGAGTGGGTGAGGTGGTCATTACCATAATCGCATTTATAGAAGGGGGAATGACCCTTCCTATGGGTGCAGTGACCCGAGATTACCTCCTGAACCATAGGTTGTGCCCCCACCAATGCGCGTCCAACCTATTTAGGGTCTTGGGTAGCGTCGATGCCCTCAATAAAATGATGGGCCTGCAACTCACATGGCACGATATCGTACATATGTACGAGTGCAACTCTCTCGTCGATGGGGGGTGCTACCTCAAATCCAAGTCTTTCATCGTCAAACTCATATCGTGTCTTCCCAAGTCCAACAAGGGCATGAGGGACAACTACGTGATCACCTCCAGGGAGAGGCATAATGGCCTTCACTATCCAACTTTGGAAGGAGAGCTAGGTGGGGTGCCTTGAGATTAGGTTACGCTAACATAGATTTTAGTTCCTCGATTTCGCTTCATTTTAATACTTCAGTTCCTTTTATTGATGTGGCTTATTGATCTGATCACGTTTCCGTTTCTCGGTTGTTATTGCAAATAAAAGGCACGTTGCTCCAAAGATCAACCTTGTCAATGTCGAGGGTCTCAACAAGGTACTGAGATCCAAAATCTTTATAAGCAAAGACGGACAACTGCGAGCCGTCCATCTAATACTGGAATTTGTCCCCATGTCGGACAAGTTCCAGGAGATTGGCAACGCCATCAGGGCAGGTGACCCAAGGCTTCACCGAATTTATGTTTCTCGGCTCGACTTCCTAGCTAAAAAAGACCTCCCTCTAGTGGAGTTCCCCCTTCAGCGTGCTTTCCCCGTGCTAGCAGTTCCAAGGGAAGAAACCGCTTCTTCTTATCTATCTCTAGAGGCCGAGATAAACCAATTCCACCTCGAGGAAGAAGAAGAGGTGCAAGAGAGGCTCCTTAAAATTTCAAACTCCAAGGGTGATCCTGACAGAGCTTTTGTAGCTTGCTCACCTGTACTCATCATTGCTCAAGAAGATCCAAGTTTCGAGGAAGGCGCGAGCATGGATCTTAACCCAAGGAAAGGCTTGAAGGACCTCCTTGCTAGAAGAAAAGGTTCATCATCCAAGGAGGCTCCTAAGTCTAACGTTCCTGCTAATCTTCCTCCTCCTCCTCTTCTCCCTACAACAATGGTCGGACTACTCCCCTATCCCGACCTAAAAAAGAAATGGAAGGTGCAGGAGCTGGAGGAGGGAGAGGTGGTCCCCCAAAAAGGGGACAAATAGCAAAAGAATGTTAAGGACAAACGGACCTCTTCCACTGGGAGCAGGAAGGATCCTAACATAGCTGAGGTCTGCCAACAACGCGCATGGGCACCGCAGCTGGAGTTGGATGGCACTCCAATCCCATGGAGCTCTTCTATCTGGGAATTCTAGAAAGGACACTCAGCTTACATTACCGAAGCCCTAGAGCAGCCTCCACCCCTACCCAAGGACATGGAGGCTGTCAGGAGCATGAAACAGCCAGACCTTTTCATGTCCTTAAAAAGGGATCTTGCAATGGTAATCCCTTTACTACTTCTTCGAGATAAATGTTAAACTTTTTTTTTTTACTCTTTTCTCCATTCCCTCTGTTTTGATGGGATTCCTTTATTTTTTTCTGTGCAAATTACCCAGCAAATTTTTGTGGCCGAGAAGTGGGTCAGGGAAACCTGTGATGTGGCTAAGGCTGAGGCCCACTCTCTCATTGAAGTCGAGAAGTCCTTGGGGCCCATGAAGCAAGAAAAACAAAAACTGGCCAAGAAGCTGGTCATCGATGAGAGGGAGAGAAGAAGCGCCGAAGCTGGGCTACAGAGTGCCCAGGACCAAGCTAAAGACCAGCGGAAGAAACTGCACATCACCGAGATAGAGCTGGCCACTCAGAGGTAGTTGGTCCTGGAGCTCAGGGCCGACTTGGAGAAGGCCAAGACCGCTACCCGAATTGCCAAGGAAGCTGCAGAGGTCGAGAAGCAAGCATCGTACCTCCGCGGAAGAGAGGAGACTAAGATTAGGTTGGCCGAAGAGCAGGCCAAAGTATGCAGAGACTACTGCAAGGCAACATGGGCGGAAGCCCTTAACCTTGCAGAGGTTCCTATTCATTTGGAGTGGAGGCAGCCTGAAAGCGTCTTTTTCCACCTTGATATCCGTGAAGTCCCAACTGCGCTCCCATCTCCCTCTGCCTAAGTCCCAGAATCTTCCGAGCAATCCTTGACTAGGTAGGACACCCTTCCTCCTCCCGAGGCCGGTAATCAAGGCCAGGGAGATGAAGTGGCAAAAGACAAGGACAAGGGCAAGGAGACCACAAACTCTTCAAAGACCAAGGATGATGCCAAGGCCAAAGAAGTTGCAACCAAGGCAAAGGAGGTCGAAGCCAAATCCAAGGAGGCCGATCCAAGCAAAAAAGATGACCTCCCTCCTCCTAAGGCCAAAGCTTAGTGCTAGGACTCTATGTGTGTGTGTGTGTGTGTGTGTGTGTGTGTGTGTGTATTTCATCTTGTAGCCTTCTTGGCAGATTTTTTTTTTTTTTTTTTACTTTGCCTTTCTCTGTACTACTCCTTTTAATTAATGAAAAAGTTTTATTTTTCACTTTGCGTTTCTATATTTATTTTTTTTACTTATCCTCCAGTTCGTATAGTTATTATTTCTATCCTCTCTAACGCTTAACAATCGTAGTGACATAGTAGAATTATTCTCACGTGGTCAATCAACAAAACAGGTTAAATTTATTAAATCCTTCATCTCAGTGAAGCATAACTGTAACTTCGAAACCATATACAATAACATAGCACACACTCAGATTTGGTTCTAGTTTGCTCCTTACTCATTAATGAGTTTGAAGGATCAGAAAGATAATCCATTCTCAAACTGATATAGATATGCCTATTAATGCTTTATGTAATCCAATAAGCCTGAAATAACTAAGGCTTAACCCTGATATACGGCAAAAATGATAGGAAGTATTAATTTACCCAAGGTATGTGGTCCGAGAGACTAGAGATAACCAAGATTCTGTTTAACACTTAGTGAAAATGAACTAAAGTATTACCCAAGGTATGTGGTCCGAGAGACAAGGCAAGACCAAGGTTCTGTTTAATACTTAGTGAAAATGAACTGAAGTATTAATTTACCCAAGGTATGTGGTCCGAGAGACCAGGCATGACCAAGGTTCTATTTAACACTTAGTGAAAATGAACTGACGTACGCATGCTATGTAATGTTATAAATTCAAGCACAGTAATCAAAACTTTCATTAATAATAATACCTTCTTAGATTATTTACATTCCGGGAACATGGTACAACTCTTTCCTCCAAATCCTCCAAGTAACATGCGCTTATTCCAGCCACTGATAGGATGCGATATGGTCCTTTTCAGTTGGGTCCTAACTTTCCCTAAGCTGGGTTCTTTGCAGTACCTATAACCTTTCTTAAGACCAAATCTCCAAGTGCTAATGGTCTTAACTTCACATTGGCATCATATCCCTGCTTGAACTTATGTTGATAATAGGCTAATTAGACCATGGCATTTTCTCTCCGCTCGTCAATTAGGTCCAAGCTTCTCCCTAATAGCCTGTCATTGTTGCTCGGGGTGAATGAACTTGTTCTCAGCGTTGGGAATCCAGTTTCCAGGGGGATGACAGCTTCGGCCCCATAAGTCATTGAAAAGGGCATCTCCCCAGTGGACCTACGAAGAGTTGTCCGATAAGTCTAGAGGACATGCGGCAGCTCTTCCACCCATTTTCCTTTTGCATCATCCAGCCTCTTCTTCAGCCCACTCACTATGACCTTGTTGACAATCTCAACCTGTCCATTACCCTGTGAATATGCTGGAGTGGAATACTTGTTTGTTATGCCTAGACCACAATAATACCTCCTGAAGGCCTTGCTATCAAATTGAAAACCATTGTCCGAGATGAGCATGCGAGGTACTCCAAACCGAGTGACAATATTTTTCCATATAAATTAGGGGTGTGTGCGGTTCGGTAGGTGCGGTTTTTCCCAAAATTTATTACCGAACCGATAAAGATCGATTATCCCATAATCGTAACTGATGCACACTACCAAGGGTCAGGTTTTTTGACCTATAGCGGTTTGGTTTTTTGCAATTGGTTTCATCGGTTTAATCAGTTTAAATATTAAAAATGTTTTTCTACTTAGACATTACTCAATCGGAAAATCAGTAACAATAACATGATAAATTTTTTAACCAAGTAAATGCTTTACAATGAATTTATACTACCTCAAAGACTAACTTGGTTTATTTAAAATTTTAAATTCCTCAACGTATAATTCATACTCCAACACGAAACCCACTAGGCTACTACTGAAACAAAACAAAACAAAAAAAAAAGCCAAATATCCAATAGTCACTTAGGTAGTTAGGCAGTAGCTCATCTCAGCCATTACTGATACGACTCCAAAAATATTTTAGCTTTGAGAGTGAAAGAAAGAGAAAACCCAGGCATTATTAAAGAATTGGGTTTCATATGTTCTAACTTTCCTTTGTCACAAAGAGAGAGAGAGAGAGAGAGAGAGAGAGAGAGAAGGATGAGTTACCAACGGTAGGCGACTAGGCGGTAGCTGGCCTGGTCGTGAATGGTGAGCCTGGGGCGCTGCTGAAGCACACAGTTGTGAGAGAGATACTGAGATAGAGCATCTGAGAAAGCTGAGAGAGTTGAATGGCTATTTATACTAAGGCAGAAACCACTCAAATTAGCAACCCAAGCTCAAAAACAACGCCATTTGATATATATTTTTTAAGTTACTAAGTGAAACGAATCGTTTTTGTCAACAAGAATTAAAACAGAAGGAACAACTAATATTGGATCAGTTCGGTAATCAACTCGGTTTGGAGTTGCAATTCCGATGGCAACATCGCACCGCTGTCGGAGCGGGATTCTCCATCCGATCGCCGGCCTTAGCTCAGTTGGTCGGTGCTAGAGGTGGTACGGTTAGGTCGGCGCCGATCAGTTGGATCGGCTCCGGTATCAGTCTACTCACCCCTAATATAAATCTCTTAGCATCCACGTCCCTGATGTTTGCCAATGGTTTAGCTTCGACTCACTTGGTAAAGTAATCTGTGACGACCAGTAGATATCTTTTGTTCCCAGCTGCTTTAGGGAAAGGACCTACAATGTCCAAACCCCATTGAGCAAATGTCCAAGGGCTAGACAAAGGATTAAGAACTCCTCCAGGTTAGTGAATATTTGGTGCAAACCTCTGACATTGATTACACTTCTTCACATATTCCTATGCTTCCCTCTGCATGTTTGGCCACCAAGTGATGGCTCTGTGAGATAAAGACCTGCCTCCCGTGTGGCTTCCACAGATCCCTTCGTGCAATTCTTCAAAAAGCAGCTCTAATGCCTCAGGGTGTATGCATAGCCAGTATGGCCTAGAAAAAGAACGCTTGTACAATTTTTGGTCCTCGGACAATCAAAACGGAGGAGCTTTTCTTCAGATCTTGTCAACCTCTGATTTGTCCTTAGGCAAGATATCTTCCTTAAGGAATAGCACTATAGAATCCATCCAGCTGGGTCCCACTCTAATTTGATGGATACAGGCCGCCTCCTTCTTTATTTCAATAGGTTTGTACAAATCTTCAACAAGGATGACTCGGAGTAAGCCCTATACCGAGGAGGTTGCAATAGTGACAAGAGAATCCGCATGTGAATTCCAACTCCGGGGGATGTGCAGCAAGCTGAAAGATTCGAATCCTAATTGCAGCTATTTTACATGACTCAAGTACTCTTGCATTCTCTCATCCCTAGCCTCTAACTCTCCTCTTACTTAGCCAACAACCAATCTTGAGTCTGAGAATATTTCCACCGAATTTCTGCCAATTCTTTGAACCATGGCCATCCCCACCAATAAAGTCTCATACTCGGCCTCGTTATTTGTGGCCGAGAAGCCCAATCTTAAGGATTTCTCAATAGTGATCTTCTCAGGAGATATTAAAACTAGCCCTATTCCGGATCCTCTCTGATTTGCTGCATCATCTACGTATACCTTCTAGGACAAAGGTTCATGCACGGAGATCAAGCCAACTGAATTTTCATCCATGCCTGACGTCTCGGCACTTTCTTCTAGTGAGGGCTCAGCAAATTCAGCCACCATATCAGCTAGAACCTGACCCTTAATAGAGGTGTGAGGCATATACTTTATGTCAAAAGCCTCTAGGATCGTACCCCACTTTGCAACCCTTCCCGTGTAATCGGCACTTCGAAGTAGAGATCTAAGCGGGAGTTGGGTTAGTACAACAACCATGTGTGACTGGAAATAGTGGGGGAGCATACGAGTAGTGTGTACTACTGCCAAAATAGCCCTTTCCAGCGGTAGGTAACGGACCTCGGCCTCATGTAGTAGTGACTTCCTCACATAGTGAACTAGTCAATATATGCCGCTATCAACCCGTACAAGTACCAAGCTTATTGCATGGGCAGCCACAGCGATGTAAGCGAACAAAACCCCATCCACCTCAGGACTGGACATGATGAGTGGCCGAGATAGATACTCTTTCAATTGCTGGAATCCAAGACGCACTCCTCAGTTCACTCGAATCCCTTCCACTTGTTCAGTAATTGGAAGAAAGGCCTGCATCTGTTCGCTGATCGAGAAATGAATCGATTTAGGGCAGCAGTCATTTCAGTTAACTTCTAGACCTCTTTGGGATTTCGAGGTGGTTGTAAGTTGTTGATTGCTTTAATTTGATCTGGATTGACTTCAATTCCATAATATGTGACCATGTAGCCCAAAAACTTCCCTGATCTGAGACTAAAAGAACACTTGAAGGCATTAAGTCGTAGCTTATGTCTCCTCAGGATTTCAAAGATAATTTTGAGGTCGTTAATGTGCTCAGATTCCAACTTGCTCTTGACCAACATGTCATCTATATAGACCTCAACGTTTTTCCCTAATTGTGCCTCAAACATCCTGGTCATCATCCTCTAGTAGGTAGCCCCTGCATTCTTCAAACCAAAGGGCATCACCTTATAATGGTAATTCCCTACAGGAGTAACAAAGGCTGTTTTCTCTTGATCGTCCAACGCTAAAGGGATTTGATGGTACCCTTGAAAAGCGTCTAAAAAGCTCATCCGCAGATGGCCTACAATTGCGTCCACTAGTTGATCAATCCGAGGCATGGGGAAGGGATCCTTAGGGCAGGCTTTATTTAAATCTATGAAATCCACGCATACTCGTCATTTTCCATTCTTCTTCTTCACAACTACTGTATTGGCCAACCATTCAGGGTAGAACACTTCTTTAATAGCCCTGGCCTACTTAAGCTTCATCACTTCGTCCCTGATATTGTTAGAATGATCTTTAGACGAGCGTCGAGGGGGTTGCTTCCTGGGGGTAACAGGTGGATTAACGTTTAAATAATGGCAAATGAAGCTCGGATCCACCCCCGGAGCCTCATAAGCATTCCAAGCGAATACATCGACATTCTTTTTGAGAAATCCTACCAGTTCATCCTTCTCTTGAGGCGGTAGCTGAGCCCCAACCTGAAAAAACTTCTTCAGATCATCGCCCACAGGAATTTCTCTAAATCCTCACACTTTGCCTCCTCTGCTGGCCCGTTGACCAGTAACACCGGAGACTTTAACTGCTATAAGCCCCCCTCAGCAGAGGCCGAGGATTCAGCTACAGCCTGAGGCATAATCGCCACCACAAGGCATTGCCTAGCCATGGACTGGCTCCTCACAAGCTCCTCAATCTGATTTCCTGATGGATACTTTACTTTCAAATGCAAAGTTGAAGAGACGGCCCCCAGGACATGAAGCCAGGGTCTGGCCACAATCGCCGTATAGGGAGAATATGCATCCATCACAATGAAGTCCACCTCGACCACCACTGAACCAGCCTACACGGGTAGTCTAATTTGTCCTTTCGGAACGACAACCTTTCCATCGAAGCCCACTAGAGGTGAATCATAACTCGTCAGATCTTCTAGCCTCAAATTGAGCCTCTTGTGCAAATCCAGATACATAATCTCAGCTCCACCACCTTGGTCTACCAGTAGTACCCTCTTCACATTATGCCCCCCAATCCTAAGGGTTAGCACTAGGGCATCATCATGCGGTAATATGGTCCCAGCTTTTTCATCATCCAAGAAACTTAAGGCTGGTCAGATCTCCATCCTAGCCCTCTTCGGCTCATGCTCAGAGTCTTCGGCAGATGGCCTAGCTACCGACATCACCCCGGATGGGCAAGATCCAGTTCTCCCCGAAGTAGCGAGGATGACGTGGATAATGCCTAGAGGGGGGCTTGAAGAAGTATTCCACCAAGTCCTTGATCCTACTTGGATTCCCCGTTCGTTGGGCCAATACAGAAATTGCTTCAGTTTGCCATCTTGAACCAGCTGCTCCAGATGATTCCACAAGGTTCTACAGTCTTCGGTGATATGCCTCAGCTCTTAGTGGTATTGTCAATGAAGACTCTGATTGCGCCTCGAGGGGTCTTCGCCCATTTTATTTAGCCATTTGAAGTATGGCTCATTCTTGATCTTCTTTAAGACTTGATGCACTGGTTCTCGGAACACAATATTAACCACTTGAGGAGCTGTAGAACCAGATTGCCCGATAAAATCCCTTCGTGGTCTGTTGTTGTTATAACGGTCCGACCCAAAATCCCTCATCTCCTAAGAGATAACCTTAGCCTTTCCCTTTCCTTGTAGCTGATCCTCTTCAACCCGTTTGTACTAATCGATGCAATCCATCAGCCAGCGCACACTCCTCACTGGCTTCTTGGTCAAAGACTTTCTTAAATCGTGCTCGGTTGGCAAGCCGACCTTAAAAGTCTTTATGGCCACGTTGTCAAAGTTCCCATCGATCTCATTAAACATTTCCCAGTATTTGTCTGAGTGCGTTTTTAGGGTCTCCCCCTCTTGCATGGACAAAGACAGCAAAGAATCCAAAGGCCAAGGAACCCTACTGCACGTAATAAACCTAGAGCAGAACGCGCTTGTGAGTTCCTTAAAGGAACCAACAGAACCTGCTGCTAGGCCATTGAACCACCTCATTGCCACAGGCCCTAAGCTAGATGGGAATACCTTGCACATTAAAGCTTCATTTCTAGAGTGTACAGCCATTCTCTAATTGAAATAGCTGACATGCCCCACAGGATCCGTTCAACCATTGTACATGGTGAACGTGGGCTGAGTAAACCGTCGTGGAAGCCTCCCTCATTCGATTTTGCGCATGGAGGGTAACCTAGAAATTTGGTTGAGTGCTCTACTCATAGCGTCATTTCCCAAGCCCTTGGAAGATGAGTTTCTACTCCTGCGTTCACAATGATACTCCTCATCATGTGAGAAAGATTCACTAGGAGGAGTCTTTGACCTGCGCTTATAACTGCCGTCTTCTTCATCATTAGAAGAAATGTCAGAAATGGAGGGACTTCGCCTTCAATGCTCGTGGTGCAACTTCCTCTTCAAGTGATTAATTTCCCGCTGCATGTCCCTGGTATTATCTACATGAGGGATATGACCCTCATCTCGAAACTGACTCTTGCCAGTATGAATGGTATGCACACTTCCCTCACGGTCTCTTTGTCGTTCAAGATGAAGAAAATGATCGTGATGTAGGGAAGCACCAAACTCCACTCAGTTTGGACCTGATCCTACCATGGTTGAATGCCAAACTTACTGCCACACCAGAATTCCCACAAACGGTGCCAATTATAAGAACTCAATTTGAGTTCTTAGCCTACGAGAAGGATAAACTTAGGCCCAAAAAGCCCCAAAACAATGAATTTGTAGAGAGTGGGTTAGAAAACTAGGCTTCAATGAGTTAGAGAACAAATATACTCGGCTTAATCCGAGGGGACTAGTTCTTATATATATTGGCTCACAAATTGATTGCAAATTTAGCTATCTCTTGCTACAGTAATTCTCTCTCTATTTTTTCGATCCCCTTCTCCCAGGGTTCTCCCCCCATTTTATACTTCCTTCTACTTGCATCATCACCCTCCACGTGCAATCCAGATCATCCTCTTTCACCCCTATCCCATCAACCTTCCTAAAAAGTCTTCAGATGGTAGCTGTAAGGCTGAAAAGTTACTATTCAAACATCACTTCCTCATTAATGCGGCTAGAGAGTTAGCTGCAGAGCATTCAATACGGTGGTAGCAACTTTTCTTTAGATATTTCTCAACTCCCATCTGTCCTGTACGCCCACAGAGTATACCCTTACCAGCAGAACCTTTGGTGTATCATTCTAGATAGCAAAATACATACTTTAACCTTTGCCTCACTTAGCCGAGGACATATTCCTCCTCAGACCACCTTCCTCAGTGTATACAAACGCAATCTACTTATGAAGCCCACCACCTTGTGTTTTCTATACAATTGACCAATCCTCGGACAATTGAGCCTCCTCGGACAAGCCCAAGGCCCAATACACGTATTTGGACCTCTGATCCCTACAAAAGCTAGTTAGAGTTTGAGAGCCTTGACATAGGTTTACAAAATTCAAAGAACTCATATTTCTATTTTTAGCTAGTTACAACTTTTCAATTATATCCTACATCATACTCTTTATTTTCTTATACACCCTAATAAAATATTCTTAATAAATTCTTCTCCTTTTTTATTTTTTTATCCTTTACCCCATAAATTTAAGGAGTATTTGGATTTTACTTTCTAATAATTTGTTTGGATGGAAGGGAAGTAGAGAGGAGTAGAGTAGAGGGAGAGAGAGTAAGTTAAATTACCTTATTTGAATGTTTTTTAAAGGAGGAGAGGGATGGATTTGAAGGGGTTTTAACTACTTCTAACCTCTCATTTTTAATTCCCCCAAATTGGAGAGATTTAGAGGGAGAGTAGAGTATAGAAATGCTTGACTAAATAAATTACTAAATTTACCCTTATCATATTAACAAAATTACAAACTATGAAAAAGCTAATTATTCCTCTCTCCTTTACTTAATTTTAAAAACATTCAAACAAAGTAGATGATAATCATTCCCCTTTAATCTCCCCCCACTATTCTCCTCCCCTCTACTCCCATTTACTCTCCTCTCCCTCCAAACTTCCAAACATAGCATAAAATTTGGATTTTACATCATAAAGTTTTAGAATTAGGGGTATAAAATTCAAACACTTTCAAACTTTAGGGGGTAAAATCAAGATTTTGAAACGTCAAGGTGTAAAATCCAACAGTCTCAAATTTTAGGAGGTAAAATCAAAATTCTAAAACTTCAAAGTGTAAAATCCAAACACCCCCAAACTTCAGGGATGTGATTTGCAATTTACCCAAAATCATATAACTCACATTTCTATTTTTTAGCTAGTTACCAACTTTTCAATTATATCATACATCATACTCATTATTTTCTTATACACCCAATTAAAATATTCTTATTTCTTAATAAATTCTTCTCCTTTTATATTTATTTCCTTCCCCCCTAAGTTGTTTCATTCCTTCTCCTCCAACCCCGCCTTCTGTTAGCCTCACTACCATCGCCCCCGTGCACTGTCACCCAACCCCAACGCTACAACTTAACACATTTTTAATATATATATATATATATATATTGCCTCTTAACTACTAGAAGAGATCCTTCAACGTCTTCGAGAGAGGGCAACATGTGTGGATAGAGAAGTTTTTAGAGAGATAAATAAAGAGTTTGAATCAAAAATGAAAACCAACAAAAGAAAAACGCTACATTGCTTTTTTAAAACTTGAACCATGATAAGGTATATATAGGAATTTAGGTGTTTAAGTGTGATTTCATGCCACAATTGAACCCTCTATTTTGACCTTTGAGAGTCAAACATATATGCTCTAAGAATATTTCCCAACCCATTCCACTTATATTTAAAAAACTCATGCTTCCTTTTAAAAAAAAAAAAAAAAAACCATGCTTATCTCAAAATTGAGAGAGAGAGAGACCAATGAAAAACGTTATAATACTCTCATCAAAGACCAAAACAATGAATAGTAGAATATGAAGCGCTAAAGATGATTTCTTACTATAATCTAGTTTAACTTTTAAAGAATCAAATGTAAATGTTTTAAACTTTTCTCGACTCAATCCCACTATACATATATAAATAAATATATATATATATATATATATATATATATATATATATCCAACCTTATCTCAAAACTGCTTGTTATTTTATCATGCTTGAATGGAGTTTAAACTTTGCATTAATTTTTTTTTTTTTTTTTTTTGGAGAAGAACTTTGAATTACTCAATGTTAAATTCTAAAATACTACTCAACTACATCTGTTGGGTTATTTGGACCCTATTTGTTGATTATGCAGCGGATTGCCAACTTATTTTAGTATTTTAGTCCTATTGTGCCAATTTAACCAATTAAATATTAACAATTAAAGCATATATATATATATATATATATATATCGCATATCTAATATGGTATCACCAATTGCACATAATCAATACAATGAGAGGCGATATGATGATGAAGTGGAAAACCCAAAAAAAATTATTCAAGAGAAAAACTACATGGAGAACCTTCCCTAAAAAGACAATCCACTATATTAATAAAAGTTTAACAATCTATTATAAAATTTTATACCTAGATTTTACTCATAAATGAACTTACAATGAAAACCTTCAACTAATTCAAAACCTCTATACTCTTCAATATATGGATGCCTTTACGGATGACATATCTGTATTCACTACTGGAACCTCCAACCGACTCCAAGAACCTCTTGAATGTTTTCTTCATAACAGGTAGTATGTGGTAGTATCGGGACTTTAACATTGATCATCAATCTGTTGGACTTGTATAAACAACAAAAGTACTCTTTATCCCTTGTTTTGATCATCCTTAATTTGTTTTGTAGTCCAACAAGTAGAGCACATAATAGGACTGAAACAGGACTTTAACATTGATCATCAATCGGTTGGACTTGTTTAAACAACAAAAATACTCTATCCCTTGTTTTGATCATTCCTAATTTGTTTTGTAGTCCAACAAGTAGAGCACATAGTAGGACTAAAACAGACGACGTAATATGATTGATCTGACAAAATCCATGATTTTTTATCGATCAATCCAACAACTCTCAACTCTCTTTTTGATCAATCCAGAAGGCAGAAATTGTCGAGAATCCAAGAACTCCTCTTTTTTTACTTGAAAATACACTAGTGACTTGAGAAAACTTACAATTTTCCAAGGTTTGCCAACACTAAATCTATTGATCACCTAACAACATCCAAGCATTAGCAATTCATTACAATACTTACATTAAATCCTACTATGAATTGAGCTACATTTTTTTTTATGAGAATAAACTGAGCTACATGCATGTGTCATTCAATTCGTATAAACAAAATTAACAACTTCATTTTTTTTTTGGTTATATTGTATGAATTTTTATAATTGGATAAGATAAAAAAGAGAGAGATAGTAGATACCGGTTATACAGATAATCTAGTATTTTAATAGAAATTATTAGGTTTTGGCATATTTCTGTAATTAACTTAGAAAATAGAGTAGAATACGAGTACCAATACCTAAACCTCAACCCCATCCTTTTGGGATCAAGATGTATCGGTCTGTAACCCGTTAAACCTGTCTCCTGATTGTCATCCGTACACATGGGTGTAAGATGGTATTTTAAGATATAAACAAGCAGCGTCGTCCATTGACTGCAGATTTACTATGTAGATTAGAGACGTGTACAACATACATACAAATGAACGTAAAAGTATGGAACTGTTACCACGCTTATCAATCAATGCCTGAAGTGACCAAACAGTAGATGAGAATAGAGGATTGATACACAGCATACAAAAAAAATCATACTAAACATGACCTAGGCGATGAGATACAAGGTCACACTGCAGAAGAAACACTTTGAAGAGCTACATCCACCAAAGCTGAAAATTCCGGAAATGGGGATTAGGAAGATGTTTTATTAGGCTCCAACTACTGTTAAGGAAACCCTAGTTTGTCCCGGCCAATGATGAAACTTTTTAAGCTGTGATTCCATTCATACCACAAAGCACAATATAAGGCTAGTCTAACCCAGACTTGATTGACCTATGCCTTGATATCAATTCTAATCATATAGATTTACACAAGAATTTTTCACCAATAATTTAAGTTGTTGGATTTTAAGAGAGATTGTGTACAATGCAATGACGTAACATACCTCTTACAACATAAAAGGCAAACCCATTTGGCTAATCTTGTCAGCTTGGATTCTGGGAGTTGATAAAAGGGACATCCTAACTGAGAAATTGTCAGTATAATATTAAATTAAATGATTCCCAGCTAGCCAGTTAAACTGAACATCTTCAATTCAACCCACAAAATCATGCAAAAGTTGCCCTCCCATGACATCCCTCTCAAAATGCCGATTATGTGATTCAAAACCCCCTATAACATAACCTTCACCATTTGTCTCAAGGCCGAGACCGAATCGTTGAACCGCATTTATGGGAAAGGGCTCTGACATACCTATCCCATTATTCTGGTGAAGACCCAATGTTAAAGACACGCCGCTATTTCCACCTGCCATGCTCACACCAACACCCATATGATGAGGATGACTTAAGAAGTTGTTGTAAGATAAGTTCCGCGGTTCCTCATTCCCCACAGGTATATCAGGAAGTTCATTTCTAGTGCGTTTTGATGGGGTGTCTTGAGCCCTCTGGGTAGAGGTGGATGGGTTGTCAGATACAAGTGAGTTTGCTGAGGTTAGCTGATCACTTGATCTGTTGGCACTTCGCTCATCCCTTTGTGAAGCTTTTTGGGCTTGCCGTGTTTCCAGCGTGTGTATTTCTTCCACCATTGGCTTCCAAAGCCTTACTCTTGCATTGATAAACCAATTCGAAACCTGGCTCATAAGTAGTATCACAATCAATTGAACATTAACCTCACATTAATATCAACATGGAAATTATTGAAATATTTAAATATCGCTAGGGTTTATGATTTATGAAGGAATGGCACACCTGGCTTCGCGATAGACCAGTTTGTTTCGCCAACATTAGCTTGTCTGTATCAGTAGGATAACTGTAACATAACATTGTAACTAAAGGAAGTCAACATACTCATAAATAACAGAAGGAAAAGATGTCTAGTTAGTCCACTAAGGAATTTATATATTCTTCTGTGTTAATCACGTAATTAAATTACTTACGGATGCAAAAAATGTTCAAACAACCATGCTCTGAGAACAGTCACAGCACGTTCAGGAAGCCCCCTTTGGGGTCGCCAAACAGGTTGGTGCTCAAGAAATCCTGAACTGTGAACTGGTCTCTGGCAATATAGGCCTCTGTCAGCGTTTCCAAGCCTTGGAGCTTCATCATTCCCAAGGGTTGCATGGGCCTTGTAGTTGAACTGAAGCTGGTCAGTAATCGCATTCTTCAAGCACCTGAAATGCTTAGACATGGCTTTTATAGCCAAGTTGGCAAAAGGGGCTGCATTTCCAAGCCCGGCAACACACTCAAACGATGTTACTACTGTCTGCATCTGTTGATAGTATTGTCTGTACCTCCTGTAAACCTAGAGGAGATTGAAAAGAGTGAAAATGACTCAACAATCAGATATAAAATGAATACTCCATATAACTATTCTTTCTTCCTCCCTAACTCTAAAAACTAGAGGACATTATATAAATTACAAGGTTGCAACCACCTTGAAGTTCAAAATTATCACTAAAAACTAATAGGTTCTCATTGCAGTCTCATTACTTAGAAATTTGTGCGCACCAAGAGAACCCATTTCATATATTTCCCTTAACTACAATGAAGTGCAATAATTACAAATAAAAATGTTTTAAAAATAAAGGAGGTTCAATCATGCAAGAATTCAACTTAACTAGCTGCAACATAGCTAGGTCATATTCCAAAAAGACAAAAAGGACCAGATCATAGTCCAACAGGAGCAGGGCCGGCTCAATGGGTGAAGCAATTAATGCAATTGCCTAAGGCCCCCAAATAAAAGAAAGCTCCCACTTGTAAAAAAAAAATTATATATAATATATTATCTATATATTTTAATTAAAAAAAATTTTAAGCACTTTTATTGGTCAATAAAATGCATTAAAAAGACCTCATTGTATCCTAAAATGCAAAAAATTTAGCCATAGGATGAAAGGAGTACAGGCTGCACTGCACAGGTGCACAGCAGCACAGGCTGCACAGTGTACAACTGTGCAGTGCAGCCCACAGTCTTATAAGACAACCCGTTTCTCACACATTTTTTTTTTAATCTGAACACGGTATCTCACCTTATCTATTATTATAAATTATTGTACCAATTTTGTAGCTCAAAAAGCCAAAAAAAAAAAAAGATTTTAAATAAAAAAAATTCAATATAATATTTAAATATAAAAAGACCCCACTTAAAATTTTTGCGTAAGGCCTCCAAAGTTGTTGAGCCGGCCCTGAACAGGAGTGACACATTATTACTATTGCCAATGCTATCTTACTATATGATTCCCTATTAAGGGCATGTGGAAGCACAAATGAAGCAGAAAACTACCCAAGACAGCGCTCATTTTACTCAACTATTGCCAGAATTGTAGTCAAACATTGAATATGAAACACCCCGGATCATTTCCAATAGTAAGTAAACTAGAGCTCATTCTCACGTTGCATTCTTATTTGTCATTGTGGAGGTGAGGTGGGCTTATTAAGTACAAATTTTTAAGGTGTCACCCCCCCCCCCCCTCTTTAATAATAGCTTATTCAAATTAGAAATGGAAATGGATCAGATTTGGGGGGAAAAAGAGAAAAAAAAATTTCCAAACCCAAACCGTCTAAACATATTACATATCAAACTTGATTAAACTCCAGGAATCTCATCCCAAACTCATCCCACTTATATCAGAAAAACCCAAAACCACCTGTGTAGCCATGAGCCAGAGAAAATGGGTCAAATTAGGTCAATTTTTAACTTAAGATTGGACATCAAAAATATTTTAAAAGGGAGAGATAATTGCACTTAATTTTATTATAAAACCCAGTTTTTGTGTAAATAAATTAAATAATGGGGGTAACTTGGTAATTTAAATAAACAAATGGGCCAAATTCAGGTGCCAAACGTGTAAAACCCAAACCCTTTCCCACCCTGGGGTTTATAATTGAAAACCAGACCAAGCATAAACCCATCTAAAAAATCTCAAACACTTAAAAGGGGGTGTTTGGTTCACTTGATGTTACATTATTGTAACATTACGGCGAATCAAACACCCCCTTATGGTAAGGTTTAGATTGGGAAAAAAAATCCATCAAACCCAACCCTTTGCCATCCTATCAAACCTCACTTACGAAAGCCCTAAACAAGCACCTCTTTTAAAAATAATTCACAAAATGCATGCCTTACCAAACAAATTCCTAAATGGGTAATGCAATATCAAAAATTTAAAGAGGTTAAGTACCAAAATCAGATCTTGAAAAGGTAAAACCACCCTCAAACCAACTTATTATCCATAACCATAGCTGATTGGATCAGCTACATGAATTCTTTTGTGCCATTCAACTATATCTAAAACATTTGAAAAGGGAAAATTGAAATATAAAATAAATAAATAAATAAATAAGAAAGCAGATGTATAGAGACGGATATCTTCTTCATTTTTTTTTTTTTTTTTTGCCTTCTCTTTTCCAGAGACAAGATTTGAACCCAAGATTTATTTTAAAGCCCAAAGTTCCAACACCAATCTCATTTGCACCACTACTAGAGCTGTTACCATAACAAGGTGTAATATAGCCCAAGTTTTATTCTAAAGCCCAAAGTTCCAATATCAATCTCATGCACCATTACCAGAGCTGTTATTTAAACATGGGGCATGCAATATAGACCATTGCCAATTTTATCTAAGGAAAGCAAATCTTAATTCTACCAATTTCAGGTATCAATCACTTTTTTATTGTATTTTATATATATAATGCATCCTAGTCCATACCTTCATTTTCTTACACCCCAAATCCTGAATTATTGGGTACAAAAGAATTAGCGGCAGATATTAAGTGTTGGTTGCAGTGTTGTTAAAAGTATACTTAAAACTAAAAGCTCAAAACCCCAAGGTCTAAACCTTTTGGTTGGCTGAAGTGAAGCTCATCTAAGAAAGTGCCCCTAGGCACTTTTTTTCTGGTGCTTTTTGAAGAGGCAAAATGCATCGCTTGCCTCACATTTTTATTTTTGCAAAAAAATTATATGAACGATTAAAATTTACTACACGATCTAGAAGAAATGTCATGGGCATTGATTTGGTATATAAAAAATATTCTTAAGGTGTTGTGTTGCACAAACAATTTCGTGTTTACATATCAAGAGACATGAACAATGATAATTTACTATTCTAGCATGTTTTGGTCTTTTGTTTTTGGCTTATATATCTTGATTGAACCATATACTTCATTTGATCATAACTATCACAGTTATGTAATTTATACAGCACAAGGGAATTACATAAAAGGTTTTGTTCAAACTTTCTATGACTAGATTACTATCATATTGTCCACCAATGGTTGTTTTCAACTTTACTATACTAAAACTTTTAAGTTGAAATAACTAATGTAAAATTTCAACTCAGAAACTTTGTACATTTGCTTCCATTTTAGCTAATAGGTAAATTATAATACTATTTTGCGTGCATTAGCTTTTTTATTATATATTATAATATATAAGATCTGAAAAAAGTATGTTTTACTTCAATTAGGTGCAAGCTTTTTGCACCAGGCTCCAAACCAAGCACTGCAATGTTGAACATTTTGCCTTGTTGCTCCAAAAATATCAACTCACAAACACACTGTTGAATATGAAGGAACCAGCATTTTCACTGGAAACAACTTGAAAAACTAGTTTTGATATTCCCCTCCAAACTCTCATAATTTCTTGTCTCAAAATATATCAATTCATTCTAAAGGAAAAAAGTTAATGAGCTGTATGCACTACACCATTATAAGAGAGAATTCCAACAAGGGTAGAAACATTTGGTTGCTCTTCATAAATATAAGTTGTTTTAAGATGCCTTCATAATAGAATTTTTACCTTCCTAAATCAATGGGAAACCAAAGGTAAAATGTAGCATTAATTTTTATGCCAAAAATCCCAATCCCAAACTCAAGAACTTGACTAGACCTTTACACTTTTATATGTGAAAAAGAAAGTGGACTTCATCACTTACCAAAAACCCTTTAAATAAAGGATACATAGCTTCCATAACTCCCCTCATTATTTAAATTGTTTACTCCCCTAATATTTTTCTCCCTTCATATGCAAAATTTAAGTGCTTACTTCTGCTTAGTTCTAAAAAAAGTGAATTACTTTTCACATACCTCATCCCTAATGCCTAGCAAAAAAATATAATAATAGCACCCTAGTTCACATGAATAAACTCATGCATAATGACAGAACTATTTCTACCATTTGGCCATCGAGCTATACGTGCACATTAACACGAGTGACGAGACTAAGCAATGTCACAACTGATGTAATATTGGCAACATGATATACTCACCTAATATAAGTTGCAATCTACATACTTGGAATAGAAACTCGCAACTATACTGCACAAATAATATACAAATGTTGGGGGGAGGGGATCAGTTCTCCAAAACCCACTCAGTTAAACTAATCAAAAATGCTAACTGTAGCTCAACAGCAAAGAAAAAAATCTTTTAATTTTCTATTTCAACTCTCACTAATTTGGCTTAACAGCCACCTTGATAAGGGTATAACTTCATATTGCCCCCTTGTCATCAACTGAATCTCATCAACTGGGTTGAGACCAATCAAAAGAAGAGAGCAAACACCTTGTCATCTACTCATTCCATCCTCTTTAATTAGTTTTGGAATTCCATCCTCTTTAATTAGTTTTGGAATACTACTATGCTTTATTTAAACACTTTATAGGAGTATAAATCTTTTCAAACGGATTCCTTCATTCACTTTATGCACATTACACTCTAACCCGGTGACAATGTAACTAGCTAGAACTCATTCTATGGTTGTCAGACACTTTAGAGTGCTAATCTTAGTGCATATATTCCCTCCTGTGTCACCTTTTCCAAAAAGACGATTTTGCGATCACCAAGGCCATCTATCCTTTAATACAGAATCTAATGCACAAAGAACAAAAGCTGAGGATGCTATATAAATAACAAATTAATAAGACACTTATTATCCATGCAACACCACAAATTGCACGTTGGTTAAACCAATGACCAACCCGACACCACAAAAATATAAACCATATTATATATAATTGTTTTTGTTTTTTTTTTTTTTTAAATATTCGAGAAATTGCTTCCACAGTGACAAAGCTTGGGTTTCATAAAGACCCATCCAGAAGATAAACTTGCAAAGAAAGAAGATCAAATTAATAAGCCAAAATTCAAGAAAGAAAACTAAAAACAATTGAACAACGTGTTGTCACCTCAAAACGTTTCAAGGAGTAACACAAATCAATGAAATGCAAGCGAGTATAACAAACACCATCAAATTAAAGAACAGAAGCAAAATATTATTTATATATGTATATACCTCGTTGAGCATCGAAATAAGCCTTGACTTCTTACTCCGAATCTCAGCCCCATCTTCACAACTGAGTGGATCTCGATCGTCTACAATTCCACTTGCACTCAAACTCTCCATTGGAGAATCCATGAGAGCTGAATCAGCTGTTACTTTCTCGGCGTAAATTCCTCGACCCGCGACCTCACAGAATTCCTCGAGCAACTGATGTGCAGGCTTCAAAAATCTAGATCCTTTGAGAATCGAAGCGTACCCAGTAAACGGCCCAAGAGGGACGGAGCTACGCGACACGTCGTTTGAGGCCGAGGCACTGCCATTAACAATGCCTGGAATCACATACCCAGCTCCACTACTAGACCCGTATCGTTGAAGATTAAGCTCGAGCGGAAGATTGGTTTGGTGGTGAGTAGGTTGGTGGTGAGAGGAGAGAGATAGAGAGAGTGGTTCTGGCTTGAACACCACCACTTCACTTCCATTATTATAGCTCTGATCGAAATCTCGAAGGTTTTGAAGACTTTGAGGGTTAAAAAGAAAAGGGTTACTGTTCATGTCTTGGATAGAATTTGGATTTAGAGGCAAAGAGTGGTTGGGATCCAAGTAAGCCGAGGAAGAAGAAGAAGCACCGTTCATAATTCCACCTACAAACCCCATCAGATTGACACTTTCTTCCTTGACAGCACTGCCTTTGCAACCAGGTTCAGTGAGTTGGGGGTTCTGGTTATGGTGGTGGTGATGGTGAAACTCGTGGGTGTTGGTGTTGGTACTGGTGCACGTTAGCAAATCGGAGGAAAGAAGAGAGGGATCGTAGAGAGGGAGTAAGCCTTGGAGGTTGGCGGTGGAGTGCTCCACAACACCACCTTGGTGATGGTGGTGGTGGTTCTGAGCTATGACTCTGAGTTTATCTCTTCTGCTTTGTTGTGGGACATGGTAGGGTTCAAAACCCTCCGCCATAGATTTACAGAGAGAAAGACAGACCCAAGAGAAAGTACTGAAAGAAAGAAAGAAAGAAAGAAGGTGAAGAAGAAGAAGATGGGTATATTACAGAGGAAGAGAATAATAGAAATTGGAGAGAGAAATTGAAAGAGATGGAGTGATGAAATGAGATGCTATGATGATGATGATGATGATGATGTTAGTCTGAGCTGCAAAAGTATAGCAGATAGAGACTTCAGCAAGAGATACGTTGAATTGATTGAGAGAAGGATTGGGGCATGTGGTGCTCATTCAATTCAATTGAGATAGATGCACACACTTTCACTCTCACTCTCACACACAAACTCACACTCGCACAACAATGGTTGAGTTGAGTGGATCAGGGTGGGGCTGAGCCTTGAGTGCATAGGGTTTCGAAGGGAACCGGACGACCACCGGCTATTTCCGGTAATAATTGAACTGCTACTAACTGACTTGTGCTTGTGCTTGTGTGTATGTTTGTGCTTGTGTTGTGTGTTTCAGATATTTCTGACAGACAGGGGTTTTGTTTTCTTTTTCTTTTTCCTTCCTTTGTCGTTTTTTGTATTTTTCTATTTTCTTTTATATATTTATAATATTTTTCATTACAAAACTTAAGTAATAATTGAGTTGTAATCGCGTACTTTTGATAGTATACTTTTTCTCTCTTTACTATATATCATAGGGCTCACACTTAATACGAGAGAAGTATACTCTCCGAAAGCATACAATAACTTGCTGTAATAATTTAAAATTAGTTTCTATTTGAATTTATCACTAATATCATTTTTTCTTTGCAACACTTAAAATTTGAGGTAAAAATATTGTATTCTTAACTTTACTATATATATATATATATAAATAAATAATTCTAATACCATATAAATAAAATTATAACTTTTATCACATCTGGCAAATCATAACTAAACACTCGATATTTTTACGTAGCTTATCTTTTGTCTGTATCCCTCCCAATTTGTCAGCAAATAAATGTAAAATGGTGGTCAAAGTTGTCATTTTTTTTTATGTGATCCTGAAAATTTGTGATGTATGAATAGGCTTTTTCTGTGTACTTTGTTTTTTTTATTTTTTATTTTTTATTTTATGGGGGGTTGAGGAGAGAGGGGGGTTATTAAGGGGATGAGATGATGACGCACGTGAGAACGCGGGAACAGAGCGATGAATGAATGAAAGGCTGAGTTTGCCCTTCTCAACACTCATCCGCCAAAAAACTTTCTTGTTTCTCGCTTTACGAGGTTTTGTTCCTTTAATTATTATCTCTAAAAACTATTATATACTATTACAAAAGTAATGAACAATATTTAAAAAGAGCAAAGTACCAATATGTCCTGCCAAAACTACTGCTTAATTAATTAGGGGGGCACTGTTTTTTATACCCACACAATCAATCATTGATTCTACACCACTCTCTGCCTGTTAAATGAATTGCACAGTGGGTGTGGGATTTACCTGCAACTCAAATAATACTAAATAAATGTAAAGAGTAACACAACTAGTTCATAAAATACAGACGTTCATGATACAACTGGTTGATGGTAAGTACAAACATTCATGAAGAGTAATTCAACTAGTTTATAAATACAAACATTGATAATTCAAACGGGTTGATACAACAACATAAATGAGACGTTCATGATTTAAATTCTCATGCATCTAATTATATATTATTGTATTGAAAAAAAAAATTAGTACTAATAACTTACCATTGACCTTAAGCATCTAGCTAGAATGGAGTCCGATTAAATTGGGCCAACACTAATACGATGGAGTATAAGTTAATTACTAATTGATCCAGATTTTACTTGAAGATGATTTTAAATTTTAAATGAAAAAAGTTAATGAATACCTTAAGAAAACTAATTTAAAAAATATTTTAAGGGAAAGAAGAAAAGTAATTAATTTTTTTTTATAATTTTTTATATTTTTCATGAAAATGTTGTCAAAATATTTCTAAATAATTTATTTATAATTGTCTTAAAAGTACCCGTTAACATCACTAATTTTAATGAATAATGTTACAGACATAAACTATTTTACAATATTTTTAAAAACTAATGTTGTTGTCAACTTGTTACTGGTTTTCATCTAAACTCACCATTAACATTATTTTTATTTATTAATTAATAATTACTCACCACATTAGCAATTTATAAACTTTTTTATAAAATAATTGTATTTCTAACATTATTCTTTTAAAATTAATCGAGCTCTTTCTTTTTTTTGGAAGGGAGCATATTTCACTCATCTCATATTTGAACACTTTAATTCCCCTAAAAAAAAAAAAAAAAAAAAAAAGAAAAGAAAAGAAAGAAGGAGTTGGATGCCGTTTTTAAATAAAAAGGGAGACGCTCCTTTTAACACTGCACATAGATAGGCACTCAAAAGTTAATAACTATATTATACTCAAAAGTACCCGTTTTAGGGAGAAAAAAGTATGGCGGGGATCCTAAAGCTAAAAAAAGGAAAGGTAAGTATTCTTAAAGTTAGTTTATGCATGTCTGAGTGGTTATGATTACACGTAACCACCTAATTAAGTAGTAGTAACAAAGCTTTACTATAATAATGGTTGTCAAAGAGGAAAAAGAAGTATTGGAGTAAGTTGAATGGGCAAACTGATTCAATTTTGCATGTAAAAGGATAGTAGACCGAGAGATATATGTTCAATACTCAATTAAAGCTTAAGCAAGAGTAGCTTTTTTCATTTGATTTTAAATAGTATTAGGAGCGGTTGGTGTGGCCAAAACCAGTAGGATTGTAAAAGAACGGAGCTTATTTCAAGTATTGAACTTTTCAAGTTCAACTTGACAACAAAAATAAAATGTTCAAGCTAATGTTCAAATTTAAACTCATCAAAAAAATCAAAATTTGAGATTGGTTTAGTTTGGCTTGATTTATTAATCAAGACTCAAGTGCTCAAGCTCAATATCAAACTCTTTAACTTGAAATCCAACGCAACTATATCATCAGATCAATATTAATCATATTACGAAGTCTATTTAGTTTGGATGAGTGATTCAAACTTCCAATTGAATAAAAACTTAATAAGATAAGAGTTTATTTTTCAAACTCATATCAAACTTATTAGTAAGCTCATAAACGAGTCTAGACTCAACTTATTTTTTATCAACCTTTGTTATTCACGAGCATGTTTAAACTAAAACTTAAACTTAACTTATTTGTATACAAACAAACATTTCGAAGACCTCTAATTATTTAGTAATTTCTTTAAGTGTGTAGTACCTACCATCGCTTCTAGTTTAAAATTCTTGGACTTTCAACTTTAATCATCATATAGGATGTGTACAATTTTTTTCTTTTTGGCGGGATTATTGACGTACGGTATGAAATGAAATTTCATAAATAAATATTAAAAATTACTTGATTTGTTCATCATCTGTGTTAGGACGTGTCATTTCTACAGGTTTAGAAAGTCATATCCAGTCAAAGAACATTGAACTTTCAGTTTTATTAGGATTTATTTAGACCAGTCTGAGTAGATCAGAATTAGGTCCACTCTTGCTTTTTTTATTTACTGATTTTTAGTACCTTAACTCATTATCAATCTCAATAATTAACATACTATATGTATCGTATTTGCATGTTAAGCTGAGGCCAATCCTAACCTCATCATATATTATGACAAGAGTATAAATAAATAAAATTTAAATCATATATTATGAGTTATGACCAAACACCATGCGATGATGTGCTTACGCCCCACCTCTTTCCAAGAATTTCTTGACCAGAGCGCACAAAACATACTGTAATATTCTATGTAGTTTGAGTAATCACGATGCTGATGACATTATTGGACCATACATGTGTAAATCTAATCAATTATGACCCTCATTATAATATGTGACTGTAACTAAAGTTGTAGTGTACACGCGTACAAAAATATTAAGATGATTTTCAATAAGAAAAATAACCAAAAAGAAATATTATAATTTATAAAGGTTCTTCTTCATGAAAATATATTTGTTTTAAATATCTATAAAACTAAAAAAAAAGCCTCTTCTTGTAAAAGATGGAGAACTCACAATACAATTTTGAAAAGTTATGATCCAATCATAAATTTGTTTAGGATGATATATGAATGAAAACTGCTCTCTCTCTCTCTCTCTCTCTCTCTCTCTCGCTCTCTCTCTCTCTCCAGGATTAAAGAAAAATATTTTTTATTTTTCAATTATCGTAATTCGAATGCAATGTACAGTTGCCTCAGCACATGATATGGAGCATAATGATGTATATCACATGCATTCCAATATTCATCAATAAACGTGACATATGGTTTCATGTTGATCAACCACTTGCTCTGCAAGACTAAAGTAATTATTATTAATTTTAATATAAAAATTATAAATATATATATGACAATAAATGTGATTGGTTAATATAATAAATGAATTGATCAACTACTTTTATTTTGTGTTTAAAAATTGACACAATTGTAAGACTCAAATGGTAAAATTTGTAATATCATTAATATCATTCCACTCTACCAATAGCCTTGTAACTTGATTGAAACTTTTTGGTATTTTCAATAGAGATGTTTAATTTTCAAATCTTCCCTCCCTTAATTATTGAATTACCAAAACAAAAATAAATTACTTTACTCTATATATAGATAAAACATGAGTAAACATTATATTGATAGAAGATTTCACCAAGGCTGAAGTGGAAGTTGCTTTAAAATAGATGGCTCCCCTAAATGCTCTTGGCCCTAACGGCATGCCACCTATTTTTTTCAAGCACTACTAGGTGAGCATCGGTGATGACATAGTTAAGGCTATCCTCTCTTCTTTTAATTCTGTCAATATTTTACCAGGTTTGAACCGCACTTTCATAACTCTTATCCCTAAGGTTAGAAGTCCTAAATATATTTTTGAATTCCGCCTTATTGCACTATGTAATATTTTATATAAACTTGTCTCTAAAGTGTTGGCTAATATATTGAAAAGAGTTTTGCCTCAAATCATCTCAAAGTCACAAAGTGCTTTCCAATGTGATAAGGAAATTTCAAATAACATTCTTGTGGCTTTTGAGACCCTCTATCATATGAAGATGAAGAATACAGGAAAGGTGGGACACATGGCTCTCAAATTGGATATGAGTAAGGCATGTGACAGACTTGAATGAGTTTTTTTTTTTTTGCAACGAATCATGGAAAAAAAAGAGCTTTCATAGTACGTGGACTGGCTAGATTTCGATATGCATTCAATCAGTTACTTACTCTACTTTGGTAAATGGGGAATCTAAGGGCCATATTGTTCCAAGTAGAAGTATTCACAAGGGGATCCTCTCTCCCCATATCTCTTTTTGCTATGTTTTGAAGGTTTGAATGGGCTAATTCAACATGCTATAGACGTTGGTCATATTGAAGGCTTTTCTCTTTGCAGAAATGGCTCGAAAATCTCCCATATTTTCTTTGCAGATGATAACCTCCTCTTCTGTAGAGCACGAGAGGGTGATATGGAAACCGTCCAGGAAATTTTGAGAAAGTATGAGAAAGCTTTGGGTCAAAAGATAAATTCTGAGAAGACAACTCTCTTCCTCAGCAAGAAAATTTCTAAGACCTTAACGAATTTAATAAAAAATCTGCTTGGAGTCCTGGAGATTAAGAAATATGAGAAGTATCTGGGGCTTCCTGCAGTGGTGGGGAGAAATAAGAAGGCAAGCCTAAATTACAAAAAAGACAAGGTTTGGGGCATATTGCAGGGCTGTATGCAAAGGTTACTGTCACAAGCTGGGAAGAAAGTTTTTTTGAAAGTGATGGTTCAAGTCGTTCCCATTTTTGCTATAAGTTGCTTTCGTTTACCTGTAGGCCGTTGTCAAGATATTGAGATGCTTATTCAAAAATTTTGGTGGGGGTAGATGGGTGATAGAAGGAAGATTCATTGAAAGAAATGGGAAGTTCTTTATTTACCAAAAGTAGAGGGAGGATTGTGATTCAAAGACCTGTATAGATTCAACGAAGCAATGTTGGGCATTTGATTCAAGAAACTGACTCTTTATTTTATCGTGTTTTCAAGGCTAAATACTTCCCAAACATCTCTATTTTTGAAGCTAAGTCTACCTCGGGTTCATTTGCTTGGAAAGCATCCTACATTCTAGAAAATCATAGCACAAGAATCTATTCCGGATTTTCCATGATCCTTGGTTAATGAATTCAGCTACAGTCAAAGTGGTCTCTCCCTCTACCCTTTTGGCACCTGATGCTACTGTTGATACTCTTATTGATCCTCATACGGGTTGGTGGAACATTCATCTTATTGATATTTTTTTTTAACCACCTAAAGCTAAAGATATAAAATCCATGCCTCTTTGCTCCACTCCACAGCTCGATATTCTCATTTGGCCAAAGGAAAAATCTGGAAGTTACTCGATAAAATCAGGATACAAGGCCCTCAGTGAATCCCTCACTCATGCCACAGTCAGACCTGAAACTTCAAAAGCTCAACAAATTTTATGGAAAAGCATTTGGAAATTGAAAACACCGAGTAAGATAAAGCACTTCCTGTGGAAATGTTGTTCCAATTCTTTACCTACAAAGGTGAGTTTGTTAAAAAGAACCATTATTCATGATCCCATTTGTCACATCTGCTCAAAAGATTCTGAGGATGTGATGCATGCCCTGTGGAATTGTGAAAAATGTTGGGCTTTGTGGAGCCTATTTTATGTTTGATCCGGTTATTAATGTTGCGTGGTTTTTAATGGGAGATTTTCTGAGGCTTAGTCCATGGAGCGGCGGCCCAAGCCGGAGGAAAAATTTTTGGCCCGTTTTGTAGCCTATTGTGAATCCTGTGCGCAGGATATAAAAATCGTTTTTGGTGATTAAGGCTTTGTCTTGTTGTTGTTTTTAAGAGAGTAAAAACACTGTAGCCGCACTATGTATTTTTTTCTGATAATAGTAAAATTCCTGCAACTCTGTGGACGCAGGCAAATTGTCAAACCACGTAAATATTGTTTTGTGCGTGTGATTGTTTTTCTTTGGCATGTGTTTTCTCTATTTTTTGTTTCTCACAGGTTGGGAATTTCGATTTAATTCCCAACAAAAAAGTCCAATAGATTTGGGCAAAGAACTTTGGTTGGGTGGATAGAGATAAAGCTGCCTCGGGCTCTTTTTCAAACTTAGTGAAGCTAATCTAGGACAAACCTCAGGTTGTGCCTTTCTTTGCAGTCACAGCATGGGCCATTTGGTATCACAAGAAAAAATCTCGCTTACAGGAGGCTTCATTGCTACTTGACAAAATTGCAAATTATGCCAAGCAGTACTTGCATGATTTCAAGAGTTCAAAGAACAAACTTGCTTAGACCAGATTGTTGAGCCCCAGGAAATGGAGTCCTCTAGCCTCAGGGTCTATCAAGACAAATTTCGATGGTGCAATATTTGATGAAGCCAGTCTTAGAGTGGTCATTCGCAACTCTGAAGGGGTAGTCATGGTTGACCTGTCGGAAATTTTTTTTTTTAAAAACCATCATCTATGGTGGCTTTGGAACTGCTAGCAGCAAGAAGAGCAACGTCTTTTGTCCTCGAAGTAGGTTTTCATCAATCTTCTTTTGAAGGAGACTTTGAGACTGTGATAAACTCTCTTCGTGGCAATGGTTTGAAAAATTATGTAGGTCACATTATAAAAGACACTCTGTCTTATGCAAACTAGCTTCAAAATTTCTCTCTCTCATGTTGTTAGGCAAGGTAATGCAATTGTACATGCCTTAGCCCAGAGAGCAAGACTTTCTTTCCCTTTACAAGTTTGGATGGAGTCTATTCCTCCTGATTTAAATTCTATTGTTTGTACTGATTTACCTATTCCTTGAATAAAATGGCAGCAAGTACTTTTTCCTCAAAAAAAAAATTTTTGGTCTCTAAATTTGCCCAATTTTCAATTTATTCTTTTTTTAATGATTGTTCAAAAGTTACAACAGAGGATAAAGCATTTAAATCTTAGACGTTTCCATTGAAAATACAGGAATGTGTCAGTTAAACTACAATGTTTTTGGCTATTTTCAATATGATCTTTAGAGTTTTGAAAGCAACAATCATATCCTTAAAATTTGTAAAATCCTCCAATGTGATTCACATGCTAATCTAAACATGAATGTTAACATTTTAAAAACAATTTTGTAGCAAAACCTAGGCGGGAATAAGTTACTAGTTCTTGTATCATTAACGGTTTGTCACTTAGATTTTGTTGTAAAAATGTTGTTAGTTTTTGTTGGATAAACACATGTTTGTATCACATACAAAATATACGCAGCGGAAAATTAATGGATCTACTTCATTCGCAATTGATAACATAGCTATGTAAATTTTAGAATATAAGAACAAGAGAGTATATCTTAGTGTAGTGAAATTCAAAGCCAAAGATTAGAAGTACTTAGAAACACTTTTAATCTTCACTCTAATTTCACTTGTGTCCAAGAAGTGTGATCTCTCAATCAGTTTATATGTGTGTGTTCAAGGGAGAATAAAATAATATCCACCACTCACATACAAACCATTTCATTCACTTACAAAACTTTGTTTATCTGCTTATAACAGATTATCTAATTGGGTTTGTCTTTTGAGCCATTCCAATTGAGCTTTTGTATGTGGCTTAGAGTGGGACCAAAAGGGAACATTAATTGCACTCTAGGCCATTTGTATCAGCTCATACACAAATTTCTGTCTATTTTGCATAAAAACTTACCTTTTCTGTCTACTCTTAACAAGTCCAAAGTTACCATTAATTATATTTTATACCACTATGTAAATATAATTGCACTTTAGGCCTTATTAATAAATGGGAAATGCTAACAAAGTTTTCCACTTTAGGCTTTATGGCACTCGTTAATAATCAATTTAAACAAAGTTTTGATTCCACTTTTATGAGAAATGAAAAAAGTTGTCAAAATATTAATTACTTTTTTTTTTCATTTCCCATAAAATCTTTCTATAAATGGATTATTAATGAGTGCCCTAAGGGCACTCGTTAGCATTTCCCTTAATAAATTATATTCCAAGACTTTATTATACATGCAACCCTTTCATAAAATATTTGTAATAATACAAAATCATAAATAATAACTGCTACTTTGAAGATTACTACAACTTAATCCTTGAATACTTGGTTTAATCCTTTTAGTTATTCATCATTTATTTATGAAATCCAATTTCATAAATATATACTTTAGTAACTCCTTACTAAAGTAGTTAGGCCTAACATTCTGAATAACCAAACCCATTAAACTTATCTCAAGAGAATATTTTATATTTTCGTTAAAAGATTATGAATTCTATCTTGAGAATATATGTTTTAACAACACTAAATGTGACTGCCCACCATACTGAGGTTTTAATCGTGACTTTAGATCTCACTCATGAAAGTAACCTACACTTCATGATCAGGTCTATTATTCTCTCTGGATTAAAAGTTTATATAAATAGAAGTCGTGAAATTTATTATTTATTTGACAGTCATTAGGAGAATAATAAATCTCACAACAGTCTAGTTCAATATGTCTTAACTCTTAAAACATATCAACTAGAAGTCTTTACTTCCATGATCAAGACAAATCATATTTGTTGATATGTTATAGTCGTTGCAGATGAAATGCCTAATTTTATCACTGACTACAAACTAAAATTCTGAATTTACAAAGAACTTATGATTTATATCTTCCGTGACTAAATCACATAAATCACATACTATACATCTCATGGGCTATATAATAATGTCCAAATATTCTTGTTACTATTATTTTAGATAATAATAAAACAATTTTATTAATTACAACATTAAGTATGCGTTTGGATACCGCTTATTTTGCTGAAAACTGAAAACTGAAAAAAAAAAAAAAAAATTACTGTTGCTATAGTGTTGTGCACTGTTCACTGGCCTAAAATCACTGTTCATGGCCAGTGAACAGTACACAACACGCTGAGTAAAAAAAAAAAAAAAAAAAAAAAAAAAAAACAAAACGTAGAAAACGCGCCGCGGAAACGCCAATGCAAACAGACCCTAAGTCATACATAATGTCATATACGGCATCATACAATAGAATTTAAAGGCACTAATCCTAACAGTTCTAACCTTAGCTTAATTGCTAGAGCATTTGCATCAATAGAAAAAGATAGCAAATTTACTCATTAAAGCCCCAAAATCACCAACATCAATCAAGTTAAAGATATGTAAACTTACAAAGTTACTACAATAAGAACATTTGTATAAGCTCATACACAAGTTTTTGTCTATTTTGCATAAAAACTTACCTTTTTTTATTTTATATATTCACTTTTCAAAATACCACACATCAAATTATCTATTTTACAATAAATTTTATTAAAATATCAATTTTTTTTTTAAATTGTTTCTCTTTTTTCACACACATGATACAATGACCACCATCCACTCTCTTCATTTCTCCTCGAAATATGTATAAAAAAAAAAACAATCTAATACAAAATGAATATTACTAATATAAATTTACATGATTATTGTAGCAAATTTTTAAATTTGCACAATTATACACAGACTATTGTGGGTTATTTTTAGGGCAAAAATGTATAAATTATACTCAATTTTTCTATTACACACATACTCTAATATTTTTTTATATAAAAAATTCTCTCACCTCTTATCTCATTAAATTCTTCTCTCTTTTTATATTTCTCTCACTTTATGGAGATAATAATAAACAAAAAATGATCATTTAAATAAAATAGAAATAAAATAGATAATATAATGTGTGTGTTTTTAAAAAATAATGGTGTAAAATAAAAAAATAAATTCTTATACTATAATAGGCTAAAATAAATTGCACAATTCGATGCTGTTAGGATAAAATTTGATAGTAAGAAAACAAAAGGAAAAAACAGAAATGAAAAAACAGCACGTGAGCTTTAATCCTGACAGATGGAACTACAGTAGTACAGGGGTAAGGGGGACTGTTGATGGAGGTGTGGGATGTCCAGGTGACATCGTCATGCTAATGTTGTTATCTGTCATAGTCTCATAGTCATAGATACACTCTTTAAGTCTTTACCCAAAACTGTTGTTGTAAAGAGAGAAAGAGACTATTATTTGACAAATCTTTTGCTTGGAGAATCAGGAGATACATAAAAAGAGAGAGCGCGCCCGAAATTGCCGTCGTTCGACGGAACGGTGTTTCAGTCATCAGTAGAGTACTGTCATATATTATAGTCTTTCATCAAATTAATGCACCCTTCTCCGTACACTGCTTTTGCTTGTGCCATTAACCAGGGTCCCCATTTCCCACTTGCCTCATTACGAACTGCCGACCACGCTCCTTAACTTCCTTTTTCTACTTTCTTTTTTTTTTTTTTTTTTTTTGATAAACAACTTTTACTACTTCTTTATTTTATTTATCTATATCACTAACAATAATAATAATAATAATAATAATAATAAGGTTTAATTATTACATTGTTAGATTAGAGTATTCACATTAAATGTTCTAAAATAGATAAAATGCTATTTCAGCCCCCAAAATCCTAAAAAATCCACTATATCAATGGTGCCAAAGAGTTTTTTTTTTTTTTTGAAACCCAAAGAGTTAAAATTTTTAACAACTAGCTATTTTAAACTGTCATTTTTTGACACTTTACTGTAGCTAAACAGTAAATACAAAAATTATTATTTAAATGAGAGAGAGAGAGAGGTAAAAAAAAAATAAAGAAAAAATATTTAAATTAAGTGATAAAATAATAAAGTATTTAATGTTGGATATATTATAAATTGATGTATTAAGATAGATAAAATGACTTTTTGAATTATTAAAAACTAAAATTTTTAGAACATTTGATGTGAATCCTAAAAAATATTCAAACTATTGTCCCATTTCTCAAAGAAAAATGATAAAACGATGTTTTATACAACTTTTGTCATAACTCATTGTATGTTAAGTTATGAATGGTAGAAATGTGGACTGATTACTTTTTTTCACTACTCACAATTTGCCATATGGCAAGTTATGTAAAAAATTGTGATCGCATTATAATGTTTTATTTTTGTCCTTATATTTAAAATTTGTGTAAAAATAGTTCATATGGTTAGTTAATTATTGCTTTGCCTTTCAAGTTGAGATTGTTAAGGAAAATATCATATATTTTGATAACATTTGAAGGAGGGAAAAGATTGGTCATTCGAATATTTTGTTTGCTTCTTTTTATGTCTATTTGGAGACAAAGGACGCTCCATATTTATGTCAGGATAATCATAGGACCACCCTAACTTGTACAAAAATAAATGTAAATATATACTTACAAAAAAAAAAAAAAAGCACTAATCCAACCAATTTTGGCCACAGTAATAAAAATGTTGAATACTCTAATTTAAGAGTCACAAGAATTTGGATTCAACAAAAATAAGATTAATGCTACCTTCATAACATTTTTCACAATAATTTCACAACAAATCCTATGTAGTAAACTATACTACTGATTTTATTTTGGGCTTAATACTGCATCACTTTTACCCATCAATAACAATTTGTCACATAAAATTTGTTGTGAAAATATTGTGAACATAACATTACTCCAAAAATAATTTTGGCCTTCCAACATAATCCTTAACCCCTTTAAAAAAATGCTTAAAGAACAATAATAAAAATTAGCAAAAATAATAACAACAATAAACCAAACAAAAGCAAGATTAGATCAAACAACAAGTAAACAAATCATTGAATAAAAGCCTATTGAAAAACAAACAAAAAATCATAATCATTCAAATTTGTAACCCGTTCAACCCATTACATAAAAATAATATCACATTTCCTTTTTCCTTAAAAAATGGTATCAAAAGAAATATTGTGGTCGTAAGTTCTCCCTGATAGTGCCAGCAGTTATGCTCTCTTTGGCTTTTTAGTCGCAACAATTTTGTTATTTTTAATGATTTGGCTTGTAGTTGTAGCAAATATCATTCATCTCTCTCTCTCTCTCTCCATTTTTTCTCCTATCTGTTATCATATTAGACTTTCTCTCACTTTATCACTCTTATCTTAGCATTCTCAATTTCAATTTTATCTTATATCAATAATTTTTTCCCTTTTATCTTTGTTAGTAGAAAGAAAATTGTAACACTTCATGTATTTATGTGGGTTTTTTTGTGATGATATATTCAAATTATCTCTTTATTAAATTTTTTATAATTTAAGTTTGTTTATAACCACCCTAAAAAAAAAAAATCTTAAAACTACCAATGATTGAAGATAGAGAAAAACAAAGCAACAATAATAGGACATTTTTTAGAACAAACATAACTTTTCTTGTAATTAAATAATAATAATAACAATAAAATTTTAAATCATCTTTAATTTATTCTAATATTGTCCATTTTTTTAAAGTCTATGTTTTTACACCTCATCTTTCTATTTAATATTTATATGTTTTTTTAATAAAAAAATTATGTTTAATTTCACATTAGGTTCTTCAATTAAATTCCAATCACATGGTTAAATTTGACTAATGCATTATAAATAGTGTAATTCATTAGTCAATGCATTGATTATATTTAATTAGGAAATCTAAGGTACTACACTTAAAGGATTGCACTTAAGTTTTATAATTTATAATTTGGTTTTTGGATTTACAAATGCTTTTAGATTATTTTAGTTTAAACTAATTTTAACTAATTGTCTTCATCGTTAAAGTAACCTAACACTTAATAAATTATAAATAAATTATTTTTATTTTCTCTAATTAAAATAGATATATTATTTTATACCATTTTTAATAAAATTATTTATTAATATCATTATATTTAAATGTGTCATATATAAATAATTTTGTTGCTAAATTTTTCCATACACTGCTTATATTATTTATATAAGACATATCATTAGTTTTGGTAGGTATTGAAAAAAATTTATTTAAAATAGGCATGTGAAAAAAAAAAAAATCAAACATGTGATTCATACAAGTAACCTTTGTTTGAGACTAAGAAAAGTGAAAAGAGATAGAAAAAGAGAGCTTTATAAATTTATTTGTGACTTTTTGGTTTTAAGAATTGTTTTTTACTTAATTAGATATTTTTTTCTTAGGAAATTGAAACACACAAACAATTGCAATAGATCAGACTCTAGTTCCTATATATAAAAAAATAATAGTAAAAAGATCAGACTCTAGCTAAATTTTTGCTTATGATTTTACAATTTGATTAACATTATTATGACATTTTCTTAAGAATGAATGAAATAATCTCCTGTGATCAATAAATCTTTCCTTATAAATGAAATCATAAGTCTCCGTAAATGAAATTATGAAGTATGAATGCCCTTATTTTGAAAACAGGAAAATACTCCGTGTTGTTTCCTATCTTATTTATTTATTTATTATTTATTTATATTATTTACTTAAAAATAAATATTTTATTTCAGAATTATATATTTATTAATTTATTTGATTTGAAATTAAAAATGATTTTAAAAAATCATACATTTTTAATTTAGAAATATGATCTTTGATAGAAATAAAAATATTCTGTGCTAAGAACAAAATTTAACTTAAACGATGGTGTTGTTAAATCGGTTTTCACATTCAGGTTCAGGAAAAAAGAAAAAAGAATTACAATGAATAAAGAAAAGAAAATGAACATTATAATTGTTGCTTGAATGGATTTCTCTATAATAATAATTTAAAAAAAAAAAGTACATTTACTCTTTAATTTTGACTGAAAAAGGATAGACCTACTCAATTTTTTAAGCTCCTGCTTTTCTCTTCCTGTTCTGCTAGGAACTGTTTTGTCCTCACGTAAACTGAACCGTTTGATAATCCTCGAAGATGTTATTCTAACCTGATATCCTGTTACTATCAATGTTGGCGGCCCCTCAGCAGTACCACAGGACCTCACCAGCTATGTCAATTGTTGCCAGATGGTAGGCCGCTATAGGACAATGACGTTTGTATTTGCTATGGAGTACAACGTAAGGATAAATGCCGGAACATTAACAAATTCCTCTTTATTTCACCATTTTCACTTTTCTACTCTTTATTTTGGTAGGGTGAAATTACACTCTTATCCTTGAGGTTTGAGATCATCTCAGGCCTTAAAAGGATAAAATATTTTCCCCCTGGACATCTATTTGACAAAATTCCATGGTTTTAAAAATTGAATCGAAAGTGGAATTGTTTTTTTCAAAATTTTCAATTTAACCTAGTTTTTGATCGGTTTTTTCTGACTGTTGACTGGCTTTCACTAAATTTGAGCTTTTTCAGACCAAACTGGCCTCTGGTTCCCGATTCAACCGATCGGATCGGATGGTCTAGTCCGGTTTTTAAAGCAAAGCAAAATTCTATTAAATTGATGTTAAAAATATTAAAATAATGCAAGAGACATAAACAATTTTACAAAAAATTTTACAAACTGTTTATGTGGTGAGTGATTATTGGTAAATGAAAAAGTAATATTAATAGTGGATTTAGATGAAAACCAATAAGAGGTTGGTCATATCAACATTTTATAAAAATGTTGTAAAATGATTTGTGGCAGTAGCATTACTCAAAATATTACTTACTAACTTATCCAATTAATATATATTTTGTTTTTTTTTTTTTTAGAAACACACACACAGTATATATTTTGTTGAGTATAGGAGGTGACGGCTTGATTGTTATCTAAGTTCAAACAAAGTGTTTGAATTGCAATTCTAAATTTAGTGTCCGTTCGGTTAGAAGAGTGAAAAAGTGGGTAGATGAAAAATTGTGGGAGGATGGAAAACTGGGAGGATGAAAAATATTTAGTTTTCCCTCTTGTGTGTTTGGTTGGAAGGGTGGAAAAGTAAGAGGGTGGAAAACTCTTTTGTTTAGTTGGAGAGAAAAAGGGAAGGATAAAAAATGTAATTTATATAAATTGACTATTATACCCTTATTACATAATATGTAAGAAATAGATTTATTTGTACTCATTAAATAATATAAAATTTATCACATCATATACATAAATTTATATTATTATTTTTATTATTATAATGTAAAAATTAGATCAGGTCACGTTGGAAAAAAAAAAAAAAGACAACAACAACAACAACAACAAACGTTCAAGTCATGTTGAAGAAGAAACAAAAAAACAAAAAAACGTTTAGTTGAAAAAAAAAAAATAGAAAGAAAAGAAGAACGTTCAGGACCTCAGGTCTCGTTGAAGAAGAAAAGAAAAAAAAAAAAGAAAGAACGTTCAGGACCTCAAGTCTCGTTGAAGAAGAAGAAAAAAAAGAAAAAAAGACGCTCTGATCGTGTTGAAAAAAAATAGATGAGAATAGGGCATTTTTGTAAAAGTGCTATTATAATACTTTTCTCCTTAGATTTTCCTTCCGATTTTGAAAGAAAAAAAAATGTGGGTCTGAAGAGAAACTTTCTCCTGAATTTTCTTTCCTTCATATTTTTCTTTCTCAAACGAACAGTAAAAAATAATATTTTTCACCCTATTTCTCTCTTTTTGTTTTTTATCTTCTTTATTTTCATTCCAAACCAATGGAATCTTAGAGTGATCAAGCACTGTATAATGAGAACGCATATGGAGTGGTGTTTAGTTTTTGAGTAATAATGCTCGTTGACATTGTTGTGAATTTTTTAAAAAATATGAGACCCACATGATTTGACAATATATACACAAATCAAACAAACTCATGCAACTTTAAAAAGCATGGACCCACTAAATAACTACCACTTTATTTAAAAACACACACCCATAAATATACAACTTATTTTTTCACATTTGAAAATATGTTATTAAAAATATGGTACTAAATATATTTTTCTTTGGTATTATAAGTGCTTTAAATACATATTTTCATAACACTTTTTAAATTATAATTTTTACATCATTTTAAAAAACCAATACTTAAACTTTCTTACCAAATAGCACGTATTTTTGCAATTTATGATACATTTTTGGTTTTATGAATCTGCTCATCATGACTCATGAATGTGGCTAAAGATTGAACAAAATCCAATCTTATTTAATTCTATGAGTAGACAAGTGGTAAATTTAAAAACATAGTGAGAAATGTTATGTTCACAAAATTTTTAAAACATTTTTATATCAAATTTTAAGTGGCAAATTGTTATTGGTAGACAAAAAAATAATTTTAGTAGTGAGTTCAAAATAGAATCAATAACAACTAACCATTTATGATTTATTATGAAAGTGTTTTGAAAATATTGTAGATGTAATACTTTTTAAATGTAAAAGGTGGCAAAAAGTACCATTAACTAGCTTTTCTTTGCTTCTTTTTTCCTAATTCTAAAATTAATTGTTTTAATGAAAGAGTATTTTAAACTTTTCAATACAACTTTTGCTTCTTCTTGTTCTTCTTATGAAAATCGACTAAAATTGCCCGTAAAATGGAGTAATTACATCGCATCGCAAGTGGCGGTGAAAAAATTGCACCACACCGTGCACGCGCACGCGAGCACACACGTATATTAATATAAATATTAATTTTATATAAAGTAATATTATTATAAAAGATGAGCTATTTCACAACTAAAAAACTTGTTGGTAGGGGTGGCAATTTGTGTTTGTATGTCAGGTTTGTGTCATGTTGACTCATAAGTATTCAATTATGTTGATTGACACTAACCTGACCCGTTTAATAAACGGGCCAAGATTCCTAAACCCTGACATAACCTGTTTATTAAACAATTCAATCGTATAGATCCGTTTATCAAATTTTATCAAAGCGAAAAAAAATATATACAAATTTTAGTTTTAATCCAAATCATAGGATTTTGCCACCCCTACTTGTTGGGCTACTCTTAATCAACCCAAACTAAAGGAAAACTAGCCCAACATTTTAAAAATTGGCCAAAAACAAAGGAAAAAATAGCTTTGGATGGGTCAATCCAACTCAAAAATTTGAAAAATGTCCCAATCTAAAATCGATCAAACCACACCCTGATACATGGCATTGAACTGCATAGCATCACACATGTGGCCACAAAATTGAGATACACTGCAATGATAGTTTTGGTCAAACCGACTGTGAAAACCTTATTATTATTATTATTATTGATGATGATCAACAACAAGTGTTCTTTGTCCATAGTGGTCGTCCAATATCAATAACGTCCAGAATAGCATTCAGAAAGGTAAAAGAATTAGTATGCATCACAAACATACAATAAAGACTTACAAGCGGGCCACCAGTCGTCCAACTAGGATTTGGTCATCTATAGAGAACGTGGTCGTCCATACCATGTTAGAGTATGGACGACCAATAAATACTTAAAAATTTTCTGAGTATTTTCTATAATCTCAAATGGTTAGACCACTAACCCTCACCTTGGAACGTGGGGTGAATTCCCCGAAATTCACTTAACTCTCCCCACTAAGTCCACACATCTCCCACGATGCTAATGGCACCTAACAAATAGACATACTCCAAACTTTATATAAAAGGAACCAAGCCTCATTCAACGAATGTACGTTTTAATTATTCATCCACTCAATATATTGGTGTTCTAGAGAGAAAACTGACTTAACTGTCAGAGGGTACTTGACTAGTTCACCTCGGTCACCCTTGACAGTCTCTTTCTTCTTCTTCAGGTCATTCAATCGTCGTTGTAACCCGAAGTATTCAACCTACTGATTATCGTGCATCATCAATTATTATTATAAAAAAGTTGCGGAGAGATTTGCCATTACAAGTCTTTTGGACCTTGATGAGCTTTTCCTTTTTATTTTAATTTATTAGTTATTTTTTACTAACCATTGTTAAACTTTGGTAAAGAGAATCTCTTACAAATTTAGCATATTCAAATCTCAAAAGAGTGGAGTTTTTTTTTTTTTTTTTAATTTTCAAAATTGGGATAGTTTGTCATTTTTCTAAACTGCAAGTGAGGGGGGTGCAAATTATTTCGAGTTGGTTGTTTTGTTTGTCAAAATTAACAAGGACCTCACTCTAGTATCCCAAATTTCTAACTTTGACCTATATTCAAAACTTTAATAAAAGAAAAAAAATTGCTCCAATTTATTATGTGGCGATTTAAAAAAGATCAATTCATGTGTAATTTTAGTTATATGACTATTTTAATGAGTCATGTAACTTGTTTAAATAATACACATGAATTTTTATATGAATTCCCACATAGTGCATTATTTAAACAAGCCACATGACTCATTAAAAAGTTAATAAATTAGTAAAATCATTTTGTATTCTAAAAATATTTTTTAACTATAGTTTTTCGAAATAACATTACATTATGAGGCAGTGGTGGAATCAAAAATTTATCTTTGGGGGGGCCAAATTAGAATGTGATGATTAACTCATTTATGTACTATATGTAATGTCATATATAGCAATGTAAAAAATCATAAAGGGTTGGTCTAGCGATTCTCAAGACCTCATAAAATCTACGAGGTACTAAATTCAAAATTTTAACCCACATCATGAGGTTTGAAAGATTTTTCTTTGTAATTTTCTGATGAGTGTGGAATGGGGAGATTACATATACTTGGAAGAATAGTAATATTCTCAAATAGCTTCATAGTAAAAAAATTATAAACATTTTCAATATGAATATATAGTATTTTATGAACTAATAGACGTATTACAAAAAGTGTCAATCAAGCCTAATAGATATTTGTCAAATCATAGCGTAAAAGATAAATGTGGATTTATTTGAATTTTTGGCTACTAAGAAATAACTAGGTCATTTTAGTCTCATTTTATTTTATTTTAACATTTTAATTGATTGAAAAGTTAAAAGTTGGGACAAAATTGTGAGTTATAAACCATTGTAAAAGAAAGTTTAACAATACAATTTAGGAGAACATGAATTTCAAACACAAAAAATTATCTTTACACACATATAAACCAATTTTGAAGAAGTCACCATATCTATATGTTGAATTTTTTTTGTTCAAATATACCTATATTATTTTCAAAATATTCATGGGCTTTGAGGGTGCCATGGCCTCCCCTCCCCCTTAGTAGCTTGCTCCACCCTCGTTATGAGATGATTAAAAAATTCATTTATGTAAGTCAAGGAGCATCTCCAAAAATGTTCTTGTAGGTATATGCATGACTAGTGGCAGAGTTATAATATTAGCGGGTTTAGCTTACCTTCAGTACTTTTATAACTAGAATCTCATTTTGTTTTAATAAGAAATTATCACATCGTCCACTAACTAAATAAAAGGTGAAGAGTAAACCTATTACCACTTGCTATTATGTATTTAAAACAAATGAACGCTTCCAGTTAAAAAAGTACTAGAGGTAAGCCAAACTCAATATTAACTTAAGCGGGAACATAGTTAAAAGAAATGAGTAATTATACTTTATCACTATAAACTATATTTTAAATTACACTTTACATCTTTAATTTTTAGAATGCACAGTTAGCACCATAAACTATAACATGTGTTACACTTTGCACCTTGTTGTAAATTTTGCTGTCATCTTAAATGTAAAAGCTAAGTTTATGGTGTAAAGTGTAATTGAGAGTATAGTTTTGGGTTGTAAAGTGTAATTTCCTCTAAAATAAAAGATAGAGCAAAATTAATTCTTAAATTAATCAATATAAGAATAATGCTAAAGATACAAATTATTTTACAAACTGCTAATGTGGTGAGTGATTATTGGTAAACGAGAAAGTGATATTAATGGTGGGCCTAGATAAAAACCAATAAGAGGTTGGCTACATCAACATTTTTACAAAATGTTGTAAAATAGTTTGTGTTTATATCACTACTTCAATATTAATAATAAAGTAAATAAGTAATTTAAAAAAATACAAAAGCCAATGACATCTTCAACCTCGTAGTGGCTTAATGTTTGGGGTTTGATCGCTAGTAAGTTAAAGAAAATAAGCTTAAACAAAGTGAAGTTAAATTTTCCCTAACTTATTAGTGCTCTGTTTGTTTCGCTAGAAAACTTTTTGTAAAGATAGTTTTTCATATTTTCTAGTATTTGGTAGCACAAAAAAAAGACCAGTGAACGGAAAACAATCTTTAGTCAACAGAAAACCCTAATAAAAATAAGGCTTATTTTCTATAGGTTGTTTTCCAAAAAAAAATTTTGGAAAACAATCTCTATTTCGCTCATTGCATCTCTTATAAATATTACATTCTTCTGTAGTTGAGGGAAACATAATTTTTTGGCGCTTTCTCTCTCTCATGATAAGCTCTCTCACTTTTTCTCTCCTCTTTGCTTTTTCTCTAATCATATATTCTTTGCTTTGAATTTCAAGCATGATTTTTTTTCTCTAAGAAATTTTCGGTCTGTGGATTCCAAGCAGAAGTTACTTTTTTTGGCACATAAAAGTGCCAAAAAAAAAAAAAAAAGGAAGTAGAAAGAATGAATGAAGTAAAAGACAAAAATTTTAAACATAGTGCCTATATTGCTCTAAATTGCTTTTACACGGGACAATTTTTATGGTAAATTAATAATATTATTATTATATAATAAATGATAATTGTTTAGGAGAATTGCATTTGTTGGCAGATACATTATGTAGAGTGATGATATATTATACATATACATTATACATTATGTAGATACCCATATAAGGATGAGACCATTGCTTTTTATGCGCTATGTAAGCAGGGGTGGCTTAATGTATTTAAGGGCTTTAGGCGAAAACTGAAATTAAGACCTTTTATATATTTAAATATGATTTAAAAAGAAATTAAATTAAATATTACTTAAATTTTATTATCTTATTCTAGATGCAAAAATTACTACTAATTAACATGAACTACGTAGATTTTTTTTTAACAAAGTCTATACACAAAAAAATTTGACAAAACTTTTTACACTTGTTGATCTGACAGATTAACAGTGGTAAATAAAAATGTGATGTTAGTGATAGACTTAGATAAGAACCGGTAAAAGTTTGCTACTAAGAACTAGTAAAATTTTGCTAACTCAACTTGTGAAAAATATTGTGAATTTTTGTGTGTATTGCTTTGCTTCTTTTTCTTATTTGAAAAGTGCTATATTCACAATATTTTCACAGCAAATCCAAGGTGTTAAGTTATTAATGTTTCTAATTTGAATTCATCATTGAAATTAATTTTTTGTCATTAATAATAGCCTGTAACAATCTACCACTTAAGATTTATTGTGAAAGTGTTGTAAAATATATGGTGGACGTATCATTTCTTTTTCTTTTTTTTTTTCTTGTTTTTCATTTGATAAAAAATATTATTTTATTTATTGAATAATATTTGTGCTAAATTAATACTATTATACTGAAAAAAAAAACACTATTGATTAAAATTTGGGGGCCCTTTATCTACTTGGGGCCCTAGGCGACCCTAACATTTGCTTCTAGTATAGAGCCAGCTCTGTATGTATGTACAGTTCATTAATGTGTGTGTGTGTGTGTATGTTACTGTCCATATATATAAGCAAGATGAGTGGTAGAGATCATGAAAATTTGACAACTAATTTTGATTGCACATATTGTCAAAATTTTAGTATGAAAACCAAATTTATTCTTGGTTTTTTATTTATATTGATTACATTAATTGGTTTACATAATACACATGTTTTAAATTATACAAGAAATATATATAAAAAAATTCTATACCAAACATCAGAAAACATTCTCAAGCTAATTTTCTAGGTTGTTACCAAACACCGGAAAATGGAATAGTTTTCTAGAAAATGTTCTTTAGAAAATGAACAATTTTCTAGAAAACGTTAATGCTGAAACAAACAGAGTGTAGGTACATTTTTCTTACAAATAAAACTTTTCTCTAGCTTGACTTATAGAGAGTATTAAATCTTTACTTTAAAAATAAGCCAAATACGCCACAAATATAATCATAATTTATATAAAAAAACTTTAACAATCTAATTTGATTACTCAAAAGTAAATTAAGAAAATAATCAATGTTATATGTGCGTTGATTGTTTTTTTTTTAATAAAAAATATTATATAACATCTAATATTTCTTTTGTTAGGATATGTGCCCTTAAATCCTATTGTATGATGCTATGTATAATATTATGTATGACATTATTTAAGAAATGATGTATGACTTAATATTATGTTTAATAAAGTTGTTTTATTCTTATCTAAAATAATGATAACATGAATATTCGGACATTATCAAATAGTCCATGAGATGCATAGTATGTGATTTATGTAAAAAGTCACAGAAGATATAAATCACAAGTTCTTTGTAAACTCAGAATTTTGGTTCGTGGTCGGTGATGAAATTGGGCATTTCATCTGCGAAGACTATAACATATTAACTACGATGATTTGTCTTGATCATGGAAATGATGATTTCTAGTTAATATGTTGATATGTTTTAAGAGTTAAGACATATTGAACTGGACCGCTGTGAGATTTATTATTCTCCTAACGACTGTCAATTGAATAATAAATCTCACGACTTGTATTCACATGAACTCTTAATCCTGAGAGAATAATGGACCTGATCATGAAATGTAGGTTGCTTTGATATATCAGGAGTGAGATCTAAAGTAACGGTCAAAACCTCAGTATGTTGGGCAGCCACATTTAGTGTTGATGGAACATATATTCTCAAGATGGAATTCATAGTCTCTTAACGGAGATATAAAATATTCCCTTAAGATAAGTTTAATGGGTACAGTTATTCAGAGAGTTAGGCCTAACCACTTTAGTAAGACTAAAGTATATATTTATGAAATTGGATTTCATAAATATATGGTGAATAACTCAAAATGATTAAACCGGGTACTCAAGGATTAAGATGTAGTAATTCACAAAGTGGCAGTCTATATTTATGACTTTGTGTTACTACGAATATTTTATGAAGGGGTTGCATGTATAATAAAGTCTTGGGATATAATTTATTAATGAGGCCTAGAGTGCAATTATATTTATATAGTGGTATTAAATATAATTAATGGTAACTTTGGACTTGTCAAGAGTTGACAGAAAAGCCCAAGGCCCATTGCAGCTAGTGTCTTATTTGTTCCCTTTTGGTCCCACTCCAAGCCACACACTAAAGCCCAATTGGGAAGGCCCAAAAGGCTAGCCCAATTAGATAATCAGTTATGTGGAGAGAAACATACAGAATTTTATATTGAATGAAATGGTTTGTATGTGTAAGGTAATAAAAAATAAGGAAGAGAGACACTCTTTCATATTCTCTCTAGAAACATAGAACTGATTGAGAGACCACACATCTTGGGCATCGAGTGGAATTGGAGTGAAGATTGAAAGTATTCCCGAGTACTTCTTCATTCGGTTTTGAAATTCACCGCATCAAGGTACACTCTCTTGTTCTTATATTCTGAAACTTACATAGTGAATGTTATCAATTGCGAATGAAGTAGATCCGTTTATTTTCCGCTGCGTATGTTTTGTATGTGATACAAACATGATGATTTCCCAACATCTTTCTCTTTCAATAATTCAAAATTTGAGTTTATAAACAAACACCTTAAAAGGCATGAACAAACCTAGTTAAAAGTGGCTTGATTTAAGAATCCTTTCCATTATTTTTGGAGTTTTAGACGTGGACTTACGGAATTAGAAAGATTATTGGGAAAAGTGGCGGATCTGGATTCTGGTGGCCGGCTGGTGTGGTTCGCTAAAGGGATGTAAAATGGAGTCAATTAGAGGAAAAGCGGGGGTAATGCAGTAATGTAAGGAGCCTATATGAGGAAATCTTGGCAAGGGTGGGGTAGCTCTGTCATTGAGCATGACACTGATTTTTTTTTCCTTTCCCTAGAACAAAATTGGTGTTGAGTTGAATGAATTAATTAAGAACAGCAAGTTTATTATAAAAGAAAAAAAGAACAGCAAGTTCAAAATCGAAAACTTACAGTGGCTCCAGTTATCATATGGCATGATATTAACTATTCATGAGTATAGTACATACTCACTTGGCAGCAAAACATACTTTAAGTATTGATGATTTATCTATTTGAATTGAAGAGAGTTTTTATTTTATAGAACAGATTATTTTTCATAATATAGTTTATGCTTTTCGTTTTGAATGAAATTCAGTATTTCCATTAAAAAAAAAAAAATCAAAACTTACAAAGAAAGAAAATTGGTTTGTAAAGTTTGGGATTCTTTGGAGTTTATACAATGAAATTTTAGAATTTTAATTTTACTCTCATAAGTTATATTTCGTTTACATTAGCAATCATTCCATACATATTTTCGTTAAGTATTACATAAACTTGTTACACATGTTTAGTTCGTTTAATGAAATAATGTCACGTTATTTTATTGGGTTAACTAAACATGTGGACTGATTTAAATTAAATTTATATGAGCCCAGAATGTGACCTAATATGTCACTTTGGAGCTTGGTCAAACTAGTAACTCCAGAATGATAAGGTAGTAGCTCGGTCATTTGCAACAATGAGCACACTTGGCTAGTCTAGGCATGCCTCGGAAGGAAAGCTACATGAGTAGATGACTCCTCAAGTTCTAAATAAGAGAGTATAGACATTAATGGACAAAGGAAGATATGAACAAACATTTAACCCCCCAAAAAATAAACATGTTTTAAATAAGATTTTTGTGAGAACTATGCGAAATTTTTTTTTTTTTTTTTGATAGGAACTGTGCGAAAACTTAGACATTAGAGAGTCCTCCAACGACAACCTCTCGATGGCACAACTAGTGGTTTTTATTTTCTGAAAGGTCTTCATGGATCGAGATCTCCCTTCTCATCAATTGCATCACAATGTGTTTAAGAAACATCTATACCATCAACTATCATTTAGGGATGTTATTAATTCTTTAACAACAAATTAAAATTTAAAACAATCAACAACTCATAGAAAAAGAATTAAATCCCGGCATAATAGACACAAAAATTGATTTTTTTTACCATTAGATTTTGTAGCAAAAATGATCCCATTAAAGCTCCTAATTTTTTTTTAGATAGATTTAGCAATAGTTTTTGAGTTGTAAATTTTGTTGGATTAGTAGAGATTGTAATGGTGCGGTCTATGCTTCTGCTAAAGTAGGCTAGTAGTCTTAAAAGGTATTTTTTCTTGTAATAAATCCAGCTTCCCTTCTGTTATTGCTAATAATTGTAGGGCTGATAGTTCTTCTGTTTTTTTTATTATTATTATTTTTAATGGAAGTCCAAATTATTAAAAAAAAAAGTTTTTGAATAGTGGGAAAAAAAAAAAAAAAAAAAAAACTCATTTGGCATGTCAGGAGACATCAGTGGAAACAAAGAATTACCCACTCAATAAAATTGCTGCTATCTTCATTTTTTTTTTATATATAAAAAAAAATGCTGGGCTCACGAGTCACGCAGAGTCCCCGCTCAATGAATGAAGTCATGACCTTTTTTTCTCTCACGTGTTCGCAATACTAAACGTGAAACTTCAAAAAGTGAAAAATGGTTACAGTGATCTGACGACTGTGCAATTGATTCAGCTTTTGTTATTTGTAATTTGAATTGATATTAATCATAGAAATAGACTTGATCTTTTAATGTAATTTAGCGCCTCTAAACAAAAGATTAGCTTCCCCATATGATAATGCAACTGTTAAATCAATCAGAAAGGGACTTTCTTAATGATAAGTCAAATTAACTTAGCCAAATTAGCGCATTAGTACTGGAAATGCAACAAAAAAAAAAAAAAAAAAAATTTTGTATCTTCAAATGCCACTTTATTTATTTTACTAACTTATTTTATAACTCATCATACATCTTAATTTTTATTTTTATGTATAATCTAATAAAATTATATAAATTACTTAATAAAATAATAAAAAATATTCATTTTTTTCTTTCCTAGTATTCTCTTTTTCATTTTTCTCCTCTCTTTACTTAATAAAATAATATATTTTTACAACCTGTGAACAGTTAGTTCTCAAACAGGATGTAAAAAAAAAATAAAAAAAAATCCCCGTACACTCGAATGTGGGGTTTTATTTTCTTTTGTTAGTTGCTAAATTAACAATTGGGGAGGTTTTTACACCCTTAATACTAGTGCTGCAAATGTTAAATCATTGCTTGAAGATAGTCATATATGGATATGAGAATGACAAGCTCTTAATCGTTATTTCCTCCGCTAAAAATATCGTTAATTCCTCTGCAAGCTCAAGTTCTAACTATGGGAGCATAAATTGCAAATGATATATTAAATAAAAAGACTTAAACAGTACGTTGACTTGGTGTACATGGTTATTTTGGTTTGATAATATAAACTGGAACTGTTAGGACAAAATTGTAGATAAAGGCTATAATCTTATTCAATAAAATAAAAATATTACATATTTTAAAAATTTAACTGTTGAATTGCATGTTCTTTACGCTCTTAATACACATGTCAAATTTTGTGTTAATCAGATATTATTTTCTATATGATTTATAAGTTTATATTTTAAGCATAATTTTAAACTACAAAAACTTGCAATTTAAAAAATTTATTGATGGCATAGCTACTGATCTTTAATTTTTTTAGAAATTTTGCAAGCATGGAGGATATAAGTAGAAGATATAATCCAATAATGGATTTATCAAAATTCACCTCCAATAAAAAGATATTAAGTAAGATTGTAGTCTAAGACTATAATTAATTTTGTAGCAAACTTTGTCCTAATTATAATAAAGTTGGATAAAATTATAAATCTTATCATTTGGAAAATAAAAAAGGGAAAAGCACTATACCAGAGGGTTAACAACTTAATAGTAGTCAGAAAGGAATATCTAGCTAGCTAATCAGTCTCTAATCACGTAAACATGAAGAAATCCTGTCATTATCAACAGTGCAAAGACAACAATAATACTGCAATCATGCAAGACTTTTTTGATAATAAGGCCAGACAAAGAAGGCAATAGGCTCCATCATTGACAAGAAGGGGAAAAGAAAAATTGAAACAAAAAGGGAGTAAAAAGCGATTGGCGACTATGAATACTATAGTATCTAATCACTAATCACTTGATCTAATCACTAATCACTTCAGATTTCTACACCCATGTTATATCGTATTTAATGCATAATTGCATAGATTATAGGTTAAAGTAGCTAGGCTGCTAATAGATGAAATGAGAATAAAGTCACATGATATATACGAAGTGCTGGTGTTGATATGCTATGAAGTGTTTGGTGCAACTTGTATTCATGTTAGATTTATGCAATCACGAAATCATCTTTAGGTCTAATGGTATATTCCAAGATGTCCAAAGTCCAAGAAAGAATACCCTTTTCCACTTAAAAAAGAAAAGAAATCACACAGGAAATGGTTTAGTGTAAGGAAAAGGTTTGCAGCCCAAACATGATGTGTAGAAGCAGCTTCTTCGAAAAGCCCAAGTAACTTGGATTTTTTATTTTTGGGCTGAGTCCAATCGACTTGCAATTGGAAACGTGGAAAGCATGCAATATTGCCAAAACTAGGCCAACCAAAATGCATCATTGACCCAAATGGGATGCCGGAAATTAAGGCCCACCCAAAAGTGAAAAAGAAAAATATGGGCAATAACCCTTCTTGTTTAACGTGCAGATTTGTTAAAAATTGAAATAACTGATATTGTGATAAAGAGCTATGATTAAGAGTGAATGCAAAAGGATGAAATTCTTTCTAATAAAAAAAAAATACTGATATTGTGATACACATACTAGTATGTCCAAATAAGTGACGATCCTCTTATACTTTGGAACAGAGCTAAGTTTACAGAGTGCATGCATGCACTCTCTTCCACCATTACAGATATCTGGGTCTTAGAATCGTAATAGTCAAGGACTGCTTGCTCTCACACTAGTAGTAGTAAGTAGTGACCAGTGTGATTTTAATGATTTGTCCTAGATGTACAACAATGTGATGTGCGTCAAGGGTTGTGTTGTGTTATGAAGGTTAGCCCCTGCCAAGCTGACTCTGTTGGTTCTTAAGAAAATCCTAGTAAAAAAAAAATTTATTTAAAAAAAATACAGAAAAATAATTTTTAAAAAAGAAAAAAAGAGAAAGGGGTTTTCTTTTTTAAACAACATTTTAAGTGGGGAGAAATAATTCAAAACCTAGACATTTTTATTGAAAAGGCAATGAAATACTACTATTTAGCTTACACAAGTCTTTAATGAAAATAGTTTTTATCAATGGTTACTGCATTAAATATGGTCTTATCACACATTTTTCCATGGAACAACTAGAATGAAAGAAGTGATCATAACCAAGAATATTTTTATTGAAAATACCAACAGATAGTACAAGGCTCTTAACGTTTGTAAAAGTGACTTTAATACATGAGTTGAGTTTTCTATGTTATTGTACAGATAAAGCATTTATCAAATGTGTCTGGGTTCTATTTACATACCAAACATATTTTGTGAGTAATTGAACTCTATATATATAAAAGGATAGGACTATTACAATTAAGTCTAAAAGACTAATGTTTCTGCTTTCAAAAAAAGACTAATGTTTCTCAAAAAAAAAAAAAAAAAGTATAAAAGACTAATAATACAATAAATACAACGGTAATAAATATCGAAGCTTAAGCCCACACTTGGACTTAGGCTAATAAAACTGTCACATCCCCCCTATCCTCCTTTAAATTTATGATTGATTACAAGAAGCCAACTTGAGTTTGGTTACTAGATTATGGATGTGGCATGGTGAAACAGACTTGGCTAATAAACTGTCACATCTCCCATATCCTCCCTCAAATTCATGATTGATTATTATAAGAAGCCAACTTGAGTTTGGGTACTAGATTATGGATGTGGCATGGTGAAGGAGACTTGGTGAATACGTCGGCAAGCTGATCCTAAGAGGAGGTCGAATGAGTTATTGAGTGCCTTGAAGAAGACGGTTGTTTCTCATCATGAAACATATCTTTATGGACACTTTAATTGAACAACATTCCTACTATAACGTAACAATGCACGAAACTAGCAGAAGGAAGTGAAATAATCATGTATTGCAGTATCCATTGCAACCATAGAAGCTTGTAGGTGGCATTAGCCTAACGGTTGGTTTCATTACTAGAACGAGCAGCTACCATTCATTTCTTACTCCGCCAAGAGGTCCTAGAGAGAAGAAGATTGCCAAGTAGGAAACAAAAGGATGCCGATCAGATTGCCAGTGATGAACTTGTTGAGTCTCAAATAATATTATCAACAATATTAGAAATTCAAAATAACAATCACACATAAGAAAACAAAATTAATTACGAGGAAAACCCTTTCTCTTTGAAGGGAAAAATCACGGGACAAAATCCGAATAATTTCACTATTATCAAATCACTTATAATAATTTTTATGTATGTCTTACGGTTAAAGAAAAATCTTTCTTATTTTTCTTTGCTCTCATAAATACTAATTATCTCTCTCAAAGGTGGCAACACTTTACTCTCTCATTTTTATTTTCTTCTCTACACACAACTCTCTCTTGGTTGTCTTTTTTTCTCTAAGTGGCTCCCCTTTGGCTACGCTCTCTTTTCTCTTTTGCAGCAATTCTTGTTGCTGCTCTCACCTTCCTCTTGCATTTCTCACAAACAAAAATCATTTTTTTCTCTCTTAGTTTCATGTTCTATTTTCCCTCTTCCTATAGGGAGGACCCTTGGGCCAAAGCCATCAAATTCTTTGTAACATTGTCAATTTGTAAGACTCTTTTCCTATTCCCTATTGGACTAGGAATATATTACTTCTTTAATTAACAAGAAATATAGTTTTCTTACACACCAAGAAATAGTCTTTCCTTCCACAATAAGGAAACCCAAATTAATTTTTTCCTTCTTCAACTAGGAAACTTAATTGACTTTCCAAGTCACAATTAGAAGTTGAGGCAATTTCCCAACAATCTCCACCTTGACTCAAATTCCATCAATTGTCCTCAATTGTCCTCAACTATCACTACAATAAAATGTATTTTTAGTGCCGAAAATTAGTGAGGAAATATTTTTCGTCGCTAAAAATACATCTTCAGTGATGAAATATGAATTTCGTCACTAATAATGAAAAAAATTATAATATTATTGTGATCTGAAAAATGGGCGCCAGCGGATGGAAACTTTGGCGAGTTGAATTAATTTATAGTGACGAAATATTTCATCGCTAAAAGTTGAAATTTTTAGTGACGAAATATTTTGTCACTGTAGGTATTGCTGTGGATAGTATTAGTGACGAAAATAATTTCGTCACTATAAGAAAGAATTAGTGACGAAATATATTTGTCACTAAAAATAATAATAGTTTTGCACTTCCATGTTTTTAGCGACGAAATCACAATTCATCACTAAAAGTAAGCTTTAGGGACGAAATATGAATTTCGTCTCTAAAAATCTTAACAAAGCCTGGGTTTTTAGTGACGAAATTGAAATTCGTCGCTAAAAGCTTAAAATCCTACTACCTTTTGCGACGAAGAGGTGGCAATAGCGATGGATTAATTCGTCGCTAAAGACCACTATAAATACCCTTACCTATTGTTTCATTTTCTTCTGATTTTCTCCTGAGCTCATTTTGTTCCCAAAAGAGCCCAACCCACCCTGATCCCAAAAGAAACCAAGCCCTACATCGGCGATAATCCAATCCGTCGCCGATAATCCGCCTGAGCCGTCGCCGATTCGCAACGATTCTCGATCACGCCACCGATTCAAGAACCTTGAGGACGTCGTTGCCAATAAGGACGATTTGCAACGATAACCGTCGCCGATTCAAGAACCCACCAGAGGACGTCGTCGCCGATTGAGCACGCCGCCGATCTGAGCACAAACCTAGCAAAACATTCGCAATGATTTGCAACCGTAGCTTCGATTTCTCCGCACCGGCGACGCTTCGCCTCTTTCTCCACCTACCGATCTGTACGTCTCATTTCTCATCCCAATATTTCTGTTTTTTTTTTTTTTTTTTAATTGATAATTATTGGTCATAAGTTACTATCTGTTGTTGTGTTCTTAGAATTATTGTTTGATTAGATTGTCAATCTTAAAGCTATTTTATTGTTGTGTTCTTGGAATTATTTGTCAGGTACTAGTTCACTTTGGTTTCCATGTCTTTGTGACATTGGGTCATAAATATGGTGTTATGAATTTGATTTGAATTTTTATTCTTATTGAATGACATAGTAGATTTCAAATTCTAATTGGATTCATGCTTTTCAAATAGCTAGCAAGCTATAACTGAATGTGGGGAATGAGTTCAATGAATATATCTTAATATATGAGGATGATGATGACAGCTTGTATATTCTAATGTATGTGCAATTAACTAGCAATGTTAAGCCATCATGGGCTCCCTTGCAACTAGGTCAGAGCTGGTCAAGTTTGACCAGAACACTCAGGTATAATGTGGATTTAATAAAGAGAATGATAAACTCAGGTGTAATGTGAATTATTACTAATCAGTTGTATTTGTTAGATTTGCATTTGGATTTGAGGATCAAATTCAAGAGATTCACTTGGTTTTGTTTGTGCTTAAGTTTAAGTAATAAGCTAATTTTGGTTGAGATTTTTTTTTAGTGGGTTATCCATTTCTTAGTAAACTAAAAGTTTTTTTTTTTTCTCTTTCTTTTGTATGTGGGCTAAAGCTAACTAAAAGTTATCTTTCTTTTATCTCCAGCTCTCTTTCTCTTTTGTGGCTGAAGAAATTGTGAGGAACAAGGTGAAAAACACAAGTTAATTTTGGATTTTTTCTGAAAGTTGTAAACTTAGTTTGAGCAAAGTAAGTAAATTCTAGTTAAACACTTGTAAAACTTTATACTTGTAATGTTGGAAATTAGATTTGTGGTGGTATGTTGTATTGAAGCAAGCGGGTGGCTTGCATGTTGTTATAAGGTGGTTTAAATTCATATTGGGAGTATTTTTAGTTTCTTGCAAATGTGAATGACTATGCTTGTTTAGATGTGATGAATAGTACTTTAATTGATTTCAATACTTGTAAAACTCTATACTTGTGATGTTAGAAATTGGATTTGTGGTGGTATGTTGTATTGGAGCAAGTGGGTGACTTGCATGGTGTTATAAGGTGGTTTAAATTCATATTGGGAGTATTTTTAGTTTCTTGCAAACGTGAATGACTATGCTTGTTTAGATGTGATGAATAGTACTTTAATTGATTTCAATACTTGTAAAACTCTATACTTATGATGTTGGAAATTAGATTTGTGGTAGTATGTTGTATTGGAGCAAGCGGGTGGCTTGCATGGTGTTATAAGGTGGTTAAATTCATATTGGGAGTGTTTTTAGTTTTTTGCAAATGTGAATGACTATACTTAATTAGATGTGATGAATAGTACTTTAATTGATTTCAATACTTGTGAACACTCTATACTTTTGATTTTTGTGATTAGTTTTGTGGTGAGTCGTTGTGTTGAAGCAAACGGGTGGCTTGTATGGTGTTATAAGGTGGTTTAAACTAATATTGGGAGTGTTTTTCGTTTCTTGCAAATGTGAATGACTATGCTTGTTTAGATGTGATGAATAGTACTTTAATTGATTTCAATACTTGTAAACACTCTATACTTGTAATGTTTGTGATTGGTTTTGTGGTGGGTTGTTGTGTTGGAGTAAGCGGGTGGCTTGCATGGTGTTATAAGGTGGTTTAAACTAATATTGAAAGTGTTTTTCGTTTCTTGCAGATGTGAATGACTATGCTTGTTTAGATGTGATGAATAGTACTTTAATTGATTTCAGTACTTGTAAACATTCTATATTTGTGATATTTGTGATTGGTTTTGTGGTGAGTCGTTGTGTTGGAGCAAGCAGGTGGCTTGCATGGTGTTATAAGGTGGTTTAAATTTATATTAGGAGTGTATATTTGTGTGCAATGTATATTTGTTTAAGTATTAATATAGACTTATACATTCATGAATGGGATAGAACTTTATCTAAGTAGCTTATAGGCTTAGATTTTAGAATACATTATGCATGAGTTGTCTTTATCTTATTAAAGTAGCATTCATCATGTAATTATAGTCAAATATGGATAAAAGTTGGATGACAATGGGTAAGACACCCGATGGCAGATTAAGTCATCCATATATTGAAGGGGTCAATGCATTTATTAATTTTGCAAGAGCGGTTGTGGACTTGAGTGGTAATATTTCGTGTCCGTGTATTCACTGTGTGAATTGCTATCGACAATCTCCTCATACTGTGCATATCTATTTGGTTCATCGTGGGATTATGTAATCTTACATTAATTGGTATAATCATGGAGAATCTCATGTATTAAACGAGAACATTCATGATAATGAAATATCGGGTGGAGATCATATAGATGGTATTGATGCCTTGGTAGTTAACCGAATTAGAGGGGAACCAAGAAATACAACCGAAGATGAGGAGGTGTGTCATTTTGACAAACTTGAGGAAAATACAAAGCGTGAGTTGTATCCGGGTTACACTGATTATAGTATCTTGAAATTTGTTATTGAGATGTTGAATGTAAAGGTAATGATCAACTTGAGTAATAAGAGATTTGATACGATACTAGAATTGCTGACAAAGGTTTAACTGAAAGGTAACTTGATTCCAAGGTCAACTTATGAAGCAAAGAAGATATTACGTGACTTGGGCATGTCATACGAGTATATAGATGCATGCAAAAATGATTGTGCACTATTTTGGAAGGAAAATGAAAACCTTGATAAATGTCCGGTGTGTGAGGTGCCTAGGTACAAGAATACACGTGCCCAAGGTAAGAAGATTCCTCATAAGGTATTGCGTTACTTCTCGTTGACACCAAGACTGAGGAGATTGTACATGTTAGGCCAAAGAGCTAAGGACATGAGATGGTATATAGACAAACGTGTGGATGATGGGATAATGAAGCATTCGGCTGATAGTGAGGAATGGAAGGAGTTTGATTAGCAACATCCTAATTTTGCCCTTGAACCTCGCAATGTAAGGCTGGGATTGGTTACAGATGAATTTAACCCTTTTAGAAATATGAACAACAACTATAGTATGTGGTTTGTCATACTTATCCCCTATAACCTATCGCCTTGGTTGGTTATGAAGGAGCCATATTTTATGTTGTCCTTATTTATTCCTGGTCCCCATCAACCAGGAAATGAGATTGATATTTACTTGAAACCATTGGTTGATGAGTTGAAGGAGTTGTGGGAAGAAGATGTAGAAACTTATGATACTTATAGTAAAGAGCATTTTCAGATGCGTGCAGCTTTATTGTGGACAATACATGACTATCTTGGATTTGGTAACGTGTCTAGGTGGAGGACAAGGGGTTATCATTCCTGTTACACTTGCAACATTGAACCATATTCAGAAGCTTTGGAAAGTAAAATTGGATTCATTAACCATCGAGCTTATTTGCCTATGGAACATCGTTGAAGACAAAGTCGGTTGCATAATGGTTTATCAGAGAAACGGAAGAGATCTTTAGAGTTACAAGTGGGAAAGATATAAGAGCAGCTAGATAGAATGCCAAATATATTTTAGGAAAGCATCCAAGTAACAAGAAGAGATAACTCATTGGGGAGCCAAATTGGTCAAAAATAAGTATTTTGTACAAGCTTTCATACTAGAAGAATAAGAAACTTAAGCACAACATTGATGTCATGCATGTAGAGAAGAACATTAGTGAGAGTACTTATGGTACTTTGTTGGGCATTGAGGGAAGAAACAAGGATACTAACAAGGCACAGATAAACTTAAAAAATTTGAACTTTAGGCACACGTTGCATTTGAAACAACGTCTTGATGGATCATATGAAAAATCTCGGGCTTTCTTGTCATTAAGCCTAAATGAAAGGAATGGTTTCTATGACTCTTTGAAATTAGTCAAGTATCTAGTTGGCTATGTAGCTAACATATCAAGATCAGTGAATGCAAAAAATGGTAGATTATTTGGTTTGAAAAGCCATGACTGTCATGTGCTACTACAACGAATTCTTCCAATTGGGTTGTGCGACATTAATATTGTATTGTTTGAGTTGGGCAGCTTTTTCCAAGACTTATGCTCAAGGACCCTAAAGCGGAGTGAATTGGAGAAACTAGAAGAACGTATAATTCTTATACTATGCAAGCTTGAGAGGTTCTTTCCTTCAGCATTCTTTGATATTATGGTCCACCTTGTTGTTTACTTGTCTCGAGAATCTATTTTAGGAGGTTCGGTACAATATCGGTAGATGTACCTAATTGAAAGGTAATTAGATCATTTGATGCATCCATCAATTGCATCTTTCTCATGTGGTATAAAATCACATAATGTGTGTATTTTTTCCTCGTAGGTACCTTGAAAAATTGAAAAGATACGTTTCTAACAGATCTCAACCAGAAGGTTCGATTGCAGAGGCTTCCATTTTCAAAGAATGTATTAATAACCGGTCTCTGTATATTGATGGGATCGAAACTGTGCATAATCGAAGAGAAAGAAATGAAGATTTTGGTGAATCTAGTGAAGGATTGATAGTTTTTCACAGATTGCCCGACTTACAGGTGGTAGGCGAAATGATGGCAACTTGTCTCGTGCATTGCTTGATACTGCTCATTAGTACTTGTTGTACAATAGTCCTGAGCTAGAGCCTTATTTAAAGTATGTGATTTTATATGCATGTATTGTTTGATTAAGTTTTGAATATTATCTGCAAGTATTGTTTGATCAAGTTTTGAATATTATCTGCAATGCTTAGCTGAAAATAGATCACCTTATTTTTAATAGTGAACATAAAAGCACATTACATAATCCTACAGGAGAAGCCATAACTCAAATCCAACGACAAGAGTTTCCCAAGTGGTTTAGAGAACGTGTAAGATATTTGAAATTTAATCACACACTAATAAAAATTAAACATTTAAATAGTTTTGTGATTGCTTATTACTAACTAATATCACTTGTTGTATGTCATTATAGATGAATAGATTGAAAGTTAACGAGTCACCAGAAGCTATTAACTAGTTATAGTCGTTAGCAAATGGTCCTAAGCCACATGTGAAAGAGTACACAGTTTGTATGGTCAATAGTGTAAAGTTCCATACAAGGGACTTAGACAATCGTTGTGTAACCCAAAACAGTGGTGTATGTACCGAAGGGGACCATGAGGAAGAAATGCACGACTTTTATGGTCATGTGTGCAAAATTTGGGAATTGGAGTATGTGTTTCGTCATAAAGTTGTTTTGTTTCGGTGTGAATGGTACAATACTGGTATCAATGGTCGAAGGAGAACAATGAGAACCGATGCACACTGCACAAGCATTGATGTTACAAGTCGATGGTATGAAAATGACCTTTTTATACTTCCTACTCAAGTGAGATAAGTTTTTTACTTTCGAGATACCAAATTGGGTGAACCTTGAAAAATTGTGCAATCCATCCAACATAGGGGAGTGTTTAATGTCTCAGAAGTCGGGGATGGAGAATCTAATGATAATACAGAAGATAGTGATGCATTTTAACAAGAAGCGATTGTTGATGTTGTTTCTATCAATGTTGAAGACAATATTATTAACATTGTATGGGTGATGTTGAAACTGAGGTTGTTCTTGAAGGTGGAACTTCAAGAGATGCTGATCAAAATGAAGAGCATGACATACTTGATGTTGATCTTGATATGAATTATGATATGTAAAATTCAAAAAAATTGTCTTAAATGTTGTGTGCTTGTCATAAACTTTTATGCTTGTCTAAGTAGCAATTGTTTTGTATTTATCTTGAACTTGATATGGATATTGTTGTGGTCATTTGTTGTGTTGAGTTAGTAGAAATTGTGTTCCAATTTAGCAATTGTGTTCAAATTTAGCACTTGTGAATTGCTTGATATGGATAATGGAGTAGACTATGATATGTAAAGTTAGTAGTAATTGTTATTGAGATGTTTTGTACTTATCTTGAACTTGATATAGATATTAATGTAGTTATTTGTTGTGTTGAGTTAGTAGCAATTGTATTCAAATTTTGCACTTGTCAATTGCATGATATGGATAATGGTGTGGACTTTAATGTTAAGTTAGTAGCAATTGTACTTATCTTTCATGTCAATACATAGTTTCAAAAAATGCCCAAAAAGGTCAAATACACTCATAACATACCGAGGTATGAGATGACAAGATTGGATAAAATGAGGCAAAACCAAGAGAGAATTGATGGTTTGGGATTGAAGCACATCTCAACTTTTCTAAAGGATACTGCTCAGTCCAATTATGCAAAAGGGAAAAGAAGTAGAGCTAGTGTTGTGGTAGATGATGATTATGTATCACCTATTGGTGACGATGACAATGATGATGAGTCATCTAATTCTGTAATCCGTAAGGTACAATAGATATTCCATAGGGTACAATAGATGATAATAATTTTATTGTTTCATTACTTGTAATGACTTTGTTGTTCCATTATATGTATGTTTGTTAGTAACAGATGGCACTAGGACGACTTACTCGCTTGCGAGGTGAGGCATCTATCCCGGTGGTCCAATCTACAGAAACACCTCCTGAAGCAAATCCTCTTGTCCAAATTTCTTCTAGTGCGGAGGCGTAGACTACCGACGCATTAACTAGCATGACTGGTAATTACATAGAACATACTTAATTACAACTGCACCCTGTTTTTACTATTGAGATTATACTTCACTTAATTTAGCTATAATGTACATGGAATGTATAATTTTTTAACATTGGTAATGTTTAAATAGGATCTACTAGTAGAAATACTCGTGGAACAATACGTGGAATAGCAGTACGGGCACTTGTTGAAAAAAGTGGTAAACTGCCAGTACGTATAGCTGCAGAGTATGATGCTCCTGTTGGGAAGAATGCGTGCATGCTTGCCAATCAATTGGCGTACAAGTGCGAAGTAATTTGTCCAGTTACAACGTGAAAAATTGGAAAAATGTTGATGCTGCTACTAGAGATGTGGTGCTTCAAAATATCGCGGTAAATTTACATTGATAACGTCTAACTCATCTTTGTTGTCACTAAGCATATTAAATTCATATAATAATATTTTTATAATACATATACACTTCATTTTACAGGATCAGTTTGGGCTATAAGGAGATTCCAACTTGGTAACGAAAACATTAAATACAAAATGTAGAAGATTATTGCGTTCTAGCTCCTACAAGTAGCATTAAGTTTATAAAAAGCTCGTACAATCTCATTGTGCTGACTATGCAAGAAGCCACCCGCCAAAGAATGCCAAACTTGAGCTGTGGACTGAACTCATTGATTGGAGATGGACCAATGAGGATTGGCCGGTAAATTATTTAAGCGTATATTATTATTATCCAATGTTTACTATATTATGTTGTAAACTGAGTAGATTAATACTAGATGAAGTAAATGTATATTGTTTTATTAATGATCTAATAAATACCTTGAATGTTGTTTATTAGAAAAAATCAAGAAAGAACTCTCAAATAGGAAGAAAACTTCAGGCAAACATAGATGCGGGACAAAGGCACTTGTTGTTAGGGTTGATGAGGAGGTGCGTGTTTTTTCATTTTCTTAAACCTTAGTATATTATATGTTGTGATTAATTAAGTATATCTATCTAACACTTGAATGTTAATTAAGCAGACAAATAATAATGACGGACAAGTTCCTGAATTGGAAAAAATCTTCAAAGATGTTAATTTGAATCCAAATACAAATATGTGGATACATAATGAGGGTGAAGCGATATATGTATGTGTATCATTCCATCTCTATTATGTTTATAAAACTATAACATATATAGTATTAGTGTTATGAATATTTGTTTCTCTCTCTCTTTCAAATGATAGGAAAATACTCTCAAAGTGCAAGAGGATCATTGTCAAAATCCTAATGCAATTCCCCTTACATAAGAGGAGATCTCAAACTTGGTTCTTAAGAAGAAGTCCGGTATTGTAAAAGGACTTGGCATGAGACCTTCCTCTTCTCTAGTAACTACCGCCTCATCTAATTCCTCTGTGGAGTATATCCAATGGCTAGAAAATGAGATAATTGAGCTCAAAGAGGCAAGAGCTAAGGACTAAAAAGAGCGAACTAGGGACCAAGAGGAGCGAGTTAGGAACTAAGAGGCACGAGCTAAAGCAAAAAGAGGTCCAAAAGAATACTCTTAACTTTTTGAGAAGCAAGGGTTATGATGACGCTCTTACCTATGGTGGTGGTTCAACTTCAAGTTAAAACACTTTTTGGTTAATACTTAATTTTAGCAATTGACCTACACTACATGGTGTGACTACTTTTTTTTATGCATTATTTGAAACTAATTGTATTATGGGTGAGTTTGGTTCAGCTTTTTGTAACTAGACTTTTTGAAAAAGTGAAGTTTTCAAAAAGTGCGTTATGAAACTGAGCTTTTTGAAAAAGCTAAGTGTTTGGTAAAAACTGTTAAAAAATGTTTTTTTAAAAAGTTGAGTGTTTGGCAAGCACTTATAAAAATGGAGGTTTGAGTTATAAATTACCAAAAAGGACAAGATATATATATATATATATATATAAGAGAATTTTTTGTTTTAATTATCTCTCTTAATGCAATTTATGGACACAATATTTTTACAAAAATTTCACAATAAAGTCTATATGACAAGTTGCTAATGGTAGATAAAAAAATAATAATGTCACTAGTAGGTCCAAATGAGAACCAATAATAACTTATTGTATAAAATTTATTATGTAATTGTTATGAAAATATTGTGTCAATAACACTATTTTTTTCTAAAGAAAATAACACTAATTTAAAAAGTCCAAAGATAAAATAAAATGTGACAATATTTTCACAATCCTATTTGTTTTTTAGTTATGGTCAATACTAGTCTAATAAAAGATTTGATACCTTAATTTGAAACTTTTGTGATAATTTGTTGTGTCCCAATTTTCGTTTTGTAAAATTTCCTATGCACACGTATCCCACCCTATCTTTTACTTTTTTTTCTTTTTACTTCTCTTCTTTTATTCTCAACCACACGTTTCCTTTCAACCTAAGCTTCTTCCACCTTTTATATTCTCCCATCCACTCTTATTTTCTCTCTGCTTCTCATTTTCTCTAATTTCATCCATTAGCTTCCAAGAACCAAACCGAACTCCTCTCAAATTTGTCATCCAACCTCATGCATGTCAATTAAAAATCAATTAAGGTGAGTTAATTTTCCTCCACACACTTCTTCACATTTTGTCTTCTTTCAAGTTTCAACACCTCTCTCTCTCTAACTCTGTTTTACATCCTCTAAACTATTACTTCGTCAAAGGGGAGAGAGTGAGAACTGAGAAAGATCAAAATGAAAAATAGAGAGATCTCGGCTGGCTTCGGCTTCGTCGTCGCTACTCTGGTTCGTATAATCGCCCATAGAGACGGAGTTTAAACTATTACTGTAAGGGATTGATTTTTTTTTCCTTAGTTGATTTGGGAATTTGTTATAGTTTTTTTTTTTTTTTTGTGTGTTTGGATTTGAAAATTTGTTATTGAATTGAACTTGGGCTAGACACTGTTTTTTTGTGGTCTTTGTAGCAATATCAAAGGATTCTGGGGCTCTGGGGTTGCAAATGACGATCTGAAATGTGAAGGGCAATTTGGTAACTGAACACATAGGCCAATGGTTATATTGATGAACGCGCATGGGCTTTTGGAAAAGGCTCCGAAGAGCTGCATTCTGAGGACGCGCATTCCCCTTCACATATTAAAAGCTGCGTTTTGAAACTTCGCCAAACGCTTATATAAGTTTTTCGGTTTCAAAAAGTGCTTTTTGCTAGAGGAAAGTGCAAACAAACGGGCACTATATTACACTTGAAAATCTATATTTGCTTTCTACAACTTATATATTAAGAGTTGTGATTTTAATTCATTGGTGTGGCTACTCTTAATGCATTGTTAGAAATGTTTCGTATAACATCGTTAATGTTTTTACTTTACGATTTTAATGTAATATTGTTTTTAAATTTGTGCAGATTTCTTATTGGTGGCTTTTAGGGGATTTACTTTTGGCATTACTTGCAGACCTATGAGGATATCTTCCGTTAGTAATAATTATATTATGCTACACTTTTTGTGTTGTTATAAAACATCTTGAGTTATTGTATGTGTTGCAAACAATTATTGTATGGAAGGAGTTTGAATTGGATACTTGTTTTATTTTTTACTTGTGAAAATCTATATTTGCTTTCTACAACTTATTCATTATGAGTTATGATTTTAATTCATTGGTGTGGCTACTCTTAATGCATTGTTAGAAATGTTTCTTATAACATAGTTAATGTTTTTACTTTACGATTTTAATGTAGTATTGTTTTTATATTTGTGCAGATTTCTTATTGGTGGCTTTTAGGGAATTTACTTTTGGCATTACTTTCAGACATATGAGGATATCTTCCGTTAGTTCTAATTATATTATGCTACACTTTTTGTGTTGTTATAAAACATCTTGAGTTTGAATTGGATGGAAGGAGTTTGAAAACAATTATTGTATGGAAGGAATTTGAATTGGATACTTGTTTTATTTTTTACTTGTGGAATATATGGATATTTTTTTATAAATGTTTTGTTAAAATAAATCTGTTATTCAAATGTGAGGTTTTGATAATGTAAAGACAGGTTAATATCAAAGCCATGAAAAAAATAAAAACAGAAAATAAGTTTTAGGGAAGAATTTTTTCGTCACAAATATAGCAATAAAAAATTGTTTTAGTGACGAAATATTTCGTCGCTAAATGTAGCAAAATTTTGTAAAAAATGGTTTTAATGACGAAAATTTTTGTTGCTATATGTGTCTGGATTTTCTTAAAAATAGTTTCAGTGATGAACTTTTTCATCACTATATGTACCCGAACATTGTTTTAGTGACGAAATTATTCGTCACTAAATATGATTTAATAAACTAAGGTGTTTTTAGTGACGAAATATTTCATCACTGAATAGTGTTTTTAGCGAGGAAAACATTTAGTGCAAAACATTTTCGTCGCTAAAAGTTTTTTTTTTTTTAAAACAAATTGGACTTTTAGTGACGAAATTTTTCTTCGCCAGGAGTTTTTGTGACGGGGTTTCAGTGACGAAATGAGTTTTGTCACTAAAAGTCCAATTTCGTCGCTAAAGGTTCTTAGTGACAAAAAACTAGATTTTTAGTGACGAATTTTTTCGTCACTAAAAATACATTTTGTTGTAGTGTATCTTCTTTCCTCCTAGGATAGCTCCACCTTAATCAAGTAATCCTCTTTTCCTCTTGGAATAACTTCACCTTAATCAAAGCAATCCCTTCTCTTCCATCTTAATTCATACAAAGAGTCATCCACTAAATTAACCAAGCTCTGATACTACTGTGGTCTTTTCCTTCACAACATTGTGTGCAACTGATCTTGATATAGTTAACTGAATAACTCCCAGTACCTGTTTATCAAGAAGATTCCATTCTCATCTTTCATAATATCAGGTTTTGTCCCCAAAAGAGGCAAATACAACTTCTTCCCATAGAATAATCTTCAATCTATATCCTCCAATACCCAACAGGGCCGGCCAGAAGCCTAGGCCATGGCCTAAGGCCTCCAAGTATGGGGCGGTAAGTTTTTTTTTTTTTTTGGTAATTAAGGAAAAAATAAAAAATGTGAGTTACGTGTACTTTTTTTTTCCCACTCTTAAAAGCCCTAAAATATTAGAGTTATGTTAGTATATTACTAGTTTCATTACATAGGTCCTATAAATTAATGTGCGAGTAATTCAATACTCAATTGATTCTGTTGTTGAAATGCCACTTCATTGTCACAGCAGTTTGTAAGCTTCTTGTAGTCAAATATGTAGTAAGTTTAGCATTTTTTTAACAAAAAAAATTAATAGAAATACAACCCAATCACCATTATGTAAATGAAAAGTGCTATAGTTAATAAAAATATTATGACAAAAAACTTTCAAACTGATGTGACATGAATATGCTCGGTGTCACTTAAACAATATAATAAATGAATGTTTGAATAACTTTTTTTTTTATTGGTGATATGTTAGTTTGTAAAACCTATATAATAAGTAAGAATTAATAATAAATTGAAATAAAAATGTATAATAAAAAAATAAACTAAATATTATTTAAGTGAAATATAAAAAGACCTTAAACTAGCTTGGGCCGGCCTTGATACCCAAAGTCTGTTCCATCAAACTTCTCAATTCCTGAAGCATTGCCCTCTTCTTCGGCCATCACTTCCACTCGAATCTTAACTTTGATACCACTTGTTGGGTCCCGAATAATGTTATCAACGATATTAGTAATTCAAAATAACAATTACATACAAGAACACAAAATTTACGAGGAAAACCCTTTCTCTTTGAAGGAAAAAATCACAGGACAAACTCCCAATAATTTCACTATTATAAAATCAATTACAATAATTTTTATGTATGTCTTACGGTTAAAGAAAAATCTCTCTTATTTTTCTTTGCTCACATACGCACACACGCGCGAACACACACACACACACACACAAATTATCTCTCTCAAAGACATAAACACTTCCTCTTGGTTGTCTTCTTTTTCTCTAAGTGGCTTCCTCTTGGCTGCTCTCTATTTTTTCTTTTGCAGCAATCCTTATTGCTGCTCTCTTTTCAATATGCGGGACACTTCTTGTTGTTGCTCTCACCTTCCTCTTGCATTTCTCCCAAGCAAAAATCCCTTTTTTCTCTCTTGGTTTCACACTCTATTTTCTCTCTTCACATAGGGAGGACCCTCTTGGGCCAAATCCATCAAATTTTTTGTAGCATTGCCTATTTATAAGACTTTTTTCCTATTCCCTCTTGGACTAGGAAGACATTACCTTTTTAACAAGGAATAGACTTTCCTTCCATACCAAGAAATAGTCTTTCCTTCTACAACAAGGAAATTCGAATTAATTTTTCATTCTTCAACTAGGAAATCTAATTGACTTTTTAAGTCACAATTGGAATTTGAGGCAATTTCCTGACAATGAACATATCATTGGCATATAGAAGAATAATGATAGCACTTTTAGCTGGTGTGTCAAACAAAGAGGACAAAATAATGAGAATTGGTTGTATATCCAAGGACGCCGCTCCTGGTTAATGATTGGCAAACCAAGCATGTGGATCTAGCATAAGACCATAAAGAGCACATTGAAAACAACATACTTTGGATGGAGGATTGGAAGGTTGAGGAAGAGGTTGCATGTGGGAATGACAATTTTGCCTCTCCCCTCCTCGCTTCGTTTCACGTAGGTTTTTCCCTCCACACATAGGTGGTGGGGCAGGAATGGAGTGTGATTTTAGCCCCTGCCCTGGGTTGGGGCAGGGAGGAGATAAAATAAATTTAGTTGTAATTTCAAGTATATTTATATTAATGAAACAAATTTTATTAAAAAAATGTAATAGTTGTGAAGCAAATTAATATAAAATAGAATTTTATGGGGTAGGGCAGGGATGGGGCAAATAAGTTTTCCTTGTCATACTGGGCAGGGCGGGGATGAGATGAGATAAGACAAAACTATGCGAGGCGGGGGTGAAGATTCCAACTCGCCCCTCCCCATTGCCATCCTTAGTTGCATATACGCTTCTTCATTCATTGCACTATTAAAAATGCATTTTTTACATCCTTTTAATAAAAAAAATACAAGAGAGGCAACAAATACAACAAGAGGGCAAAAAAATGTAAGGTGAGCAATTGGTGCAAATATGTCTTCATAATTAATGCCATACTTTTGAGTAAAGTCCTTTACCATAAGTCGAGCTTTATAGTGTTTAATTGAACTATCGAATTGAGTCTTGATCTCACAAATCCGCTCGCACCCAACTGCAGACTTTCCTAAAGGCAAGTAAAAAAGTCCATATGTAAACACCCTTTGTCGTAACCCCTACAACTTAAGTTCTCATTCTCCAATGGCAACAACATAAGAGACCTAATGTAAGAGTTTAGCAAAATGTGACATGTAACCGTGGGAGTCAATACCGTATTGTACCGGCCTCGTATTGGTACAAGTACACCTCTATTTCGTACCGAAAAAAATACCGGGCATATCGGCGAATTCCGGCCGTACCAGCCTCGTATCGACCGGACCGGATTGGAACACAATGCTTTTTTTTTTTTTTTTTTTTTGTAATTGTGGCAATTTTTTAAGGGTCGGATGGTAATACTCATGTATATTATGGTCCTGAAGTAGATCCTTTTAATGGATGGGAATAAATGATCCAATGTAGTTTGTGTTAACTTAATTATTTGTTTTTTTTGTATCCAATAAACAATTAAGTTTTTTGTTTTTTATATTGTGTTTTTTTTTTCTTTGTATGCAATGATCAACTGAAGTAATGTTTTATTGTAAATAGGAGGTAATGTTTTATGGTAAATAGAGATTTCGTGTGTGTGTGTGTATATATAAATTAAATATATAAAATAGCGGTGAACCCGAAACGGTACACCGGTATTGACTGGTATCCGAAATATATCGTACCGGTGGCTAAACTGATACAGCCTCTGGTACGGTATTGACTTCCTTGCATGTAACCCAACTGATGTCCAAAAATTACCTAACCATGTGTATGCAAGGATTAATCAAGCTTACATTGTCACATCCTAAATTCATAAAATATGAATTTAGATGCATGATTGAATCATCACTCTAGATATCAATTAAAGTAACTATTTCAAAATATAATAAAACTACAAATAATAAACTACTTAAATAAACCATTACAATGCCTAAACATCCACAATTGCAAACAAAACCCAAATATCATAAAATTTTTTTAAAAAAAAGATAACTAAAATCATATAAATAATGCCATTCACTATTTAAATTGCCTAGGTACTCTAGAGTTCTATTCTTGCGTTTTACTAACACCACGACCTTCCTAAACTCTAGTGGCAAATCCTCTACAGAGCATCAATATTGGTAGTGTAAAAAATTTAGCAATTTGATAACATAAAAAATTTAGCAATTTGGCACAGCTACTAACACAATAAAATAATATAACTTTTAATAAAATATTGTTTTTTTTCTTTTACTATCTTTGGCAGTGCATTGTAGCTCAACAACCAAATTTTTTGGTTTTTCCTCCACTATTGCAGCATGCTTTTTAGCATTAGTGGTGCTAAAAATAATAATATGACTTTCTGGCACCAATAATGCTAATGGGCATAGAAGGAAAAGCAAAAGCCAAACAAACAATTACTCAAAATTGAAATTAAAAAAAAAAAAAAAAAAAAAAAGAAAAAAGACGAACTTCAAGTCCATTGCCCATTATGTGAATTTCCCAAATTTTTCAACACTTCATGTTCTCTCCCAAATAGCAGATAGAGACCCCAAATTTGAGCTTTGACAGTTCTTTGGTGCTTTAAATTCCATGCAGATCAAAAGTTCCTTGCCCTCGGTAGTGGCACTGTGGCAGTGGCATCAATGCTGAATCTAGATTTTCTCTTCAAATCAGACAATGGGTTCTTCAAGTGATGACATCTTTGGATTTGATTTTCTTGCTGATATTCCAAATATGCCATGGTCTTCCCATCTCGACTGAATTAGACTTTAAATCGAAGGTCATGCACATGGTTCGTGAACTAGATACTAGAGCCTTAACAACACCATAAGACGTTGTTGGCCTTCAGATTCATACCATCAAAAGGTGTACAAACCCTCGTGCTTGTGATATGGCTGGTATTGTACATCGCTACCTAGAGAAGCTAGTTGCAGAAGATGGTAGAAGTGGCGATGTTGCTTTGGGCAGTGGCGAAGGTTCGTGAGAGTGCTAGATCTGGCAAGCACAATGGAAAATATGATGAAGACAACATAGTTCAATGAAACCACCATTGTGTACTATCGCAGAAGTTTGAAGAAAGCACACAAGATGCTTTCTTAGATAAAACGGAAACTAAATTATTAGTTTTTGTTAGTTAACGTTGAATCCACGAATAGGTTTAATTGAATCCACAATGTGATATTATTCTAAAATTCACTAGAGAGAATAAATAGACAAAAGTTTGAATTTTATGAATATGAAAAATTGAATTGCCTTGGAGTTTATAACGAGTTTAAATAGTAAAAGAAAACCTAAGGTGGCTAAGAAAATGCTTAGAAATCTCAATTCAAGCTAATCACAAGTTAGGTGGCAAAATACTGATTTTTGCCCACAAAAAAAGAAGAAGGGAAAATTGAGTTAAATGCAAAATCATAAATTATGGACCTTAGAGCAACCACATCAGTGGTTGCATAATCTTACAAAATACAAAAAGTAAGTAATTTTACACATTAAAAAAAAAACCCACATCAGTGGGTGTAAAATTGTGCATAAATGCATAATTGTTACAATAATCGTGCATATATGCACGGTTATTGTAGTTTTGCATATTATTATTTTATTAATTTCCCAATTTGAATCTCTTTTTTCTCTCTCTTCTTCCTCTGAAACGAACTTTGAAACGAACTCGGGCTTTTCTCTACTCCCTCATATTCTTGCTCCTCTGTTACAGACCAACATCGGTCAAGAAAGTATCACCCAAATACAAAAACCCCAAAACTAAATTTAACAATAACCTATTATAGAACCAAGCAAAACCTAGATGAAATCAAAGCCAAAATTAACCAAAACCCAGATGATCACCACCACCCAACCACCACCACCATATCAACCTAGCACCACCCAACTATCACCAGTCTACCACCACAACCCATTTCAACATTTGATAATCCAAACACAAAATCAACAAAATCAAACCAAAAATAACTCAAAATCAACCCAAAACAAAATCAACTAAAAATCAAACCCATACAAAACTGAGAGAGAGAGAGAGAGAGAGAGAGAGAGAGAGAGAGAGAGAGAGAGGCAGATTCGCCGTAGTTGCTGATGTTGCTGTTGTCTTTGGAGCTATTGCTGATGTCGCCGGAGCCATGTGTGTGTGTGTGTATGGGGGTAGGGGTTTGGGATGAGAGAAGGGCAGAGATTTGAGAAAGATGAGGGAGATATAAATGAGAAAGGGGCAGAGATGTGAGATGAGGGAGATATTAATGAAGAGGTATATAATAAAATAATAATAATAAAAATAATTATTTAAATAAATTGATGTGTATAATAGATAAACTGATGTGGGTGTAAAATAAAAAAAAGTAGGTTTTAGATGTGTAAATTTACAAAATTTTTGCATCTACTGATGCGGATGCTCTTAAGGGTTATCTTAAAACAAATGGGAATTTATTCTAACTTTTGAGCAAAAAATTATTAAGAAAAAAAAATTAACTAAAAAGGGCAAAATCACTGTTTCTAGGGGCCTTAACAGAGGAATTTGCCAAAATTAAGGTGCACCTCGTGTCAAACCAACAATTTTTGATCAAAATACTCCCTTCAGGCAACAAAATTTTATGCAATTCAGGGGCTGTTTGGATAGTTTGTTTCCATAACTCAATTCTCTATTTCCATAACTCATAACTCAAAAATGGTAGGACTCATTGCAAAATGTCCGTTTGGGAGCACCATAACTCTGTTTCCATAACTTTGCTTCCATCACTCAATTCTCTGATTTTTGAGTTGTGAGTTATGGAAATTGAAAACACATTTTGGCTGTTTTCAGTTTCCATAACTTATAGCTCAATAGCATTTTTGTAATTAAACACACATGGGGGACCCACCAGCCACAACTTTTGACCAACTGACTTTTTTTTTCTTCATTGGGTTCGGTCTTCACTCTTGTTCTTGTTCTTGTTCTTGTTCTTCTTTTTTTTTTTTTTTTTTTTTTCGCTGGGTTTTGGTGATCTGGGTACTGAAAAAAAAAAAAAAAAAAAAAAGAAAAGAAGCTGCACAAAGTGACAAGTATAAGGCCCACAAATAGTGTGAAAAATATTGAGTGATGGTAATTGAGTGATGGTGCCAAACGGGTGTGGTATTTTAGAGTGATGAGTGACAGAAATTGAGTAATGGAAAAAAAAAGCATCCAAGCATGCCCTCAGTCACCATCGCCCTGATGATTTCTATAAGTGCTTTTTGGTCTTGCGTCATGACTTTAGGCCCCCCCACTATTCCAGGAAGGCCTATGCTGTTTGTTCTATATCAGATGATGATAGCTGGTGGTGGTTGCCAATGTTAGAGTTGGGAAAGGTAATGTTTGGTATTGCCTAGATTTGTTGTTGTGGTTGTTATTTGGTTTTTTTTTTTTTTTTTTTCCAAATTATTTGAATGGTTTGGTGATTAAGAATCTGACTCCAACACATGATATTAAATTACAGTGTGGGTGGACCACTAGACATTCCTAATGTGGTCCTTTGGGGTTACTAAATATACATATTTTGGAGAGAGTTTCAACATGTGGTGTTTTTTTTATAGTGTAATGAAGGATTAAATCCTAAATCTCTTATTCGATGACAAAAGGCTTTACCAATCAAGCTATTTGAAACCTATAATAATTTCTCTTTGACTGCTCAACATTTTGCTTGAATGCGAAGTTTCCAACCATATGATGTTGTCCTCTACTTTATGTACCCGAATATAATCAAATGCTTTTAACTTAATAGAAAAGGAAAAGTAGCACTTATTATAGAAATCTCATAAATAAATTACATTATTTGTATATAGTTGCATCATGGATGATGCATGGCTTTCGTCCTACTTTTATCAAAAGAATTATTAAAAGGTCCTTTCCCTGAATCCCTAGTTGTCAAAGCTTTTATTGTTAATTGGCTTTGACAAAGCTCATAATATGGGACACCTTTTGCGATGTCGATGTATGTGACCCATTCTACTGTCTAAAAATATTTGTTGAGAAAATCCACAAAATTGAAATGGAATGTTACGTTATAAATGTTGTACATTAGCAATTGGCAAAGTCGACGTATTCTGTTTGAAGAGCCGGTTTGATGGCCTAGGATACCATAAAAGTGTAACTTTTTTTAGTTTACTTTGTTTTTGTTGGATTTATGCTGAAAGAAGGGAGAAATTGGTGAACTGAGCATCCCACAACCAGAAAATGTAGGGAATATATATAAAATTCCTAGATTTGTGATGTAGGGGCCAAATAAACTAGCTTAGCCCAAGCTCACTTAGAATAGTGAGTTGTATAGTTCAATCTTAGCCCAAATTAATTAAATTTGTAAGAGAGGGAAACAATCAACAAGAGAGGGCTTTGCCCGAGGATGAAAATAAGGAAAAAAGGGGCTAATGTTATAGAATTGATGAGCAAATGTCTCCCTAAAAGCTTGCTCGAGGAGGCTGATGTTATACAGAAGGTTACACTATTTACTATCTTTCTCTCAATGTTTTTCTTGTTTTCTTTTCTTCTCCCTTGATACTTGTGTCTCGATGCCCTTCTATGAAAACCATCTTTCTCTTATATACCCCCCCTTCCTTTGCATCCTGACCTTCCATCTTTACCTCTCCCATTTCTCCTTGTGACACTTGTCCTTTTAAAAATCTGAAGGAGGTAGTAGATGGAGTTTGCTTAGCTGTAAATTATACTGTTCATGTCACTTTCTCATCAATGCGGCTGATAAAGTTGTTGGCCACCATTTAATGCGGAGGCAACATGCTACTTTTCTCTGGAACCTTCCCCTACTCCTCATGATTCTCTTACCTCAGCCAACCCCCACCTGCGGCTCTTAAAAGCCTTTTGCCTCCTCATCCCCCCTTCTCGGGTGAACTCCCTCCTCGGGTGTGTGATGCCTTAATGCCAACACTTCAGCCCAACAATCCCTTCTTCGATCCTCGGGCCCCTACATGTGAGATATGTAAAATTAGAGAAAAATATGCAACAAAAGAAACAATTACACAAGACAATATTTACGTGATTCGGAAATTTACTTATATTCATAGAGTTGTAGTGATTTTACTTTTTATAGAGAAAAAAAAAAATACAAGGCGTGGTAGTATAGTTTTTCTTTCTCAAAACAACATACCAAATTCTAATTTGAAACAACGCTATTTCTATCATGCACAAAGAATTCACAATGGGCTAAAAATGAGCAACAAATATTCTCGGGGGCAAGCCTTTGCTCCATGGAATAAATTTAAGAAAATCTCCTGTTGAAAACCGTAACACTTTTATATTTGATCGGATTATAATTTAGATTATACATAATTAGGCTCCATGTCGCCCAACACAACAAGTGTAGTTGTAACTTGTATGTATTTGTAGCAATATTATATCAATGAATGGATAAATGCAAATTATAGAATTGGATTTAGAAATATATTCATAAATAAAAAAGACAGCATAACAGATCCTAGATGACCAAGACAATGATACCAAAGATGAGAGGGAGTTGCTTTCGTAGCAAGGCTGCAAGAGAAGAAACATGCAAGCCGACTTGGATAACATTATTACAAGAGTGAATGCCCACTGCCGTCACAAAAAGATAGTTGCATTGCGTTACAAAATTGCTACAATCAAAGACACCATGCCAGTTAGAATATATAGAAGTGAGTTGTGTGCTTTTCCCCTGTATCCTTAAGAACACCTCAATATTGTGAAGCAATAGAAATTTAACCTAATTAAAATCCTAAATTGTTTAACAAAAGAAAAAAAAAAGTTGTGAATATGTCGAATCATCATTGATGATTGATTTCTCTTAACAGTTTGAGACTTCAATATTTGTAAGTCAGTCTCCCACACAATAGATTGTCAACATTAACTACCAAATTTCTCATAAAGCCATATACTAAACATTCTCTTACTCTTCTTCTCAACACCAAAATCAAAACTGCAAATTGAAATTTAAGTTTTCTTTCACTGCATTTGAACTGCTTAATCATGATATTTAAGTATCCATATGATATTAATCCAAGTTTGGTTAATTCAAAATCATCGAGTTTTGTGTGAAATCTGCCTTTAGTTGGACAAGTTAAAGTTATTGGGCGACTCTCTATTGTAAGTAAAGTACATTATAATTTTATACACTTTAAAATTTATTTTATACTTGTCGGTTGTCATATTATGATTATGTATTCTAGAAAGTGTTTTTTTTTTTTTTTTTGTAAATATTTTTTATTAGAATTTTTTACTATAAAATATCAATTTGAATATGATTATAAAAGAGAGAGAGAGAGAGAGAGAGAGAGAGAGAGAATTAGAGACAAATGTTAAAATCAATTGAACATCAAATAAGATTTCTTGGTGAATTTGTTACGAGAAATGTAAGAAAAAAAACATAACTGGAAATTTTGATGAAAATTTTATAAATGAGCAAAATATTCATCATAAAAATTGAGAAGATGATGAAATAAGAAAATAGAAAAATAACAATGAAAATAATCATAATGATGTTCAAACATTTAATATATTAATTCTTGATTATAAAAAGATTAGATTTTATTCTAAATACATGTATCATTTATATAATTTTATTGATAATATTTGTTATAATTATTTTTATAAAAAATAATTTTTTAAAACAAGATCATTCGAGAAGTTTAACTCAAGATAATAGACACTGAAAGGAAGAATGAGGAGTAAAGGACGAAGCTATTGAAGAGTACAAGAAGATTCCTAATGTCGACGAAAAATTCCGATATCATAAACATTGTGAAACTTACAATAGGATTTTAATTTATGATGCTTGATCTTTGGTGATTCCTCTTAATTAATATAATTTTTTTTTCCAAATAATTTGATAGTTATAATGGGGAGGAGGAATTTGAACATCGAATGTTTTTATTGAAAACATAAAAAAGTTTTAGTTGAACTATAATACTCTTAACTTTACTTAATATCCAATAACCTTTAGTGTAGGTGAATTTGGAATCAAAATCTTTTATTCAAACACACACACACACACAAAAACCAGTCGAACTAACACATAATATGCGACTTCCGGGAGAAATAAAAAGGGTAACTGAGTGAGAATATAGTATGTTGATAAGTACAATCCAAAAATTTAATGGTAAGATTGTACATAGTAAGTTGAGTTGGGTTTAGGGTGGTAATTTGTGTTAACAGGTCTTGTAAGGATATTCAAATATATAGTTAAATCCAAACTTGATCAATTTAATATAATCTTGTAAAAATCTCTCGACTCTAACAAAACTCATTTATTAAGCTTGTTCATATAATACAACTCATTTTAACTTGTTTAATATACCATCTAAGAAAAATTAAGCAAAAATAGAAATTTTTTTTTTTTCTTGTTCTTCTTCGTTATTTTGGGTAAAAGGATTATGACTTTAGGGTTCTAGTTATTTTTAAAATTCAAATTTACGTTTAGATAAATATGTTTATATGAATTAGGCCATTTTGAGTTAATTACAACTTAAATAAGTTAACTTGTATTTGACTTATTTATTGTGTTAATGCATGTCAACGTACTTTAACATGAATCTATTTACACTAAATAAACTAAACACTAACCCGCAAACAGAAGTGTGGTTTTTTTTTTTTTTTTTTTTTTTTGAGCCATACAAAAGTGGGGTGTTGTATTCACATGATGCGGCAAAAATGGGATGGCCGCCCTTACTCATATCTTCTCATTAATTGCTCTTATTAAAAATAGAACGAATTGACCAGACGTACGACACATGGAAGCAGAACCGACATCCATCTCATGATGCTCCATTTGTTTTTTTTTTTTTTGCTAAGCCATGGTGGCTCCCATTGTAGACATTAGAATGTTTTTTTTATTTTTATTTTTTTTTTGGGTAAACTATATATTTAGTCTATATCTTTTATAACATATTTTAATTTGATTCTTAACCTTTTAATTATGTCAATTTAATTCATAACATTTCAGTATCATGTTAATTTAGTCCATGTTGTTATATTTTGGATGAAAATTGATGACATTTCAAACAATCAAAATAAAATTTTAGTGTATTGTCACATCAACGAAAACTATTTTTTTTTTATTTTAATCATTAAACTTGTTATCAATTTTCATCAAAAAAATAACAGTAAAGACTAAATAAACACGGTACTGAAAAGTTAAGAACCAAATTAACATAATTAAAAAGTTAGAGACTAAATTAAAAAATGGTATATAAGATAGGACCAAATGCGTAGTTTAAATTTTTTTTTTTTTGGGAAGAAGACATTAGAATGTTTCACTGTCAGCTTTCGTCACCCGCAATCCATAGCCTACCAGCCCTACAGTACATGACACAATTGCCCTTGCTCCCCAACGTGGCACTACACTTCTCCACTCTTGTGCAAAGTACAGTCATACATATATCTTCTAGGTATATAAGGCCTAGAGGACCCCACCCATTAAAACCGTTGCATTTTATTTTTAGATTTACATAAGTCCATCCTAATCTCACATCGACGGCTCACATTCACTCCCTTCTTTGTCTTTTACTTTCATGCCATCCCACTTCACAAATTGCATATCTCAACTTCCTTTTTAAGTACAAGCTTCTCACTTCACTCCTCAGTAGTTAGACTCGGTCCCCACTTGCTGTCTTTTTCCACCCAATGGATTCTGTTTTATCACAATGGCTTCTCTTCTTCTTTTTCTTCACCATTACACTTACAACGACCACTAAGCTCGCACGAGCTCAACTCCCCGGCACGTGGGAACTTGTGGTCGAGAACGCTGGCATAGCTTCCATGCACACAGCTGTCACACGCTTCAACACCGTGGTCCTTCTAGACCGAACCAACATCGGCCCCTCACGCAAAATGCTCCCCAAGGGCCACTGTCGTTTCGACCGCAACGACGCCGTTTTGAAGCGAGACTGTTACGCCCACTCCGTCGTCCTCGACCTCCAAACCAACCAAATCCGACCGTTAATGATTTTGACCGACACGTGGTGCTCATCCGGCCAGTTCCTCCCAGATGGTACTCTGTTACAGACGGGTGGGGATTTGGACGGGTTGAGGAAGATCCGAAAGTTTGAACCGTGTGAACGCAATGGGTTCTGCAACTGGGTTGAGCTTGATGACGTGGAGCTAAAGGATGGTCGGTGGTACGCTACGAATCAAATATTACCAGACGGGTCGGTGATTATTATCGGTGGGAGAGCAGCGAATACAGTTGAGTACTATCCGCCGAGGAAAAAAGGTGCCGTTGCGTTCCCATTCCTTGCTGACGTGGAAGATAATCAGATGGACAATCTGTACCCTTACGTTCATCTCCTCCCCAACGGTCACCTTTTCATCTTCGCTAACAACAAGGCAGTGTTGTATGACCACGAGACTAACAAGGTCGTGAAAAATTATCCACCGTTGGATGGGGGCCCACGTAACTATCCATCGGCTGGATCATCCGCCATGCTGGCACTTGATGGTGACTACTCAACGGCTGTGATTGTGGTCTGCGGTGGCGCACAATACGGTGCGTTTATTGAGAGGAGCACGGACACACCGGCGCACGGTAGCTGTGGGCGTATTGTAGCGACAGGACCCGACCCGGTTTGGGAAATGGAGGACATGGCGTTCGGGCGGATTATGGGGGATATGGTAATGTTACCCACAGGTGAGGTGTTGATTATCAATGGAGCTCAAGCGGGTACTCAAGGGTTTGAGATGGGTTCGAACCCGTGTTTGTACCCGCTTCTTTATCGACCCGACCAACCAGTCGGGTTACGGTTTATGACTTTGACTCCGGGTACTGTTCCCAGAATGTACCACTCAACTGCCAACCTGTTACCGGATGGACGGGTTTTGATTGCCGGAAGCAATCCGCATGTTCTTTACAGATTCAAAGCTGAGTTCCCGACCGAATTGCGAATTGAAGCGTTCTCGCCAGAGTACTTGTCGGCGGATCGGGCGAATATCCGACCCGTGATTGAGGGAATTCCTGAAACGGTGCGTTACGGTGATGTGTTTGAAGTGTCTCTATCTGTTACATTACCTGTTGTGGGGATTGTGGAAGTGAATTTTGGAAGTGCGCCTTTTGCAACGCATTCATTTTCGCAAGGACAAAGGCTGGTTAAATTAGCCGTTAAAAGTGCCGTACCAGACGGTGATGGCCGTTATAAAGTGGGCTGTACGGCGCCGCCAAATGGGATGGTTGCTCCGCCGGGTTATTACATGGCATTTGCTGTCAATCAGGGCGTGCCTAGTGTTGCACGTTGGGTACAGCTGGTAGCATAATGATATAGTTCCTTTAAAAAAAAAATTATTTTATATATATATATATATATATATTTAGTTTCATTTTTTTGTTTAATTGAAAAAATTTTCTTTTTATGAAAGTGCAATTGTAGTTTTCACACTGGGAAATTGCAAATTTGTAACTGTTGATAAAAGAAAATGTTGATGAAGAAAACATCTAATGGCTGATGGGTTTTAGACCACTGTTTTGTTTTGTTTTGTTTTGTTTTTGTTTTTATTTTATTTTTTTTGTTGTTGTAATAGCTTAAAGTGTGCGTTGCTGTTTTTACTTGCCTGATTGGTAAAAAGGTTGTTAAAGTATGATTTTATGTTGAAAAAAAATATGGTTTTTAAAAGCTGTAGCAACTGAGTTAAGGATGATATCAAAGTGATGGATTCAACTGACTTTGATTCAAGGTGATGATGGCATATAAGCTTGTTCTGTCGGTTTTACAACCCTGCGGACATAGATAATTTGCATAAATGTACTTTTAGTTCTATATTTTGACTATATTTTTATTTTGGTTCCTATATTTTCATTTCACTACTTTTAGTATTTAAACCAATTAATGTGTATTATTCTTATACTTTTCATTAGTCAACAGACGAAAATATTTAAAGTGGTTGACAAAAGAATTAAAATATTTATTAAAAATCTCCCGTGGCATGCCACATGGGTTTTCTGCCCTTTTATTTCACAGTAATTTATATATAAAAAAAGCCACATAAGATAAAATAATAAAAAAAATTTTAACCTTCTTAAGTTTTTAACAGATTTAAAAAAAAAAAAAAATCTAAAAATACATCAATTTAGATCTATGTTCATCTTCAACAAGAATACCAAAGAACACAAACCCAGATTTTAAACATAGAAACACATGCCTAGATTTTCTTGCCCTTTCTTGTCAACCAAACACAAACACAAATCGATCTATAGCAAGAACACAAACACAAACTCGGCAGCAGTTCTTCTCAAATTTTCTCAAATCACAAAGCCCAGATATACAAAATCACAACTCAAACCTAGATTTTCTCATCTTTCAATCAACAACGAAATCTCCAGCAAATCAAATTCATAAACCCAGAAAATTCAGCATAAAAACACCATAAAAAAAAATTCATAAATTCCAAAGCCCCCATTCTTAAACCCAAGCAAAATCATTTCTCAAATTTACATATTGAAAAATAAAAAAGATAAAAATAAAAAACTTCTCAGTTCTTTTTCAGCCTTTGTTTGGTTGCCAAGAAAATGAAAGAATAAAAATTTGGATAGCACCATCGACGTCCATACCATCTAAACCCAACTCCAATCAAATCCAAATCAAAAAATTTATCTAAACCCACTTAGTTACATACACATTTACATATACAAAATACGATTTGCAACACAAATCTGCATAGCCATCTGAAATAGTTCTGCATTCCCAGAAATTCGAACCTAAGCTGATCCACTACCACACAAACAACTACACCTACCCTAGACTGCCATTTGGAACCACCATAAGCCGATCTGCCACCACACAAACAGCCACACCCACCCTAAACCGCTGTCCTAAATCACCCCAAGCTAATTTGCTACCACACAAACAGCTACACTAGATTCGAAACCACTAAACCCATCGCCAGATTTGTTGCAACATTTCCTCCTCTCTTAGGCACCGCCGCCTAAGGTGTGGGTTTAAGAGGGTGAGGTAGACAATGTGAGATCTGGCTTAGTGAGAGAGGTGAGAAAGGAAAAGAAAATTTGTTGAGAGAGAGAGAGAGAGAGAGAGAGAGAGTTTGAGAATTTACACAGGTTTGAGAGTCTAAACCGAGTGGGTTCAATTTTTTGGGTTTGTGTGGATATATTTTTGTGTTTGTTTTCTAAGAGAAACAAATAAAAAATGCCGTATAAAAGAAATTGTCTTATTATGCTTGTGATTAAATTTGGGTTTTTGTTCTTGTTCTTATCTTCTTGTGTGTTCTTATTTATATATTTATTTTAATTTTTAATTCATATTTTTCTTTTGTTAAAATTGAGAAATTAATTTTTTAAATTATAATCTAATGTGGATTGGGTGATGAGTGTCATGTGAATTTTTAATAATATTTTAATTTCTTCGTCGGCCACCTCAAATATTTCTGTCTGTTGATTGACGGAAAAGACAAAAATAACATGCGTTAATTGGTTTAGAGACTAAAAGTAGTTAAATGAAAATGTAAAAATCCAAATAAAAATAAGATTAAAATATAAGGACTAAAATTACATTTACGCTTAGATAATAATTTGAAAATTGGTTTATCGAGATTTGATATCCCTGAAAAAATCATTTGGATAGGAACAAAGCATGGTGAATCTACTGTCTGTAGTGCGTACAATATGGATGTTCAACATTGACAAAGTGCAACACTGGTGGAATCAATCAGTTGCTTCTTCTAGAAGTCTAGAGTTTTTAATTTGGAGAATTCATTGGTCCGTGAAAATCCCTCAGAAAATGAAGATTTTTCTTTGAAGAGTTCTAAATATTCCATTCCCACTATGTCTAATATGTGAAATAAGAAAATCCCAGTAGCCTGTTTGGTTATGTTTTTTAAATAATCATTTTCGTTGTTTAAGTAATATAACACAATATATATTTTTGCAATATTTTTTCATTTACACATATTTTCATGACACATTATTAAAACAACGTTAGCTGTAACCACATAAATGCTCAACAACTTTAACATGACTACTGCCAGATTTGTGAGTTAGAGAGATAATTCATAATTGCCCATCCCTGATGTGTTGTAGTTTGTACGGAGGAGTTTAACCTCCTCATTTTAGTTATGCTGTTGCAGCTGATGTACCTTAACGAATTTTTTTTAAAAAAATTTAGTAATCTTTTACTTAAAACAAAATATGTAGCAAATTAGCACAAGAAACTTTCAAAAAAGAAAAGAAAGAACATGATGGCAAAACATCCTCTAAATAATTCCTTTTTACCTTCACTTGAGTGTTACTTGCTAAGTTGGTATAGCCTATATGGCCATACATTCTAGAGCCTTTAGTTTATGCGGTAAGTTGCAATAGTTTTAGTAAGAAGAAAAGCTGGGGGTATCTAATCCTAATGGGGGTAGTAATCATATAAGAGAAGAAAACATAATGGTCCATCAGGTTAAGTAATAAAGAAAAAGAATACAGTTTTGGTAGTGGTTAAGTTCACTTTTTCTCTTTTCTCCCAAAAAAGAAAAAAAATTCACTTTTTCTCTAGAAGGCAAAGTCCATGTAGCGGTTTCGTTAAGCAAAGGAAGCTGGAAAGACACTAATCAAAGACTCAAGAAAAGGGGCAAAAAATTTTGTTACTATTAAATACTAAAGAATCCTTTAGGACCTTTTGGAGGTACCAAATTAATTTTGTCGAAAGCTTGTGAATGTGATGGGACAACCATAAAGTCATGATAGGGAATTTACAAATTAAAAGTTTGGTGTCACTTTAGAGCCCCACTTTGTGGGCATTGACAACAAGCCCCCCATGCCTTACCAAAAGCGTGTGACCTATGCTGGGATGCTCCATGTCTAGGCCCTCGGGGATGTGTATGGTTGGATTGAGGGACAGGTTTTTTCAATCCAATTTACAATGGTTAGGTTGAAAAAAATCCAACCCAATCCAACCTATTATAAAGGTTCAACTTAACCCACGCGAATCAGGTTGGGCAAAATTATTATTATTATTATTATTTTTTTAACTAAGCATTAGAACAACATATTTATAAGATTATCAACATAGATAACAATAAATATATATTTTATTTGTGTTATTTTAATACACTAATCAAACTTAAGCATAACACCAAACCAGTACTGTAAGGACACAATTTCTTGGTTCGACCCAAAGGTGATGGATTTACCCGCAAAGGCCCTAAACAATGAATTTGTAGAGAGTAGGTTGAGAAGGACTGGGTTAAGAGTGATTGAGATTATCAACTGGTTGGGACCAGATTCTCTACCATGTTCAAGCTCCAATGATGGATTTTTAAATATTGTTCTTGTTCTACGTCCGAGGATGACTGTCTTTCTTCTCAATTTCTTTTTCTCTTTCTCTTTCTTTTCAAAGATCACTTTTCCTCCTTCTTTCCTCTCTTTTATACTTCTTTTTCCTCCTTTCTTGACCATCCACGTGTGGATTTGCTCCTTTGTCCTTGGACACCTGTCCCCCTAATTTTCTCCAGAACCTGCTTCATGATGGGACTATTTTCCACTGTTCAGATGTCCCCTCCACATCAATGCGGCCAGGGGATTAGCTGTGGCGCATTTAATGCGGTGTTGGCAACCCTCCCTGATATTTTGGGGGCTTTCTTCTGGTGTACGTTTCCACTAAGCCGTTCTCGCCCAGTGAGGGTCCACAGGAGTGCCCTCTGGTTGGCAGAGCTTCGAATATCACCTCGGCAATGAGATTCCGAGGAGAACTATCCTCGGCCGTTCCCCAGTCCTCGGCTTGGGCCTGTAGTTACGCTATACGGGTAAGTAGGAATCTCTGATCCCATCGTCTCTGTCGGCCCAATGCTTGTTTCGACCCACGTCCCCACAAGTACAAATTATTTTATTAGTGTATCAAACCAACAAAAATAAGTCAAATAACAACAATTATAAATTTGTTGGCAGTGTATCAAACCAATACAAATGTAATGAGAAAATAGGTTAGGATTTATTTTTGATATTAGGGAGAGGGGGAAAAGACCATATAATATGTTTTAAAAATATATATTAAATATAAGTGGATCGAGTCGGGTTAGGTATTGTTCTTTAGGTTCCCCTCTTAAGATTCATTCATGTGGCTATTTAACTAAAAATATACTTTTATCCCATGAGAAAAAAATGATATGGTAGAATCTTAAGAAAGGAACCTAAGGAACAACATTTAAGTACTGTACTTAAGTCTTGCTCTAAAAAAAAAGGCAGTTTCATTACGGTGGTATGCTAGTTGCCTGCTTGGAACCAACCACGCCATACTGATCAAATCCACAGTCTTATAGGGATTTTGAAGAAAGCCCCATGCCATTATGTGTGGTGAATCATAGTGGTAGTCAACTCTTAAAGGAGGAGGAGGAGGAGGGGGGGGGGGGGTCTTGTCTTCTTCTCCAAAATATTGAAACATCTCTACATCCTTTGGTGTGATAAAATATTCATATTATTGGTTTAAACCTCAAATTTATGCAATAAAAGTCCTAAGATCCTTGCCATTGTCTGTCTCATCTATTGCAAATGAACCATTATCTCTTTCATTATCTCCAAGTGGAACAAAGTCTGTATCTAAGAGGATAAGGGTAGAATGAATGAGATGTTGTTGTCCAAGGATGCCACCAGAGTAATGGGCATTTAATGTTCTTTTTTTTTTAAAAAAAATTGTTTTTTATTTATTTAAATTTGATGGATTTTTAAGGCAAGAATAATAATAAAAAAAAAAAAAAAAAAAAAAACTAGAACTAAAACTATGTTGTTTTTGGGCACTTAACAGAAAATCACCTAACTTTTATGGTGATGATGTCATTAGAAAACTTGGAATTGTGTATACTTAAATCTATGTATTATTTAACTTTTTTATATTTAGGAGCATTTTTATTTTTATTTTTTATTTTTGACATTTAATGTGTCTATATATGTATATAAATTTTTTTTTGAAGAGATATAATTTTTTTTTTACATGTGAAAAATTAAGAGTTGAATGTAACTCGATTAACCCGATTTGTTTGTAACCCATTTTTGACATGAAGTCAATTAATTCAACCGGACCCATTTGTCAGGTCTATAGACTCTATACAGTTGGGATTGTGGTAGTGAATTTGGGAAGTGCCAAGTTTTGCCCGTGGGGTATAGCTAATGGTGTAATTTTCTTTTGGGTAAAATATTATTTTGGTTCTTAAATTATTACAAAAGTTTATTTTTTTGTCTTGAAACTTTTGAAAATTTTATTTTAATCCTTAAACTTTGCAAAAGATTTTAATTTTCTTCCTTCGGTCTATTTCCAATTTTCCATTAGTTTATCTCTTATGTGGGCTGACAGAGTGCTTATGTGAAACCTGAGTTGGACTATATTATTATTATTTTTTAAATATTGACACGTGGAAAAAATTATCGGGACAGGTAGGAACCATTTTCAAAAGCCCAAAATTACCCCCTCCCCCTCACTCCCTCCATTTGTGAAACCCCACCCCACAACAACAGCCCAATCGGTGACCAAAATCAAGAGTACAAACCAGTGGTGCAAATCAACTTCAACCTCCGTCGCCGGCGTTGAGGAGATGAAATAAGGTTCAGAACCCTGCCGTGAAGTTGAAGTCGCTATTGAAATCGAAGCCTACTGACTAACATAAAACCCAACAAAATAAGACTGCCATAATCCATGACAGCAACAAGAAACTAAGATCCTAAATCGGTTTTTCTTTCGTCAAATATAGGTGGTAGATTCCTAGTGCTACATAGAACCAAACCATTCATTGAACAATACAATCCTTTGGAAAAACAAAATTATCTTCAAACCCATATAAGCTATTCACTAAAGCAACCACAAATGGTCCCAACTATTCAATTCCAAATACAAAGGAAAACCATAGTAAAGTATGAGCAAAAAATTAATAACAGCCCAGAATTGTACCTTCCACGCTATTGATAACCCAGAATTGAGAACTGAATTTGAAAATACAGGACAAAGTTTTGATCGACCCTTTGTAAATACCAGAGAAACAAAGGATATATCATATATGAACCTATTAAATGAAAAGAACCAAAAAAAAAAAAAAAAAAAAGAATAAATAAAACAAAGAATAGATCAAAGCTAATAAAAACCTGAACAAACTCAAGCTTCACGGCGGAGCAACCTTCAATTTCATATCTCGACGAAGTGGAGCTTTATGGCAGAGCAACCTCCAATTTCATATCTCAACGTAGCAGAACTTCACGGTGGAGACTAACGGCCAATTGGGGTCGCCAGTTTGATTTGAAAAGGAACTATTCCGCCGATAGGCTTTTCACAGTTTAGGGGTTAAGGGATTTTGGCTTAATACACGCACACTTGGACTGGAGAGATTCTGGTCTGAGGGGTAATTTTGGGCTTTTAAAAATAATTCTTGATGGGGAAGACCAAAAGTGTAGCTCGTCCTTGTGATTGACGTCCATAAGAAATGAACTTGTTCTGGAATATAGCTTCGCGGGACGAGTTACGCGATACAGCCATCAGTATAGTTTTTGCCTCCTCACCCTTAGGCATGGATCTATAGAGATGCAATAAGCCTAGAGAGGTTGTCCAAGTATTGACGGCCTTCAATGAGCCTCAGTGGAAATCCTGTCGTCATGGGTAGGAAAATCAACTATATGGAAAGATACTCGGACATTGTTGTAACCTCTTGACAAATACTTAACTTCTTATAGCAGTTATCTTCTGACCTCCACAAATGAGGGGGAAGTTACGAAACAATAACCGCTCCCATAGCCTTATATAAACACCTATCTTCGACCAAAAAAGGTAAGTCTGGATCCTTTTTTACACTCTGGATAAAATTTGAATTCCTGATTTTGGAGAAAAAAACTAACTTCATCATTGGAGGATCTTAGACCGGCCAACCCCGGTCTCCTTTGATTCTTTTCTCTTTCATTTTTCCTTACAGGCCTTTGAAATCATCCAAGTCCGAAACGTTCAACCTACTGATTTTTCAGTGCATCATCAGTTGGCGTCGTCTATGGGAAAGTAAGCTTTGGCGTTTGTATTTTCTTTTCACGCTTTCTCCAACAAAAAGGATGCATGGTTCGGACAAGATCGAGGGCTACTAGCCCGGGTCACCAAGAGAGCAGGGATGCTTCTAGCAATCCCCACCAAGATCGCCGGTTAGCGCCTGTCATGCAACCGTCTTCCATTCAACATATCCAATTCATGGCAGCCGCTATGGCGGAGTTAACTCACCAAAATCAAGAGTTGACAAGGGAGATTAATCTAAGCAGGCAACATCATGATAGACACAATGAAGGAAAAGCCTAGAGTTAAGATGTTGGAGCAAATGCAGAACTTGAAAGTCAATCAAGGGGCGCCACTTCGCGGAGGGTGCCACATTTAGAGAAGGAGATGGATCAGATGAAGAAAGTCATGGATGAGATGCAGGAGAATATGAAAAGAGCAAATCCTGTAGAGGATTTAGTCCATCGAACAGACTCCTCTTTTACGGCTACCATCAATGGCCATCCATTGCCTCTAAAGTTCAAGATGCCTTCCCTAGACTCGTATGATGGAACATGGGATCCATTCGACCATATTGCCACTTTCAAGACGACAATGCATCTCCAAGGGGTTCTAGACCAAATTATGTGTAGAGCCTTCCCTACTACCCTTAAAGGACCAGCACGGGTGTGGTTCAGTAAGATACCTCCAAATACAGTAAGTTTTTTCGAAGAGTTGAGTAAGTTGTTTGTCAATAATTTTATTGGGGGACAATGGCATAAGCGCTCCTCGTTTAGCCTGTTGTCCATCGAACAAGGAGAGAATGAAAGTTTGCGATCCTTCATCACTCGTTTCAACAGAGAAGCCCTGACTGTAGAAGAGGTGGACGACAAATTGCTACTGGCAGCCTTCCACAATGGAGTAAACTCTGATTTATTCATCCACAAGCTTTACGAGAAAGAACCTCAAACTATAGCCGAACTCGTTCACTCGGCTTAGAACTTTATGAATGCAGAAGATGCGATCATAGCCAAGAAGAGAAAGAGAGCTGAGAGAGTGGAGGCAAACCCCATGCGTCACTCCGAACAAGGTCTTCGTCCAAAGAAGGGACGAATGGAAGATAAGAAGGACCAGGACATCAAGAAGGTAGGCCCCCTCAGTAAGGATTCAACAATACACGCCGTTGAACGTGTCGCTGGAATAGGTACTCATGCAAATCAAGGATGACCCCTCCTTGAAGTGGCTTGAAAAAATGAAGGGAGATCCCAACAAGCGCAATAGAAACAAATATTGTCGCTTCCACAGAGACCATGGGCATGACACCAACGAGTGTTTTGCCATGAACAACAAATAGAAAATCTTATTAGGCAAGAGAAGTTAAGAAACTTCCTTGGACGAGATCACAAGGACGAGAAATTGAAAATGAAGGTAGAGGAGTCGTCGCGCTCCCCGCTTGGAGAAATAAGAGTTATCATAGGAGGAAATTCAATAGGGCAATCTTCCAAGTCTAAAAAGACATACCTAAAAGTAGTGCATAACGTCCAGCTCTCCGGATGATTGTCCAGAGCAAGGGCAACTGACGAGCAAGCCATTACGTTTATGGACGAGGATGCTGAAAGGGTTCACCACCCCCATGACGATGCCATCATCATCACTTTGCTCATCGCAGACTACGCAACAAGAAGGGTGTTGGTGGATAATGGAAGTTCGGCGGACATTTTGTATTATCCAGCTTTTCAGCAAATGAGGCTTGGACGAAACCAACTTCGTCCAGTGAATTCGCCTTTGGTGGGATTCGGAGGAATGAAGGTGCAGCCTGTGGGCACTATCACCTTACCTGTGGTGGTAGACACATACCCATAACAGGTAACCAACGACGTGAATTTCTTGGTGGTAGACTGCTCATCCTCTTACAATGCCATCATTGGAAGACCAACTTTAAATAGTTGGAAGGCAGTCACGTCTACTTATCACCTATCAGTCAAGTTTCCTACAGAGCATGGGGAAGGACAAGTACAAGGAGGCCAATTAGCAGCAAGAGAATGCTACCTGGCTGTGTTAGCCATGGACGAACAGGTTCAGATGATAAACATTGAGGAGAGACGAGTTGTGGCAGAGCCAACTGAAGCATTAGAAGACGTTCCTTTAGACGAGGATAAACCCGAGAGACATACAAGGGTTGGAATGAATATGGAAAACAAGATGAAACAAGACCTCGTCCAGTTCTTAAAGACGAACATTGATGTATTTGCATGGACGCATGAAGATATGCTGGGTATAGACCCTAGTGTCATCACCCACCATCTCAATGTACATCCTTCCTCAACACCTGTACGACAGAGGAAAAGAGTGTTCGCCCCTGATAGAGATAATGCCATTAAAGAAGAGGTTCAAAAGTTGACTGCAGCGAAGTTTATTCGAGAGATTTATTATCCAGATTGGTTGGCCAACGTAGTGATGGTTAAGAAGGCTAATGGCAAGTGGAGAATGTGTGTGGATTTCACCGATTTAAACAAAGCCTGTCCTAAGGATAGTTACCCATTGCCGCGCATTGATCAGTTGGTAAATTCGACTACAGGTCATAAGTTGCTAAGTTTCATGGACGCCTTCTCCGGATATAACCAAATAAGAATGAATGAAACAGACCAAGAGAAAACGTCCTTCATCACTAGTCAAGGCATGTTTTACTACAAAGTAACGCCCTTCGGTTTGAAAAACGCAGAAGCAACAAATCAGAGGCTGGTTAACCACATGTTTCGACCGCAAATTGGACGGAATGTGGAAGTATACGTTGATGACATGCTGGTAAAGAGTTTGGATGAGGGAAGACACCTAGACGACTTGCGAGAAACATTTGACACTCTCAGGCGTTACAACATGAAATTGAATCCCAGCAAGTGTGCTTTCGGAATTTCATCAGGAAAATTCCTTGGATTTATGGTCTCGTAAAGTGGAATCGAGGCGAACCCTGACAAGATTCAAGCCATATTGGATATGAAGCCACCACGAAATATAAAAGAAGTTCAATCTCTCATCGGATGAGTGGCCGCCCTTAACAGGTTTGTTTCTAAAGCTACTGACAAATGTTTGCCGTCTTTTAAGGTCCTTAAAAAAGCATTTGAATGGACGGACGAATGTCAGAAAGCATTCCAAGACCTGAAAGTGCACCTTTCCACGGCTCCCTTGTTAAGTTTGTCCGTCCCAGGCGAGGAGTTGTATTTGTATTTGGCGGTTTCCCCACATGCAGTGAGTTCAGCTCTAATTAGAGAAGAAGGACGAGTGTAAAAATTAGTCTACTATACAAGCCGAGCACTAAGGAGAGCAGAAGTATGGTATCCCATGATGGAAAAATTAGCCTTCGCTTTGGTTACAGCCTCTAGAAAGCTAAGGCATTACTTCCAAACTTATGTTATCAACGTCCAAACAGACCACCCACTAAAGAAGGCAATGCACAAATTAGAAGCTGCAAGACGACTGATTTAATGGGCTATAGAATTTAGTGAGTTCGATGTCAGATACCAACCAAGGAATGCGATTAAAGCATAAGTGCTGGTGGACTTCATTGCGGAGTTTACCCCTAGTCAAGGAGAGTTTAATGAGGTACGTGAAGTTCAAGAGTGGGTCATTAGTGTGGACGGATCGTCCATGTTGCATGCAGGAGGAGTTGGAGTTGTACTCAAATCCCCTGAGGGGGATAAGTTAAAGTACGCCGTCCGTCTACAGTACCAAACCACCAACAATGAAGCTGAATATGAAGAACTCCTCAAAGGATTAGAATTGGCCAAGTCCCTGGGGGCGGAATCCATCATCGTCCGAGGAGATTCTCAGTTGATCATTAGTCAAGTAAATGGAGTATGTGAAACCAAGAAAAACCGGATGGTGAAGTACCTAAATAAGGTAAAGCAGCTCATCAAGGGATTCAACGAAGCCAGTTTTGTCCAACTCCCAAGGGAGAAAAACATGGAAGCGGATGCTTTGGCGAAAGCAGCCTCGTTAGGGGTAGCCATGGATAAGATTGATGAAATCCAGTACATGCCAAGCATAGATCTACCAGAAATGCAAGAAGTTAAAGAGAGAGAAAACTGGATGACTCTAATAAATTATCTATCTTAAAGACGGAAGGCTTCCACAGGACAGGGACGAAGCTAGGAAGGTAAGAATTAGAGCTACCATATATGTTTTTATAAATGAGGTGTTGTACAAACAGGGTTTCTCCCAGCCTTACTTAAGGTGCTTAGCCCCAAATGAGTCAAACTTTGTGTTGAGAGAGATTCATGAAGGAACATGTGAGAACCAGTCAGGGGCAAGAGCATTAGTCCATAAGGTCGTCCGTGCAGGATATTATTGGCCAACCATTCAAGCAGATGCAAAGGCTTACGTAAAGGTATGCGACCAATGTCAACGCTTTAATAATATCCCCTGACAACCAGCAGAATATCTCACTCCAATGATGGCCCTATGGCTTTTTGCACAGTGGGGATTGGATATATTGGGTCCATATCTACTTGGAACCAGACAGATGGAACTTTTGGTAGTTGGGATTGACTACTTCACTAAGTGGGTAGAATCAGAACCTTTAGCAAAAATCACGCAACAAAATATCAAGAACTTCGTCTGTAAGAACATCGTTTATAGGTTTGGAGTGCCCAGAGTGCTGGTGTCAGACAACAGACGACAATTTGATAACGCACTTTTCAGGGGTTTTTGCGAACATTTCGGAATTCAAAATCATTATTCCCCACCCGCCCACCCTCAAGTAAATGGTCAAGCAGAAATAGCAAACCGATCCTTGTTGAAAATTATCAAGACTCAGCTTGAAGGGGCAAAGGGGGTATAGCCAGACGAGTTACCTGGTGTCTTGTGGGCGTACAGAACGACTGTAAGAACCCCTACGGGGGAGACTCCTTTCAAACTAGCCTATGGAAGTGAAGCAGTGATATCAGCGGAAATTCACATGGCCAGTCACAGAGTGATGAAGTACCAAGGCAAGGATAACGAAGATCAGCTGCGCCTTAATCTTGATCTTATAGATGAGGTAAGGACGGATGCGGAGCAAAGGACAGCAAGATATAAAAACCTCATGTCCAAACAATATGATGCAATGGTGAAGCCTAGGCATTTTAACGTAGGAGATCTTGTCCTGAAAAGGATCTCTCTGGCAACCAGGAACCCAGCACATGAGAAATTAGGATCCAATTGGGAAGGACCCTACAGAGTTATCAATTGCAAAAGACAAGGGTCATACTACTTGGAAGCCCTGGATGGGAGAAAATTGAAACACCCTTGGAATGTTGAACACTTGATAAGGTATTATTAGTAGTAGCCTAGACGAACACTGTCTTGGATGAGGCCTTTCACCTTGGACGACGCCAAGATCATTTCAGTTGCATGTATTGTTAGCATAATATGTTGTTTTAATTCCTCAAGAGGGTATTAGTTTTGAATTAACTATGGACGAAGTCATGAACTTAGATGTTTGTATGAATAAGGCACTAGCTCCTAAAGCATGTGCCATACTTGTGGACGATGTTTATATATTATGTAAATGGTTTGGATTTTCAAATACAAGTGATGTAAGAATCTTCTCCTTCACTTCATCCACAAGAAAGGCTGAAGTCTAAAGATGGATTAAAATCTCTGGACGAAGGGGTATAACGTCTAAGCTTTCCCTGAAATAAGGATAAAGCACAAATAAGGCATATTCGTTCAAACAAGAGACGAATAGAAGCCTTAAAAACGTGTTAACCCAACCATGGATGAGGAATGCTCAAATCCAGCCATGGACGAGGAAATGCATACGTAAAGTCCATAGGACAGGAATTCAACTAAAACAGTCCAATCTTTGGACGAGTAAAAGTTGAATCTAAAAAAAAAAAAAAAGATGCTATCAAAGGCTAGCAACCTACCCAAGGACGAGGAAAGAGTCGTCCACCTAATGGACGAGGGGGGATGTTGAGTCAAGTCCATGAGATAACAAAGATGACATTCATGGATGAGTTGTATTATAAATTCAAATGAAGATTAACATGAACAAATTCTAATCGTGGACATGTTAAGGTTGAGAATACCGGGATACAAAATAAGTTCGTCCATGCAACATTCTAATGAATGAAAGAAAAAATAAAGGAAACAAACATCCATCCATTAATTAAAAGGGACAACCAACGTCCAAAAACTCACATAAAAGTAGAAATTAACAAAGCTTGTTTGTGAGGTCGTCCTAAACTTTGGACGAGCCAATTGTACTTGAGTTACATTTAATAGTCAAAAAAGGACCAAATAAAAAAAAAAAAAAAATATATATATATATATATATATAACAATACAAGGGTAAATGAAAATATAAAGGCTTTCACTGGGGAGGAACATTAGGGTCGTCCGGATTTGACTGAGTGATAGCGTCGTCCTCAACATTGACATCTTCTGAGCTTGTCTGGAGGAGGGAACTTGAAGTAGTGCCACCAAGATTGAGTTTGATAGAACTGAAATCAAGCCCAAGGAAATTCTCCATAGCGTCCATTCTGAAGTCTTCAAACCCAGTTACATAGTTGGCGTCTAGTAAATCAGTATATTGTTCGGATGCCTTAAATTCTGCAACTGCGTCCCCCTTGGCTTTTTTGAGAAGGGTACTCAACTCGTCGTTCCTCTTGTGGAGGTGATTAAGACGAGTATCCTTCTCTATGATGTCAGTCTTCAATTCCTCAATATGGTCCTGTAGCTCCTTAGCCTCGTCCTTAGCCTTCACCGCCACCTCAGCCCATTTCTTGCACTCATCCCTTATCTCTTGAACCCTCGTCTCCAGCAGAATCCTCGTCTTGTTCAACTCTGTAGCCTGCCTGGGCGCCGCGATGAACTTTGACATAGCCTACAAAAAGGTGAGGATAAAACAATGGTTAGATATAAAAAAAAGGGGTATGAAATGATAAAGACAACACAAAAATAAAATAACGCACCTTAAAGAGATCATGAACACCAGAATGTTCAAAGTCCTTCAAGGACATGTCATAGCATGCAGCTATGTCCTCGTCAGACACAGCCTTCTCAAAAAGACCCCAAGCTAAATCCTCATTTTCAATAAGATTCGTTGGAATCCTTTAAGAAGGCTGGGACGAGGCAGGCGCAGCAGCCTTAGACGGAGGAGTCTTTGAAGGGGTAACATCGGGAGCTGGTGAATCTACATCCAAGACTTGGATGGATGGCTGAGACGAGGGGAGGGTAGACTTGACTACTGTTTGGGACGACCCATGCCTGGTTTTCTTCCCTCGACGGCTGGGAAGATTTCCTAAATCGAGGTTCTTAGACAGGTTCTTCCTCTTGTCCCCAGCTAAAGGACGAGTCTGGGATGGGACTTCAGACCTATACCCCTCGTCCACAACTTCTTTCCCCCTATTTTCTTTCATAGTTGTCATCCTGAAAGATAAAATAAAAAATTGAAATAAAACCATAAAAGTATTGCATAATATTTGTCAAGTTTAAAACTTAGGTCTACGAACTGTAATCTCGTGTGCAATGGCTTCGTCAGACGGTTCAGGGCCAATTCCCCACTTGGCTAAACGACTAAGGGTAACCAAAGAATGGAAATCCCTATCAACGTGCAGACGAGCCCTATGGACGCGATCACGAAGGAACTTGCTCAAGGAATGATGTCCAACAGCTGTAAAAAAATAAGTGAATAAAGGTTAGACACATAATATATATATATATATATATATATATATATATATATAAGAAAAGAAAAGGGTAAGGGACATACCTTCAGGACGAAGGTTTCCTAAGTCCCCTTCATAAGGGGCAAATGTGTCCCTGCCAACGTCCATAGGGTTCCTAGCCCAAAAACTAGAGACGAAAAAGAATTCCGTTTTCCAGTTTCTGTCAGACGAGGCCAGAGACTTAATCAACCTACAATTTGAGCCCCTGGCTATAAACTGATAGAAGCCAAGGGATTGGTTTATTTCTGAGGGTTTATAACAAAAGAGGAACTCGTCCACTGTGAGGGGACAGTCCCCTCCAAATTCTTCCCTCCACAAAATATGCATAGAAATAATCAATCTCCATGCATTTGGATTAAACTGACAAATTCCCAAACCTAATCTAACCAGTAACTCTCTAGCAAAGGAATTCAAAGGTAATCTTAAACCGCCCAGAAAATAAGTCTCATAGACACCTATTCCATAATGACGGCTACAACACCACTCTCCACGGACGGGCAATCTAGGATTAAGCTCGTTAGGGATTTGGTACCACGAACTAAGATTGTTAAGCCTTCGTTCATTTGTTTTGGACGAAACACCTATTGCACAACTATAAACGGTCTCTTCCTCGTCCAAAGGACTAGACGGAGGGACACCGGACAAGGTACCAGCCTGGGACCCAGAAGCCTTCCTAAGTTGTTCTTGTAGAACCTCTAAGGGGACCCCGGGGACGCCAGAAATGTATCTCTTGTCCGTACTACTTCCCTTACTACTACTACTACTACTACTATGACTAGTGCTATTGTTAGAGCTGCTATAACTGGAGACATCATGATACTCGTCTATAGCTTTTTCTATACTATTGCTAGACGAGGATAAAACAGTTGACATTATCTTCGAAAACTTAAAGGAAATCTAAAGACGAGAAAGGAGAAATACCTGACTCTAAACGGAAGAGGACTATGGACGTGAAAGACTTTTAGACGAGGCTCTAAACGACAGATCAAGGAGGAAAATTTTCTGAAATGAGACGGGCAGGAGAGGAATTTTACTATTTATAAGCAACAAGGTTCAACCCTCGAAGCAAACGGAACTAATTAGGACAAGCCACGTAGCACCTTCTCGAAAAATGAGAAGTCATAATTGAATTGCGTTCGTCTAAAAAAAAAAAGAGAAGAAAAGAATAAAATAAAATAAAAACCCTCTAGGACAGACAATATAAGGGCAAAGGGGCAACTGATGGGGAAGACCAAAAGTGTAGCTCGTCTTTGTGATTGTCGTCCATAAGAAATGAAGTCGTCTTGGAATATAGCTTCGTGGGACGAGTTACGCGATACAGCCATCCGTATAGTTTCCGCCTCCTCACCCTTAGGCATGGATATATAGTGATGCAATAAGCCTAGAGAGGTCGTCCAAGTATTGACGGCCTTCAATGCTCATCCAGGCATGGACAAGGCTCAGAAGAAATCCTGTCGCCATGGATAGGAAAATCAAACTATGTGGAAAGATACTGGCACATCGTTGTAATCTCTTGACAAATGTTTAACTTCATATAGCAGTTATCTTCTGACCTCCACAAATGAGGGGAAAGTTACGAAACAATAACCACTCCCATAGCCCTATATAAACACCTATCTCCGACCAAAAAAGGTAAGTCTGGATCCCTTTTTACACTCTGGATAAAATTTGAATTCCTGATTTTGGAGAGAAAAACTAACTTCATCATCGGAGGATCTTAAACCGGCCAACCTCGGTCTCCTTTGATTCTTTTCTCTTTCATTTTTCCTTACAGGCCTTCGAGATCATCCAAGTCCGAAATGTTCAGCCTACTGATTTTTCAGTGCATCATCAATTCTAAGTGTCCCTATAATTATTTTTCATGTGTCCATATTTTTTAAAAATAAAATAATGTAGTCCAAGTCAGGTACCACATCATCACTCTCACAGGTAGACATGGCAATATGAGTCAGAATTTTTTGACTGACCCGATCTAAAAGATACCTAACCTGAACTCGATTTTTTTGACCTGAAACAAAAACAGGTTGACCCGTGACCTGACCCATGTTTTTTACTGGTCAACCCGACCCAACCCGACTCGAACCATTTTTAAAAACTTTTTTGTTTGGTAAAAAAAAAAAATTATGACAATATTGGTTTAATTGTTTGTTGTGAGTTTTAAAGAAATAATTGAAACATTTACATAATTGCATGCAAATTAATTGAAAGATGAATGGTTGAGCATTCTGTAATGAGTAAAGATTTTTAGATATCAAATAATAAAGTACATGCCAAGATAATTTTGTCACAGTAGAGTTTAAAAACATAGATTTAAAATTGTAAACACGTGTGAGAGATATTCACAAGTGTGAAAATAGTTAAGTCAAAGTATTAAATTAGTATAAATTATGAATGTTTAGACCTATTTTTTTAACAATTTATGTCCAAACTAAACGGCTTTCAAAATAAATTATGATATTTCTTAGATTGTGTTACTTAACAATGATATAATATTCATAAAAGAGATCATGTATAAACAAGTAAATAATCAAACTTTAATGTATTTCTTAAATTGAAATAGAGTGCCAACCATAATTGATAACATATTATAAAATTAATTTTCAAGATTGTAAATTTCTTATATGTTTTTATTATTTGTCAAATGAGTTATCCAATAAGTCATTTGTAATTTTGTTTTATATTTAGAGATGTTGATATTGTATAAAAATAAAACTATGCATTTGTTTTACTTATCTTTGTGTTATTTTGTTTTAGATAGAAATGTTAGGATTTGTGTAATTTTAAAATTATTGAATTAGTATTAATAAATTTAACTGAGTTCATTCTTGATATAAGTGGTGAATTCAAAGTAATACATTTTACATCAAGTAATTTGTTCCATGACTTTCCAAATTGCAAATACATGTTGTTTTCTTTATATAAAAAAAAAAAAATTTCATGTGAAAATACGGGTCAACTTGACCTGATCCAACCTGCAACTCGATTGACCCAAACCCATTTTTAATCCGCTTAAAATCACCCGTTTTGACCCGCAACTCGATTGATCCGACCTGACTTGCCCATTTTCCCATGTCTACTCTTAGGTCACATAAGACATAAACTTACAGAAATAGACGAAGGCATGAAAATTAGAACATTTTGCGAAGTTTAGGGACGAAAATAGAATTTCTAAAAGTTTAAGGATGAAAAACAAATTTTTGTGATAGTTTAAAAATGAAAATGATATTTTACCTTTTTTTTTTTTTAATAGAAAAAGCTAATGGCGTAATGTTGTGTCCTCTTTTTAATTATTTTTAAATCTTGTTTTTCTTTTTTCGTTTTATTTTTAAAACTTAAAAGTTTCTTTTTAGAAAAGTGCAATTGTAGTTTCATTAATGGGCAGAATAGCCCTAGGAATTGCAAATTTGTAACTGTTGATAAAAGAAAATGTAATTATGGTGATGATGAAAAGTGAAACTGGTTATTCGTTTACAAGTTTGTAACAAATTTGTAAAGTGAAAATGAAAAGTGAAATGCACTCAAGTTTGTAACAAATTTTGAGTGCTTTCATTTATTAAAAAAAAAATCATTCTCAATAGCTTTAAATAAATTCCTCATTACTTATTCCTTTTAAATGCATTTTATATACATCTAATATATTATATCTTTTTATTTTTATCACATCAAGTTATTTCACTGAGTTACAAAATTTTTAGCCCCTCCAAATAAGTTCTTATTGCATAAATGTGAAGATGGTGAGAGGATTTTATATACAAAAGTCACTTTTTATGTAAGAGAAATGCATAATACAGACAGCGATGAATCGAATAATTTCACATGTTTTGAGAACCTTGAGCTGAGATATTGTGGAAAGTTATCATACCGGTAATAGTAAGAACAAAAGGCGGGGCATCAAATCCTAAATTTCTAATGGTGGTAGTAATGATACCAAATAGAATTCAGTGGGAAGAGAAGAAAACATACTGGTCCACTAGGTTAAGCAAAAAGAAAAAAAGTACACAGTTTTGTTAGTGGTTGCTAGGTACTTGAAAGTTGGAAGAAACCAATCAAGACTCAAAGATGGGGGGCATAAAATTTTGTCCCTATAAAATGCTAAAGAATCCTTTAGGACCCTTTGAGGTACCTAATTAATTTTATTATATAAGCTTTTGAATGTAATGAGATGATGAAGTCTTGATAGCGAATTTTCAAATTAAAAGTTTGAGCTCACTTTAGAGCCCCACTTTGTGGGCATTGAATTTTTTTTTTTGGGTAATCGGGGAATATATATTAAGAAAAGGCAGCAACTACATATTCCAAGGGCCAGCATCCTATTACATCCTAGACCGGAAAAGTGAATAAAAAACCAAGGTTAAACATGTAATTTATTTTGGTGATAAGCTCAAATTCGGCTTATGCTCAAAATATAATTAAATAAATAAGCTTAATTTTTAATATTCCCTTCAACTTGGCTCGTTTATTGCCCTACTTATGCATGTCTTTTTTATTGTATCTTTCAATTTAAAAATGCAAAGAAAATAGTGTGGCAAGATAATTTTTTACTAGCTCATTCAAATCACTTTTTAACCTAAGCTAAAATTATGAGAAAATTCAGTTAACAAAAAATCTTTATTTACAAAACATGGGTTTGGTTAGGTTTTGGCTTTTGCATTTGATATTGTGGGTCCATCCTTTTCAAGATGCCCTAAATTTTTCAAGAGCTTTCACATTGATCTCCATAACTTTTTCTCCCAATTTTAGGATAAGAACATACTTTCTTATTTTAGCTTACCACTTTTAATAATCTATATCAGATTTCATATTCGGGCCCAATGTGAGGCTTTTTTTTGGACTTCTCTCCCTAAGTTGGGGGTCTTATCCTATTTTAAGAAATTCAATGTGATTGCCCGAGATTTATGGCCTGTTTGGATTTGGTATTTTCACTTACTCATCACTTAAAATCGGTAGGTCCCACGCATGAGACACTTGTTTGGATATGTTTTCATTTTCCGTTTCCATCACTTAAAACTCACCAAATTGAGTTATTAGTTAGTGAGAATGAAAAAAAGAAGAAGGTGTTTTTGAGTTATGGAAACAGAGTTATGATGAAAAATTCGTAAATTCCCTCACATGCTGGGCCCCACAGACAGAGTCTTGTCACTTCACAAATTAGCCTTTACTCCCCACACTAATAGCTCTATTCACTTTTCAAACCAAACCCATTTCCTACAATACTCTTTCCTTTACTTTTTTTTTCTTCAGCTCCCAAGCAAACCCTCTCCATTCCATAACCACCGATCTGCTCTCTCCCATTTCGATCTACCTCTCCAGCTGACTGAGAATCACAGTGTGGTCGGGTTCTCCATTTGAACATGGTGCTTTTACTTAAAGCTCAGAATTGAAGTCCTTGTCGTCAGTGGTGGAGTCAGGAATTTTTCCTATAGGGGGCTAAGTTAAATATAACTATATTCTTAAGTAAAAATAATTTTTAAATTTTTTTTTATATATATAAGTAAACTTTAACTCACTAAGGTTGTGTCATAGGATCGTTCATGATACAAAAACTCATTCCAATATCACATTCAAAAGAAAGCAATATTCCTTAAATTCATATCTTTGAGCTAGTATAGGGGTTCAACATCAGTATTCTTATTCTAGATAGAGAATTGTGTAGTATTCTCCAAATCTTAAACATTTTTTCTCTTAAAATATGTATCAATTGTAGATAGGTTTCTCGTTGAAATACCTATATATATATATATATATATTAGAACCTGAATATTAAAATTTAAATACTTATTATATAGTCACTTTTTTCACTTAAAAAATGTAAAATATTATTTTTGCTAAAAAAAAAAAAAAAAGAAACAACCTATGTAAGTTTGTTTTTATATTAATGCTTCAATAGTCTATAATTACACATTCTACAAACAATATTATTTTTAGAGGATCAAACACAAATATATAAACAAATGTATAACAAATAGCAATAACACTAATCATGGTAAAATAAGCAAACAAATAAATTAATAACCTTTGTTGAAAAGTAAAATATAATATAAGGTGCCAGCAACAAGCCACTAAACTGGTATTGTGTGGCGTCATCTACAAGCTAAATAAACACTTTTTAAAAAAAAAAAATATATGAAAAAAGAGAGATACTTTTTAGTCTTTTTCGTCCAAACTGATAGAGATCTTGGCAAAAGATAAAACTAAATACAGAGAAACAGAAATATACCACATTTCCATTGGTCTACTGGCCACTAATCTGGAGGTCGCTAGTCGTTGATTCACTTGAACGGAGGCTGGAGCACAGCAAATGACAAGAACTAAAGAAAACTGTTAAGTTTGTTGCAATGCTGAGATTGCAGTGGTACAAGGAATTTTTTGTTTTATTCATATTTATTTTAAGTAAATAACCTTTATATGTCAAAGATTTTTATTTTTGGTATTTGGGGGAGCTAATGGGCCAAGGAATGGACTGGATTTTTTAAAAATCTTTTTTTTTTTTGGGGTTTTCCTTAATGAATCTTAAGATATGTGAGAGACAAGTGAATTTTAACTGAGTATTGAATCCATAATATTTTTTTTTTCCTCAAAGTGGGAGGGCCAATAATTTGATTTACAAACAACTTCTATATAATTTTTCAATTTATTAAGGCAGTAAATGAAATTTTAAAAGATGTAGGCGGGCTAAGGCCCGCCCTAGTCTCAACATGGCTCCGCCAGTTGCTGTGACTACCACCTATGACTGAGAAGCAGAGGATGAAGCTACAATCTTCAAAAGTCGAGGATTTGGGTCTCCACAAGGTAGATCTACACTCACTCTTCCTTGATCCGTCGGTTTGGGTACTAGGTTTCCTTTTTTTTTTTTTTTTTTTTTTTTTTTTTTTTTTATATAAATTTTTTTGTTCTGTTTTCTCAGTTGCTTATGAATTGTGAATGTTTGGCTGGATAGTATTTAAACAAATATATATATATATATATATATATATATATATATATATAAAAGTGAAGTTGAAAGGAACTTAAATTAGAATTCCAAATTAGAGTTTCAATTTTGTGCTATGTGTCCTAAATTATTTATTCTTAAAGAGTTTTATTTTTTAATATTAGAATCAAATGTGAGACTATATCATAAATACTCATCCAAGTGAGTTATTAAGTACAAAAACCAAAGAGTCTAGAATAAATGAATCTTAAAAAAAAAAAGTACTTCACAATAATATATTATGCATCTTATTGTACATCTTTAAGTGTATTCATGTATATGCATGAAATTACAAGCTAGTATAGATTAATAGCTAAAGTTTAGAGAAAATTCAATTAGCTTTTAATTGGATTCTTAATTTTGCGCTATATGTCTCATTTAATTTTTAATTTTGTGTCAAGTGAATTATTGAGTGTAAAAATCGAAGAATCCAAATTCAATTAAATTCTAAATTGGATTTCAATTGGAGTCTAATTTTCTACCATGTATTCATCTATGCTTTCAATTTTTGTGGCATGCGAATTATTAGGTGCAAAAACCAAAGAGTGTAGAACCAATTAAATTCTAAATCATATATATGTATATATGTGTGTGTGTGTGTGTGTGTATATATATATATATATATATATACAGGAATAGAGCCAGAACTTGAAGTTAAGGGGGGGCAATTTTACTGTTAGTTGCGTGTGGTAGCTCTAACTTTTGGCTTAGTTGCTTAACAGCTAATGAGTTTTTTTTTTTTTTTTTTTTTTTTTTGTGTGTGTGTTTTTTATGTGTGCATCTAGGTATGGACGAAATTATTTTGTTTAAAATTTTTTAAAGGGTCAAGTTGTTTGTTTTAGGTAAAATTAGTTGATTGAATTTAATTGTTTTTAGTTTTACTATTGGTAATTTTTATTGCTGAATAATTTTTTTGGACTTGTTTATTTTGCTTTAGATTTTAGATCTGGCCTTTAAAAGGAGGAAAATGTTAGAATTACAAACTTTTTTTTTACAAATTATAAATGTGATGGGTGGTTATTAGTAAATTAAAATGCGATGTAAGTGATGAGCCTAAATGCAAACTAATAAAAGTTTACTACTACAACAGTTTGTAAAAATGTTATAGAAAATTTTGTGGCTAGTGTAGTACTCCTAAAAGAATCAATGATAATATTAAGGGGGGCAAAGTGTGATTTTATAAAACAAAATTGCTAAAATTAGTGACTCTGTATATATTGATTAAAAAAAAAAAATTAGGGGCCCCAAGTCTCCCTCCGTCCCTGTATATATATGATGAGAAATTATTACATATTTTAGAAATGTATTATTAAAAAAAAAAAAGCTAATACCATATATAATTTGAAACTCTTCTAAAATAATGTATAATTTGAATCATATAATTGTGATTATTTTTAATTGTACCCGTGCATATGCACGAGACTATATGCTAATGTAAATGGTATGATATGTTTCTTATGACAAATACGAACCAAATTTGTTTGTCCAATTAGTTTTCTTAATTGACATCTCCTCATGCCTGCACCAAGAAATTATTTGGATCATAATGGTCTATCCAAGTTAATAAATGGATTGCACAAGATTTGCTTAATCGATTGGTTTGACCTTTCTATTATCCTTGTTACCCAAAAGTTTGATGTGTTTTTTAAAATATCCTACAAAAGAATATAAATTATGGTAAGATAACAAAGCACTACCTACTCTTACATTACGAGAATAAAAATTGTTGCAGTATCCCAAACCAGGGAAAGGTTGTTGTAAGATCATCAAACATAAGCGAGGAAGATCCCGTAATTTTCTTTGGTCAGGCACTAGTTGCTTAAAATACTTCTATGATAAAAATTAAAATTTAGAAGTGATTGAAAGTTATATATATATATATATATATATATATATATATATATAGACACTTTAAAATTGATTTTGGTAGAGTAATATTGGCTATGCTGGTATTTATTAGGCTTAGGCTACATTTTGAATCCGTTTAGTGAGAAATATTAAATTATAGTATTTAGCGAGATTTATACGCAACAAAAAATCCTTAGGTTACATTTGGATTGTGCGTTTGCGCGTTTGCGTTTGCATTTGCGTTTACGTTGTTGTTGTTGTTTTTTTTTTTTTTTTTTTTTGCGCGCGTTTCAAGCCACAAAATGTACTGTTCGGCTACTGTTCATGCACTGTTTATGAACAGTAGTCACAAATCTTAACTTTTCAACTTCTTTTCAACATATCAGTGAGTCTCGTACACTGTTCACAGGACCCACAAATACCACTTTTCAGCAATTTTTTCATTAAAAATAGGTCTTACGGTACTATTTACATATTTAAAAATTATTTTGTTGCAGTGTTTTTCAGTTTTCAGTTTCAGTTTTTAGTAGTATCCAAATGGACCCTAAGTCTCAAAACTTTGGGGTCAATTATGGATTCTCAATAGACTAATCAAGGTCAACCAAAAACCCTTACTAGTCTCATTTTTAAGCCTAATTTGCATCCAAACTTCAAAAATAAGCCACCCAAAAGCTAAACTAACACCACTCCTATGCATGCATCCAAGCCTGATTACTTTTTTTCACTCTTTAACTTATTTCTATACCACTTTCAGTCAATAAACCAATCTAATTGCACTCTAAATTTTCTGTTTGTTGATTGTGATAATCTTACTGTAATTTTCCTTAAAAATCGTTGTAGCATGGGTAGCACAACTCCACTTTTTAGGGCCTTAATGGCTTGTTTGGAAGTTTAGAGAGGGAGGAGAGTAGAGGGGAGTAGAGGGAAGGAGAGTAGTGGGGAGGAGAGTAGAGGGGAATGATTTCCCTCTACATTGTTTGGATGTTTTTAAAATTAGGGAGGGGGAAGGGGGTAATTAGCCCTTTAGAAAGAGTAATTTTGTTAATTTAGAAAGGGTAAATTAGGGAATTCATTTGGCCAATAATTTATCTACTCTACTCTCCCTCCAAATCTCTCCAATTTGGAGGAATTAAAAATGAGGGGTTGAAGGTAGTTGAAACCCCTCCAAACCCCTCCAAATCCCTCCCCCTCCTTCCTTAAAAAACTTCCAAACAAAGTAATTGAATTACTCTCCCTCCCTCTACTCTACTCTCCCTCCTTTTTTTAACTCCCAAACAAGCTATAAATTTGCTTCTTAGGAAAAATTCTCAAATCTACAGTCAAGAAATGTTATTCGAGGCCCCAAAGTTTTTTAAGTTCTGTGAATTCCAAGATTTCAAAGTGATGAATTTTTGGGCTTTCTTTGGTCCAGGCCCACAAGCGCTTTTTCATTAATTTTTTGCCCAAATGCTCCGCTTTCGTAAAAGTAGTTGAAACTCGAGCATACAGTAGTACAGAGACACACACACATACAACTAAGAACACATTAGTGTGGAAGATTAGGATTTGGGTCTGAGTTATTTTCTTCCTCCATTGCCTTGATTGACACTTATTGAAGCAAGTGTCTCAAAAGTGTTTGTTTGTTTGTTTTTTTTTTTTTTTTTCAACAAATTGTTTGGAATATTTCATTTTGGTGAAGTTGGGTTTTTGTTACTTTTGTAAAGCTCTTTTGAGGTAAACTTTATTTCCCCAAATTTGTTGCCTAAGCTCAAATTGTGTAAAACTTTAGTACAAGACCATTGTAACTTTTTAATTATAGTGGGTTGTTTGGAGCTTGACCCATACACTTAGTGCCACATAAATCTTGTGTGCATTGTATATGCCTATGTGTTTGATAATTTGTCTCTTAGATTCTATATTACAGATCTTGCTAACTTAGCCTGGAATATGTTGTGGCTAACTTCCATTACCTTTACTTCCTCCAAAGAAAAAATAAAAAAATAAAATAAAAAACTTCCATTACCTTTAGAGTTAATAAATTTACACTTGATTAACAATTAATATATATTTATTTATTTATTGATGGAACTTTATTAACAATATTGATTGATTCTCACCAAGAAGTTGGTAATATTTTCCCACAAATTTAGGATTCGGAATTTTTGCATCCATTGATTAAGTACATAGAGAAATATGGACAGCTGCAACACATGCTTAGACAAACTTCGATTAGAATTGCATGTCCTAGAATACTTCAAATTTCTTAATTAGCTATTTAGACAAGATACTAAATTAGAACCACTATCCCTTACCTAATGACGTCAACCAACGAAATATATGTATCTATGAAGCCATTGAAGCTACACCTTAACATCCTCATCATCTCCTACATTAAAGTCAACCACAGCCACCCTCTGCACACTTTTGTAAGAATACCTTCGAGCCAAGAACACATAGAAGATCATGTTCACCGCAGCTATGCCCGCTAACAGCCAGTAGAATTTGTCTAAGCGGCTAGTATTCAAATCTTTACCAAACCAACCATGTCCGCCCTTCTTGGTTACGCGGGCAACAATTGTTATCAACCAGCTACTGACGAAGTTTCCAGCTCCTATCACACTAAGGTAAAATGCAATACCTAAGCTTCTCATGGAATCAGGAACTTGGTCGTAAAAGTATTCCTGCAAGCCCACCAGAGTAAATCCATCTCCAAAACCAATGATGAGATATTGTGGAGCCAACCAGAAAATACTCATTGTTAGTGAGCTCTTTTTTGGATCATTCTCTACTACATTTAGTCTTTTCTTTTCAACAAGGGCTGCAACCACCATTGTAACAATTGAGAATAGCATTCCAATACCAATCCTCTGGAGGATATTGATGCCTCGCTCATTTCCTGTTGCTTTTCGTAACTTAGGGACGAGGATTTTCTCATAGATGGTAACAGAGACTATCATTCCTATGGCAGCCAGGCCGTAAATTGAGGCTGGGGGCATCTCAAAACCATTTGCAATTTTTCGATCCAGAGTAACACCTTGTTTGATGAAGAAAGTGGTGCCTTGTGCTACACAAATTCCAAATGGTAGAGTAGCAATCCATATGGGAATCATATTCAGAATAAGCTTCAACTCCTCGACCTTGGTTATGGTTGCCAGTCTCCAAGGGCTTTGTTTCTCAGCCGGACTATCATTGTCTTCAAGAATAGCTGCTTTGTCGAGAAACCTGCAATGCATTAGCAATAAATTATTCATGTAGTACTTTTGACACTGTTTGACAAGAAGTTGCACTTAATAAAACTGAAAAATGAGGGATCCACATGCATACTTGAGCTTGCTTGTGTGGCACAGAAACCTCCCAGTGGTTTTCTCTGACTTGGGAATTTCATACAATTGAGAAGGATCGGAAGGGTAAGGAAGATTTGTCTTTCTAATGGCTGCAACAAGAACTTTGAACAATGGTGTCAAGGGACTCCCTGTTGCTGCCCTATAACGGTAAAACGGCCTTCCCATGAAGAAAATGACAAGTGACACTGCCATGACTACTGTGAGAACAATATATGAAACACCCCAGTTGACATGGTCTTGTACATACACAATCACAGTGACCCCAAGAATGAGTCCAGAACAAAGGGCAAAGTTCCACCAGTTGAAGTAGGTCATCTTCTGCTTTCTTTCTTCAGTGTGATCATCATCAAACTGGTCAGCTCCGAAACTCTCCAATGCAGGTTTGTGCCCTCCAGTTCCTATAGAAACTAGGTATATGGCAAGGAAAAAGAACACCTCGTGAATCTTCCTAGGTTCTGCGCACAATTTAGATTCACAAGCCCTTAAGCCTGGTAGGAACCAGGCCAAAGTTAGGAGAATCAAACCCTGTTTTCCAACATCAAGCACAAATTTTTGTTAATTTATTATCTTAAATTCAGAATATGCAGTTACTTAAATTTGTTTTAAAATGAAGGACATGATCTTAACCAGACAATTCTAATGAAATTACCATGAGGTAGATGATGGTTGAAACGAGAACTGTTCTGAATCGGCCTAAATAAGCATCAGCTACAAAACCTCCCAGCAGTGGCATCAATGTGGTAACACCAGACCAGTGGTTCACGCTCTTCGCTGCTGTCTCAAGGTCTTCATGAATTACCTTTGTAAGGTAAATGATTAAGCTAGTTGCAATTCCAAAGTAACTCAACCTCTCACTGAACTCAATTGCTGCTCAATGAAACACAAGACAATCACAAAATTTAGTCAAGAGTACTTTCTTTGACCTCTTCTTCACCTGGTTACTTAAGATGTAAATTGACTATGAAATTGTACTGCCTCTAGTTCCAAATAAGTGAAGAATTCAAATGAAACAATTATTTATGAAAATATAAAGATAGATGTAGTCATTTTAAAAATATTATTTGCTTTATATTAGAGGCTGTACAATTTTTAATAAGGATCTTCAAAGAGTGGTGTACAAAATTGAGCTGCTACTTTTGAAAAGTTTCATTTATTTTGAGTCAACTCAAAAGGCAAATCATATTATTTATTGTGGGACTAAGGGAATAGTAAATTGAGGAATATAACTATGGGAACACATTACCAATTTACGCATAGATAATGGAAAATAAGTGCACACGACTCGAAATTTATGCAAAACACAAAAAGATTTGACATAGTATGATTTTTTTTTTCTCATTTTTTTTCCTAAATGAGAACTTTGATATTTATAATAATTATTAATAGGCATTTGTTATGAGTGTATTTGTATATAGAATTATATATTCTAGTATTATGTATTTATTATGATTGTGTTGGTATATATATTCTACTACTTAAAGAAATATAGTGTAAATTTTAATGGAGGATTTAAATATAGAATATAATTTAAGAATAATTAATTATATATATAAAATTATTTGTAACATTATGGAATTTCAAAAGTTTATATGGCATAATATTATGAGGTCAACCAAAAGTTAAAGATATTTGGTTTTAATATATCATAGACAGTAGAATATATAATTTTATATATAAATATAATCATAATAAATGCCTAATCTTAGAATATATAGTTACCTAAACAAAAACAATCATAATAAATGTCTATTAATAACTACCACAACTATCAAATTTCAGATGCAGACTAAAAGTACTAAAAGAGAGAAAATAAAAATGTTAAACCTTTACATGCATTGCACAAGTTATTGACTAGTATCAGTATGTGTGTGAGTGTATATATGCCTATGGATTGATATATGAAAGTGAGTTCATCGACAAAAAGAAGAAGGAGAATGGATTGATATATTTTAATAATATGTATAGGATAGCAACCTATTGTGGAAAGTTGATTTGAGTTTTTCACCAAAAAAAAAAAAAGTTGATTTGAGTTGAGGCAAAGAGAATGGAAAGGGGTAAATATAAAATAATATTAATAAAAATAGGAAAAAAAAAATGTTAATCGACAAGGTGAGAAAGAGTATGACTTTGAACAAATAGAATGTAAAATAAAAATACTCAACCCACCATGCTTAGTATATTGAGAATTTATAATTAATTTCAAAATTTTCAGATTAAAGCTTAGTCTTTTTTGTAACATCATTTACGATTTTCAAGCCAGAATCATTTTAATTGGCTATGTAAAGTTGTACAGTTGTAGGCCTTATTGACCACAAAAAATGGTTGGGCCTGTTTATACCATGGGCATATCCACTTTATTCCAACTCTGAGGAGATGAAGATCATAAGCTACATAGAGTTTGTCATACATGTTTCTGCACTGGATGTACATGTGATGATGAAGGAATGATAAGGGTCTACTCAGATGTAGAATAACATCTAAATCTGAAGAAGTACGAAGTGAATTGTCTTAATGATTTACAAAAGCCATTTTTCCATTTTCTTTTTATTAAAACAAAAAACTAAAATGAAAACAGAAAAGAAGAAGAAAAATCCAATAAGAAATTTTGGAAAAGACAAAAAGTCCAGAATATTTTACTCTTTGATTTGAACTCAATCTAATTGCTTCTGTAGAAAAGCAGCACAGGCCAGCAAAAATTTCTTACGCCCACACTTATGGGTCATATAGCAACAATCTTTGACAAAAAATACAAGATGCAACGGTGTGGGATCCATTCTCACGTGAAAATGATTCATGCATCCGATGCATGGTATACTTAGCTAATTCCACAAACACTTAAAAAGTGCTGAAAAGGCCCCACCACGTTGCAGCACAGGCTTCTCAACCTTAAAACAGACCTACCACTAACATGTGAAAATACTTTCCGCATCTAGAGACTAAATGATCTCCATTAATTTATATTGTATATATGGTCCATAAAAAAGTTCTAGAGTCAAATCCATAAATTGTAGTATATCACTATATTGTATCTCGTCTTATGAGGTACTACTTCAAGGTCTATTTGAAGTGGGGGAAACTGGGCATTATCTTTTCTACAGTCAAATATACTTTAATAAGTATATTAAAAACTTGTTTGTGGTCACTTTTCTGATATGAAATTATTCTCAGCCCCACATAGCCGATCACTCCTTTGACAATAGTAGGCGAAAAAAAGAATGGACTGACATTTGTAGTGAACCTAGCTAACAGACCTACAGCAAGAAAAATGGGGAGAACAAAAAACGCATCCATTCATGTACAAACACACTACACAGAAGAAGGCTTCTTGGAATCATATATGGCAACAGATTGGGTCACTAACATGATCTAGAAAAACAATAAGAAACAATAATGGGGAGATGGGACATTTATATTGCTGAGTAAGGAAAAAACAAATATACGCTATGATGTTTTTGCAAAGAAAGAACAACAGAAATATCTCATATCATTTGGAAAAAGAAAAAAAAAGAATAAGAATAACACTTATAGATGTCCATTAATTTGCTTTTTTTTTTGTTCGTTCCTGATTATGTCTATTTCATCAGCATAATTAGTTTGGTTGCCTGTAAGGTGAGGAAAAATGAGAGACAATTTAAGATGATTTTTCCTCCACTTTCCAGGCAACCAAATGGAGCATAAAGAAACAAGTAGTTCTGGGAATCCTGCACTTAGCGTGGGCTTTACTATATGTCATAGTATAATGATTATGATTCCTTACCAATAATGAACCGTGAGGCTTTCCAAACACCAGTTGAAGCTCGAAGAGGAACTCTTCCTTTATGATCCACAGAAGAATCATAAACGCATTTCTCTTCAAAAACCTCTCTTGATTCTTCTCCTGTGTTTTGATCCATCACTTCACAGCACTTTGAAACTACTATATCACTTCCTTATGAGGAAGCAATAGCAAGAAAGAAAGGGTGTAAATATAATGAGGCTAAAGTAAAGAGGATGGTTATGAAAAAGAATAAGGTTGATGGTGATGAGGAGCTATGCCTAGAGGCCCTTCTATATATATAGAGGACTAGAGGAGGTTAGCTTTTTCTCATTCACTGAGTTTGGGTTATTGAAATTCTCCGAGGCACGAGAGAAATGGACCATATTTTGCTAAGCAATAATTGTGAGGATGAAAAAGTAAAAAAGCTCTTTCTTTCCTAGCTATGCCAATGTCACATAAGGTGGCATAATTTGGATTACAACTCATCTACGTGGCGAGTTATAAATGATAGAGGGTGTCGTGAGTGGTAGAGAGTTAATTGTGAGACACATTTTTACTAGTTGTGACTTGTCACGTTTCACGTAAGCAAGTTGTAGTACAAATTGTGTCACTTTATGTACCACAAGCATAACTCATCATTGTCATTGTTAGCCTTTAAATGTGAATAGCATCAATCCAAGCCCACTTGATTTTGAGTATCTTTTTCACTAGTGAAGTCAAAAGGTGGCTTACAGTAACGGCTCAAATTCTACATCCAACAATTAATTCGAAAAATGATATATATCCTTAAATTAGCAATTAGGGAAAAAAAGTACAATGATTAATTACCGTAGAAGCTGAATTTGTCTTAATTGGCAGGTTGACACTAATTATTGCTCTCTAATTGGGAATTTTAGCATGATTGATCAAGTGGCCTTTTCCAGAATTCTTGAAGTGATTAATGCTGACATTTCTCAAAAAAGAAAAAAAAAAAAAGATTTATGCTGGCCAAGCTTGAAATTTCCCAATTGATCAAAATATAAGATAACTAAACTTATTTATATATTTGATTGTAAGTTGTAACATCTATAGAAAAAATAATGTGGCAATTTTCTAATGGGAGGTTTAAATATAGAATTAGATCTAAAATCAATTATAAAATAAATTATAATAATGATGTATAAAATTGTGTGATTTCAAAAATTTAGAAAAATATCATAAAGTCAATTAAGAGTCAAACATTTTCAATTTTACGTATATTATTATCGATTTCTCTTGCAAGGGTTGGACCGTACAAGTATGAAATGTCCATGTACAAGAGTATAAATGACAGTCTTTTCTCAACAAAAAAAAAAAAAAAAAAAGGTTTAAATGACAGTCTTCTAAAAAAAAAAAAAAAGTGTTTAAATAACAGTTCATCACTAGTAATCGTACAGTAGTACTGAGATGTCACGTCTACCATCTTGTATGGTGTCTAAGTCACTTTAACCCCCACCCCAACCCTAAAAAAGAAAAAGAAAAACCTACTTGCATGGCATGTCCTCTGATATTACAAGTTTACAACTGATGAGATATGATCCCAGTAGTTAACCATTGATAAGATAGTTGTGGCTCTCGTTGTTAGCCATTGATAAGCAAGAGTTGTGGCTGCATGCATGTGTTGACATTTTAGCATCCATGCAAATCATACAAATCTATGTGCATTTAGGAGGCGTGCTATAGGTTGGGTAATAAGGAAGCTTGCAAATGTTGTGGGAGTAAAAGGTTGTGCTGGTGCGTAGCTTACCGAGTTATTGGTTGGCTTGATTGCTTGATGAAGAAGGGGTTTCATGGTCCCCGTGGAATTTTTTAAAAACTTTTGTTAGTATTTATACTTGAACATTTGGATTCAACATATATATTTAGTCCTCCCGAAATTGAAATCTAGCCATTTCAAATTGAAAGTTGGCCAATAGAATTTAAAAGTAAAATGATCAATTGACCCTTATGTGTTTGCTAATATAATTTACTTATTTGATGTTTGGCATATAAAGTTAAAAGTTTGGTTCATCAAAAAAAATAAAGTTAAAAGTTTGATCCTTGTGTTGAGAGATGCTGTGTTGTCCGGATCCACATAAAAAATTGTTTGGCTGCCTTCTGTTTTTATTTTTTCATTTACTCTCTCTCTCTCTCTCTCTCTCTCTCTCTCTCTCTCTCTCTCTCTCTCTCTCTCTCTCTCTATATTATTGTTTGCGTACGCAATTAGCGGCTTTTGGTCAGATATATTCAATGTTCAAATTCTCTATTTCTCAACTATTGAATTATCTGTCTATATGATATATTCAATGTTCAAATTTTCTATTCCTCAACTATTAAATTATCCAAAAAATAAAAGATTTTTTTTTTTAGTAAAAATAATATCAAACATAAAATGATAATTTATATGACCTTCAACATCAGTAAATTTGAAAATTATGTCATGTGACTCTTATAAGAAGTTAAAAGGTTCAACTTATTGTCTTGAGGAATAGGTACATGTAGGGGTGGCAATTTTTATGCATATCCATGAACCTACCCATTACCCACTTAATTTGAATAAGTCTTAACCCAACCCATTTCAATATTTGGGTTAAATGGGTAAAGAGCCATTATGTTATTTAATTATATGAGTCTTAATAGATAAACTTACTAATACTCACTAAAAGATAAACCTACTAATACTCACTAAAACCTATCTAAAATTTAAATAAACAACATAAAATCTAAATTTCTAGAAAATGACCAAAATACCCCTAAAATCTAAAAATGACCAAAATACCCACAAAACCCAAAAAATGACCAAAATACCATTAAAACCAAAAAAATGACCAAAATATCCCCAAAACCTAAAATTTACAAAAATGCCCCCAAAACCCAAAAAATAACCAAAATATCCCCGAAACCTAAAAATTACCAAAAATACCCCCAAAACCAAAAAAATGACCAAAATACTCCTAAAGCCAAAAAATGACCAAAATACCCCCAAAGCCCACAAAATGACCAAAATGCCTCCAAAATCTCTAAAATGAGCAAAATACCCCCCAAAACTCTAAAATGTCCAAAATATTACCAACACCCAAAAAATGACCAAAATACCCCCTAAACCTAAAAAATAATCGAAATACCCCCTAAACCTTAAAAATGATTGAAATACCTCTGAAACCTAAAAAATGACTAAAATACCCCTGAAACTTGTAAAAATGACCAAATTACCCCGTAACCTAAAAAATGACTGAAATAGCTCTGAAACGCATAACCTAAGAAAATGACTAAAATACCTCCTAAAACCTAAAAAATGATTAAAATACCCCCCAAAATTATAAAATGACAAAAATACTCCTAAAACCTAAAAATATGACCGAAATACCCTCGAAACCTTAAAATTACCAAAATACCCTCTAAATCTAAAAAAATGACAGTATTTTGGTCATTTTTTGGGTTTTGGGGGTATTTTGGTCATTTTTAGGTTTTAGGGGTATTTTGGTAATTTTGGGGTTTCAGGGGTATTTTGCTCATTTTTTAGGTTTTGGGGGTATTTTGGTCATTTTTTCAGGGGTATTTTGGTCTTTCTAGGTTTTGGGGGGATTTTGATCATTTTTAGGTTCCGGGGGTATTTTGATCATTTTTTAGGTTTTGGGGCTATTTTGCTCATTTTAGAGATTTTGGAGGTATATTGGTCATTTTAGTGGTTTTTAAGCATATTTGGTGATTTTAGAGATATTGGGGGTATTTTGGTCATTTTATAGGTTTCATGGGTATTTTGCTCATTTTAGAGATTTTGAGGATATTTTGGTCATTTTAGTGGTTTTTAAGCATATTTGGTAATTTTAGAGATATCAGGGGTATTTTGGTTATTTTAGAGGTTTCATGAGTATTTTGCTCATTTTTGAAATTTTGGCAATATTTTGCTTATTTTAGAGATTTTGGGGATAATTTTGGATGTCCAATGGTATATTGGTAATTTTGGAAGTGTAGGGGAATTTGCATCATTTTATGTATTTAAGGATATTATGGTAATTTTGGAGGTCAAGAGGGTATTCAAGTAGTTTTAGAGGAATTTGGGTCATATTGGGTTAAATTGGTGGGTTACTAATTAAATGGGTTGGGTTAGTAATGGATAATTAATTTATACTAGCTTTTTAACCCGCACTACGTGCGGGAACCTTATTATTTATATTTATTAGAAAGAAATTTTTTTAATAATATATTTAAATACACTTTTACCACGTACTAAACACCCAACATACATCGCCTTCTAATCCATAACTTGTTCATTCTCAGCGTCCTTCAAATCCGACTTCTTCAATTTCTTGCTTCTATTGGTCGCCACAGCCTCGTTCCGGGTCTTCTTGGACCGAGTCGGACCCAAGGACCCATAGATCTCTGATTGCGCCTTCAGTATCGCAAGTTTTTTTGGGAGTATTGTAATCCCTTTAATTGTATTTTAACCGGTATAATTTTCCTTTTATACCCAGAGGATCTTAAACGGTGGTGTAGCGTTGCCAAACAATGTAAAATTGGGAAAAAATTTGAAAGAAAAAGAATAGGTACCCATCAAAAGCATTTCGTAATGGACGGGGTAGACTCCTCTTCATTCTTGACGCTTCATCTTCCTTACTTCTTATTCCGGTGAAAGAAATTAGCAGTAGGCTGATAAGATGAGGTTGCTAGGTTTTTTGTTCTCCTTCCCTTTCTCTATACTGTAGTATCGCAGCATCGCTGTATCAGTAGGTTTTTTCTCTGAAGAGAGGAAATGTTAAGCAGTCTCCGTCGGTAAGGTCTTTTAATTCCAGGCCTTTTTTTTTTTTTTTTTTTTTTTTTTTTCCTTTTTAACTGAGTTTTTTTTACCCGGGTATGTTTTTTTTTTTTTTTTTTTAAACTTGGGCCGAAAACGTGGCAGAGATTTGGAAACATTGTGACGTGCGAGTGTGCTACTTTAAAGCAGTGCACGTGGCAGTATTTGAGAGTGCCTTTTTTCCTATTTGTCAGCACCTCCTTAAACGTAGGAACTGACTTTAACCCGCGCAATGCGCGGGAACATTGTACATATTTAAAATACCATCAACTTGACATAACAATAAAATAAAATACATTAAAATTAATCCGGGTAATGTAGTACATCCATTCATTTTATAGAATGATTGAATTTTGTATCTCAATTAAAGCTATACTATCTAAAGAACAATAATATTTACAACATTAATTTATTTATTTACAATATAACAACAGACGGTATAAAGATAAAGAATTTAGTTTAAAAGTAAATTAATTTTAAATTTTAAAATAAAAAACAATCGTATAAAACAACGTAAGCAATGATCTTAGCACGGTCTGCAGACTTGTGGAAAAGGGGTATTTGATCCAAACCTAATCCATAGTGTACATTGTGGGTTCTTGGTCCATTATAGGCAATATCGGCATGCAAATCTATAAAATAACATCCACAAAACAAAAAATGAGAGTGTTTAAAATGAATGATTATGTAGTAATCATAACTATTCTGCTTAGATGGAGAAGAATTTTAAATACAGTTAACCTCCTACTTCAAGCCTATAAAAATTACAAAATCATAAATGCAATACAAAACAAACATCAATTGATTTGATCTATTTGTAATAAAAATAGAATATATGAAGTATTTACGTCTATACAATGCTCTACTTATATCTAGAACAATATTAACATTTTGTTCATAGCATTTATTTATTTGTAGCATGGGTTCTTGGTTTATGATAGGCAATGTGGGCATGTAAGATATACTTAAATGCAGGCAAATCTGCAAAATCACCTACATAAACACCAAAAGAGAAAAAAGAAAAGAAAAGAAGAAAAAAAGAGGGTTTAAAATGAATGTTTGTGTGGTAATCATATTTGTTCAGTTTGGATGGAGATGAATTCTAATTGCAGGTTCGGTCCCCTCCTCCTTTGAGTCTGTAAAATTTACAAAATAATAGATGCAATTCAATCAAACACCAACTGATCTGATTTCTTTGTGATAAAATTAGAATGAAGAATATATGTTGAGATGATGCTATTCCTTTTTATTTATTTCATAGATTAACGGCTTTCCTAATACTTGAAGAAATTAAACTTTTAAAAAGAAAAAATATGAGGACCAACCACAACAGAAGAACAACTTTCCTTTGTTTTTGAAAAATTGGTCATCTCATACAAATGTTTGCATTTTGAATTTCTCAACTCCAAATGTTTTCCTTGTTCATGGCAATCAGTTGTTATTTGTCTAATACCATTTTGCACTCCAATTTTCTTCAATTGAACAAAGACACAGAAAATGATAAGATGGAAAGAATGACATTAACGCATTGAGATGTAAGCAAGATCTACCTAAAACCCTCAACCATAACTACAATTAAGCAAACAACATTAGGTTAAATTACAACTGAGTTCAAAACTGGAATCACAAAACCGAAAATTTAATGAAAAATATGGTATAAAAAAACTAAAACAAATCCTCCAACAATTATAAAACCATAACCTAAATATAGAATATTAAATCTCTCATAATCTGAAAGAAAACAAAAAATAAAGTAAATAACAAAAGGGTATAATGAAACGAACTTGAGAACTGGTTACCTTTGTTTTACTTTTTAATTCTTAGCATCAAACAGATTGCCAATCTAATTTTAAGAGTGGAATACAATTTTAAAAAACTATAAAATCGAGCATTGTAGACAATCAAATCAACAGTTAAAAATATTTTAAGAAATAAATCTCTATTAAAACGTAAAAGTAAATAACATTATACTTTCAAATTTCATAGTTTTAACAAAGTGACAAATCCTTCATACTTTTTCAAACAGAACCACTTAGGAGAAACAAATGTAGTCAAATGTATTCAGTAAACTGTATCAATAGGATCAAGTTTCCAAATCAAAGTAACAGATGATAGAACCACTTAGGTTTATTAAAAAAAAAATTATTAATATATACAAAAATTATAGCTTCTTCTAAACTATTTATTCATAACCAATTCAGATGCGAGCATAACGGTTAGTATTACCTAGATATAGTCTTCTCATTCTTCTTCTAACCATCCTTTAGAACCTTATCTCGGATTTGGTGTGGCGCCAACATATTTGAATCACCAATCTCTTTTAAATTAGAACTGATTTCAGGTCCCTTGTCCAATATAGCGAACTTGGAATGAGTTTTTTGCTTCCTAGATCTTCCAGTAACTTTTGTTGAACACGCTTTTGATTCTCTCATCTACTCTTTGCTATCTAGGCATATTGAAAAATTAATAACAGATAACAGGAAAAAATATACAATATCAAAGCATCATAAATAAGGAGGTGGGAGATAATTGCATCAAGCATTTAAAAAAGAAAAAAAATCTATAGGGCTAAATCCACATTTGCATGTGTGTTTAACCATTGTCAATCCACAGTTGCCACATTGCAATGAAATTTTCAATGTTAGACATGAAATCAATGTCTATGGAAATTTGGAAGCCCTACCAAAAAGGTAAGCATAAACAAAGAAACCAAGATTTTGAATCAAAAATTTAACAAAAACCAAATGATCAAAGATACCCATTGACAAAAAAAAAGATTTAATAATAATAATAATCACATATCAGAATTTGGATTTCCAAAAGACACGAATTCAAAATAACCATTTCCGAAAATACTCTCTGCTCCCTACGCTAATAGGAAATACTTGGAAACTTACTATTACATTAAGCGGAATAACATGTTTTTTCTTTTTTAACTGTACATGTGGTATAAGTTTAAGTGGGTATTTATCCTACGTGGCATTACATGAGACATTTTAATAAACCATCAGCTTAACTGTTAGTATTATAACAGGGGGGCATTATTGAATCAATTTGGTTCCTTCCCTTTATATCTACAACTCTGTATCTTTCAATTTTTAAAATTTTGAAATATGCAGCAAAAACATGCATGTGCAGAATTTAGTGAGAAGCAAAAAAAAAAAAGCTTGTAATGTCGAATGCTCATAGGACCAAGACTAAACTGGTTTAAAATGTAAATACAATGTTCAGCAAGCATTTGATTGTAATTTAAGCGGTTTTTTTTTTTTTTTTTTTTTTTTTTTTTTTTTTTTTATAGTGAGAGGCTTTCAAACGGTGTTGTAGCAGTAAAAGTTAAAATTTTAAGATTACTAAAATGATGTATTGTGCTGGTCTTTTAACTTAAAGCTGTAAATAACCTGCAAATCAATAATCATGAACATATATAAAACTGATTTAGGAGTAAGCATTGTTTTAAGAAAATAACTCTATCAGAAAAGATGGATAACAACAGTAAAAGCCTTAATATTGTTCACATTTATTTCTTTTCCAGTACAATTCCAGTAACAAATGAAGCATCAAATTAATAACCTTTCACACATTTTTTACTGTTTAGTTTCTAACAAAACCAAAAACTCAAACTTTGCTCATTCAATCAATCCCCAATTGAACCAAAAACAAATTCCAATTTCCCTCACTTAATCCTCCATTTTCTCAACGACCAATCAAAACCTCGTTGTTTCTAATTACGCAAACTGAATAATCCCTTGAGTTATACTCTTTAAAGAAAAATAACAAATAACAAAGCATATATAATCACAACTTTCTTGGGAAAGAAACAGAGATGGAAAGCAAGAGAGAAAAAGTGAGTTAGGGCAAGAAGGAAAGAACCAAACAAACAACATCAAAATCTGAAATCTACAGACAGTTACAGAAAATCCCAAAACATCAAAGAAAATATCTAAATCTATACCTATCCAACCAAAATACCCAAAAACTAAGTCATATTAAATACCCAGATATAAGAAAGGGGAAAAAAATAACCGGTGGTAGTTTCGGTGATCTGATGATGGCAGGTAAATGGCCTGAACGGAGTTAATGACACTTCGATTTCTCTTCCTCAATCTCAATTCCTATGTGTGCCTGCAGTTTCGGTGTTCTGAGTCTGGCGAGGGAACGGATGGCGGCGGAAAATCTGACAGTAATCGTGTTTTGCCTCTTTCTCTTCTCTGTTTCTCTTTCCGTGTCCCAGGCCTCATCGCCTGCCTCTATTTCTATCTGTGTGTATCGTATTTCTATCTCTCTTTCTTTGCTTCTTTCGCCATTTCCTCGTCGCCTCTCTCTCTCTTTTAGCGTAATTGGAAACAAAGATTTTTTGAGAGGAACTGAGGGACGGTTCTCTTCTTTCTTGATCGGAATCTCTAAAAAACAAATATTGAAGCAGGTCTTTAAGTTTGTAATGATAAATCTAGGCCTAGACCATCTTACGGCTTGACGGGGTTGGCTACTCTCTCTCTCTCTCTCTGTTTCTCAAACTCTCTCTGCCTCTTTGCCTTTCAATTTGTTTTGTTTTAAACCGTGTGGACTGCACAGTAAAAGGATTAAATTGAAGCCGTCAAATGGGGCAACGTGCGGTATTTTGTAACTTTTAAAGTCTAATAGTGTCAGTTTCTAAAGTGACCTTTTTTTTTCATTGCGAAACAATGTGACGTGCGGGTTTTTAACTTAAAGCTGTATACGTGTTTGAATTTTAGATAGACATTTTTCCTAACGTGGCAGCACCTGGTTAAAAGGCTTCTGCTATTTTATATATATAGATATAAACAAGTCATAAATGGATAAATGAGTAATTACACACTCAGCCCATTTATGACCTAACCCACCCATTTGCCATCCCTAATACATGGTAGGGAAAAAACTACCTCCTTACGATGTAGAATAGTTACATGATATATATATATATATATATATATATTTATTTGGGTCTATAAGAGGTGGAGGACCACTCATGGAGAAGTTTCCAACCACTAACATCAAATTATCCTTTCTTTATTTTAGGAATAGTCTAACTTATTATTTTATTTTTTTAATTTTTATTAAAGATATGATAAATTTAAACATATTGGGTCTACGTCGATTTAGTTGTTCCTTATTATTGAGCTAAGAAACTAATTGATTTTTGATATAGGTGGAATTTGAACTTAGGTCCTTATTTGACGACAAATAATTTTAGAAATTGAAACTAACTTAAACACACGTGTTGTCTAATTTAATTTCTTGTAAGTTGTGTAATTTAGAATTTCACTCATATGCATTAGATTTTGATTTTGATGAAGACTTACCTTCTTCATTATTAAGTAACTAGCATGTAGTTCGTGCTTATGCACGAAAATATTAACAATTGTGATGATAAGATGTTCATCTTAATAAATTCAGTTTCCATATTGAGCATTATAAATGGAGGTAACTTAACACCAACATTTAAAAATCAAATTGGGCACATAGTACAAAATTAAACTACAATTAAAAATTAGACACAGCACAAAATTAATGACAAGAATTGATCATTGAGCTTGAAATCTTCTTGGAGGCGTAAATGAAGCGGTAATGTATGAGAGTGTGAAGCAAAGAAGAGTGAGATTGAACATTGTGTTTGAACCCAGCCTTATTCTTAGAAATCTGAAAGGAGGAGGAGAGGGTAGTGTGTGGATTTAGTTGGTAGAGGTTGAGAGAGAAGGAGTAGACATAGGATGACGATATGGCAATAGGAGTAGATGATGTTTTACTTTTATAGTCTTTCTCGTTGGACTCCTTGATTCTGGTAGTGGGATTAGAAGAGTTACAAACTCTATTGAGTTCATCCATAAAAATGTGCATGTGAGATGTTCTTGCTTAGGCCAATGAGCATTATCATTGTGGTTTTTTTGGCTTTCGTGTTAAATGTTAATGCATCATTTATTTGGGCACAAAAATTAGAAAATTTAGATAAGATACATGACACAAAATTGGAGTACAATTTATAATCTAATTAGATTTTTTTTTTTTTGAGTTTTGGTTAGGACAAGTGGCGCAAAATTGAGAATCCAAATCTAGACACATGGCACAAAATTGAAACTTTAATTTGTAATTCTATTTGAGTTTCTCTCTGCTTCACCTATTATTTTATATATATATATATATATATAGATTAAATTTATCTTCTTCAACTAATTAATGCTTGAAGTGGTTGTCGTTTAATTATAGTTATTGAATTAAAGTGCTCTATTTGTACCATGTTCTTTATGTTGCCAAGATCCTTTTAATTGAGGTAATAGTAATTAAACCCATTCAAAATCACCAATTCAACGGTAGACACACCACCCACGCGCACCCCCCCCCCCCCCCCCCCCCCCCCCGGGTTTTTTAAGTAGAGCAATGTACTCTGTAAATCTCAAAAAAAAAAAAAAAAAAAAAAAGCAAAACAAAACAAATTATCCATATTGCCATTTAGGACAACTTTTTCTTTTACCTTTTGTTTGTAATTTAAATATTCTGACCCTTGGATCTGCCTGAAAAAGATAAACCTAGATATCATTTAGAATATATTAACTTTAGCCGACTCCAAAGAAAATGGGAAGACAAACTATGGCGAAAGCCAAAAGCTGATATCATTATAATTGTTAATGGGCCATTTTCACCCAAAATCTATTATTAAACTAGTTGCCAACTAAATAGAAAGGTCACGTGATAATTTGTTTTAATAATATATACGAGAAGATATGTTGCTTGATCCCTAATCCTACTGCATTTAGGTTTGACCAAGAAGGCATGTCTATCCACGTAGTGATTATGATGTTATGCAGAATATTTTAATGGTTAGTTTGGATAGAAGTATTTGAAGAGAAAGGTTTGGATTTTAAATTTTTAGGTTAAAAAAATTGAATAGATTATGAAAATACCATTTTTATTTATTTATGAATAGATTTGAAATTTATGGATTTTTAAATAATTGGGTGTAAGATGTCATTTGAAATTCATATTATCACAATCTCTTTTTTGTTAGAGTGAAATCTATGCTTAAATCATCATGTTTGTTTCTCAAAAAAAAAAAAAAAAATTGCTCTTCACATTATTAATTTTAAATCCTCAAATCTAAACACACCATCGAAAAGTTTCTAAACCATAGAATATGAATGAGTTTTCTTCAAATTAGCTTAAAATCAAGCTTTAAAAAAAAAAAAAATACTCGTACCAGTATTTGAATCTCTCTCCCCACCTATATATAATGCATACATAAAAAAAAAAAAAGAAAAAAAAAAGACCGTATTATTAAATTAATACAAACCAATGAATATTGTTATAGTTTTTGAGTGATTGAAAAAAAGAAAAGAGAAAAGTGAAAACAAGAATTTTACGCTATTCGGTTTGGGTCATTTGATATTTAGAATTGTATAGTCTACGTTCATCGGAAAAAGTCCTTAATGACTACTCTTTGCTATTTAGAATTGTATTACAATGAACTTATAGTAAGGTTTATATAAATTATATAATCCTAAACCATTTCTATACTTAATTTTCTTGTTCTACTAGTATTTGAGGTTACATCAGGTTTACCCAGTTGGCCATAATATCACTAACAAAAATAAGATATCCCAACCCCAACCACACTAGAAATGAAGTCCTTTTTTTGGCTGGGAAGCAGGTTGTACATCCATCAAATTAAAGAAATACTTCTTCAATACAGCCTGCAATATTTAATAAATGGTAGGAAGTAGCATGATTCAAGATAGGCTTAGGGTGTATCCTTATCTTTTATTTCTTATTGACATCATGATTAAGAACTTGAAAATAGGAATAATTTTAGTAATTATTTAACTTGTGGCTGAGCTTAAAAATCCAAACAGGCAATTCAACTCTATCATCAAACTCGACCCCATTGGAAGCAACTGAAACTATGGGTTTGGTCAACTGCAGACTCATAATTAACCTGAGATCTTAGTGGTTAACCTGTGGTTGCTTAAGTGCGTGACTATTTCATGGTGGGCTGAGCACTCTGTTACATCATAATTAACACACCAAGATCAGTCTATAGCATTTCATTCACACATGATCGAAGCAAAGAATTGAGTACCAAGATTGCTCTGTTACATCATAATTAACACATAATTATGATGGGCTGAGCACTCTGTTACATCACAGTTAACACACCAAGACGATCAGTCTACAATATTTTATTCACACTTGTCGGTACGTACCACCCAAGGCTTAGTAACAATCATTTTTTTTTTTTTTGTAGAACAATTGAAACAAAGAATTGTGTACCATGATCGATGTTACTTGTGTTCGTCTACTCTTATGCAATGCGCCACGTGTGTTTTTATTTCTTTCTATTCCTTTTCACTTGCTGATGTTGTTGACATGGCAGCTGTGAAACGAATAAATTTTAATTTGAAAATTGATAGCAATGTTCAGCAATAATAATTTCTTGATAGACATGCAACCAATTAGGCCCACCGTCAAGTTGTCATGAGATTCATGCAAGTCACTATCCATCACTCATTCAGATTGGTTCTCAAACAAGATTGGTAGCATTAATCTTACTATCTTAGAATGTCATGATTAATTCAAGACCAAATTCATTTTTGTCTAGCAGTTTTTGGAGAATCTTCAAATATTTCGGCTTAATTTACATGGAAAAAAAAAGGGTATGTTTTTTTTTTTTTTTTTTTTTTTTTGAGCAAATAATGATAAAAAAAAAAAAGGGTATGTTTAGATGGACGGAGATGGGGAGAGATGAAATGGGTGACCAAATACCTTTTGTCTTTGTCCATATCTACGTATACCAAAAGAAATTCGGGAAATTGGTTAGTCATATATCAAAGAATACATTCGACAATCTTTATAAAAAAGAAACTAAAGAACGAATGTAACACATGAACCATATGCTTTGTTACGTGCCTCTGTTCTAAAGATTTAGAGAATATTGGCTGGGTTTGGTGAGATTTTTTATTTTGATATTTTTGACTGATATGTACAGTGGCTAATGTTCACAGCAACAGGCACAAGTGGGACAGCAATTAGAGAAACAGTCCTATACGAACACATCTAGACACTAAACCCACGTCCAATTTTACAATATGCTAGGATTTTGTGAGTTGGATCTCAGACTCAATAAGTTCATGTTTTGATTGAAAAGTAGGCTTGTTTGTTTTGTCTTAAAATATAGATTTTTTTTTTTTTTGACTTTCACACAAACATAAAACAGAGTATATATGTTTGGATAGCTGAAAACTTATTACATTTGTGTTTCACCTCTTTTTTTTTTTTTTTTTTTTTTTTTTTTTTAACTAGCACCTATTGCACTGTTCATGAGATATGAACAGTGCATTTAGGCCATTGAACAGTGTTTCACTTTTATGAATAGTACTAAATTTTTTTTTATTTTTTGTTTTTAGTTTTTAATTTCAGCAAAATAAGCGATATCCAAACAGACTTTTAAAAATATGGTATAAATGTGTCTTTAGAAAATTTTTATTTGAAAAGTAGCAGGCTTGTTTGTTTTATTTTTATGTCTTAAAATATAGAAACCATTTTTTTTTTTTATAATTTGGTTTTGTTTTTTGACATTCACAAAAACATAAAACAGAGTAAGAGTATGCTTCAAAACGTGTTTTTAGAAAATTTTATTTCAAAAGTAATTCGGCTTGTTTGTTTTATGTCTCAAAAATTCAAATATAAAAATTGTTTTTTTTTTAATAGACATTCACAAAAGCATAAAAAAGAGTAAGAAAATGCTGCAAACCGCGTTTTTAAAAACAATATTATTTACGAGAACATTGAAGGTGTTGTTTTCTACAACTATTTTTTATCTTGAATTTAAGAGCAAATATCTTGTATACATCATTTTTTCCCCTTATAATTGTATTCTATTGAAAACACAACCAAACATATTATTATCAATTTGTTCAAATTAATTAGGAATCAGTTGTAATTTGTTTTTGGTATCCTAGGTGAGCTCATGTCAGGTGTGCTGAGATGTGGATAGCTAGGATGTTTTGTAGTGAACACTGAACAATATAACTGCCAAGTGACATTCAAACCAAAACAGAAAATTGGTCCTAAACTCTATTTTCTTTATTTTCAGTTTTGAGATCTTGTTTTTCAAAATAGCTGCAAAACAAAAAATATGATAACACTGTGTTTTGAAAACTGGTTTCAAATACAATTTTAAGAAAACAGTTTTCTAAAAAGAAAATAAGAATCATGTAATGGAATAAGCGCGTAATTTTCTTTTTTCACTTGTACTTTTAGATCGGATGCAGAAAATGTGGTTTCAATATTTTTAACGTGACTGAAAGAAGTCTTTTTTGGCTATCTTTCAATCAAGTTGTGATGGGAATCGAAGTGGAGGTCTTTCCAGCCGACTGGGATTTCTTTAGGTTGTGTGATGATTTTGTGTGTGTCCCTTTCAGCTTCAGGCTTCGGTTCAGATAATGCGTCATTTGCGCTCTCTCTCTCTCTCTCTCAATATTGTATAGGAACGTCTTTACTTGACTCATGATCCATCATCCATCAACATCTTCTAGACGATTTTCCTTTTTGATAAAATCTTCTATACGATTTTCTGTAACCCTAAAACGTGCCATTACTTTATTATTGAGTACTACATGGTCTACATTCAATAAATTTACTGACGTCTGTCAAATCTTTATCTCAATCCATTCATCTTTATCATTCTCTTTTAGTGATTTTTATCCATTCATCTTTATCATTCTCTTTTTGTTGTTTATAATCCCACTAGATCATGGAGGGACTCAAGCAAATAGCAAATAAGCCAATCCATTAGTGTGACTTTTAACAACTTTTTCTTTTCGTTTTTAAAGCTTATTTGTTTATGCAGTGTTTAAAAATCACAATTTTTTTTTTCTTTTAATAGACAACTACACTAATGCTCCATTTATTTTGAAGAAAAATGTAAAATATTTTACATGTAAAATATTTTTACATGTTTAGTATGATAAAAAAAAAAAAAAAAAAAAAATTCAAGCAAACCACCAAAACTGGTAGCTCAGTCACTGGAGATGTTGGTGCTGGGGTTCAGTAACCGAACTACTGGAATAGTGGCTTCTGCGACTGCCAAGTGTCTCTAGTGGCCAAACTACTAGCATTAATGGCCAGAATGGTGCCTACAGCCATCGGACTTTCAGCATTGATGGCCATAATGACGACTTCAGTTATCAGACCTCCATCATTAGTTGCCGAAACAATGTCTCCAGTGACCGAACTGCCAACACCAGGAGTTAGAACGATGGCTCTGGTGACCACACCGTAGGCACTGGTCCTCGGAGCGATAACTCTAGCCATCGAACTGCAGGCATCGGTCATTGAAATGTGACTTCGGCCACTAGACTATCAGCATCAGTCGTTGGAATGGCAACTTTGGTGGCTTCCCAACCCATTAGATCGTTGACTTAGCTACCAGATGTGGTGAGGGGAAGTCATTGTGTGTTTTCGTAAATGTTCTACCAAAATTTTAAAGGTAAAACGTTTTAGAACTTTTTATAAAGGAATTTTTCAGTTAATGAACCCATTAGACCGTTGACTTAGCTCCCAAATGTGGTGAGGGGAAGCCATTGTGTGTTTTCGTAAAATGTTCTACCAAAATTTTAAAGGTAAAACGTTTTACAACTTTTTATAAATGATTTTTTCGGTTAATGAAAAATATTTTATAAGGTTGACCATATTTACATGCAAACAAACACCTAAAAATGAGAAAACATTTTCTGGAAAACATTTTACTTTAAAACAAATTAAACGGAGCGTAGATTCATAAAAAAAAAAAAAAAAAAAAAATCTACATCCAAATAGATATTACCTTTGCTAAGAGCATTTATATCAGTTTGTCTAAAATTTTTCATTTATTTTGGTATAAGAACCTACTTTTTTCTATTTTGCACAAACACTTTTGAAAAACACTTTCATCAGATTCTTTATTATACATTCTATTTTCTTTAAATAATCATTTTTTATATTTATTTTTATTATTTCACCTACTAGCACACATTCACTCTCTTCCTTTTCTAGAGAGAGAGAGAGAGAGAGAGAAAGTAAAGATTAAAATAACAAAATATAAAAATAAAGTATCTGCGTATATTTACACGGTTACTGTAGCAATAATGTATATATACAATGTTATTGATGAATTGATGCAAATAATTTTTGAGTAAAAATGTGTAAAATTGATAATTTTTTCTATTTTGCAATGTCTAGTATGAGTGCTCTAACAACTTTTTAACTTGTTTGCTTTCCTTTTTTTTTTTTTTTTATAAATAAATAATGGAGGAGAGAGAAGGTAAAGTTTGAATCATAGATATGAACTACTCTTGAACCTCTTTTAGTTTATTTATTTAAGTACAATTTTTTTTAAGCCTCGTTTTTTCTAAATATAACTTACTTTAATCAACTTTCAACAAATAAACGAATAAGTTCTACCTGTATTCAAGTCAATCAAATTGGCCCTGGAGAACATAGCAAGCCTATAGTGTGATGGGTTACCTTAATTAAAAATTAAAAAAAAAATCAAAGTAATTTGTTTCGATTGAAAAAAAATGTTTGAAATCCAAACTGAATTTTATTACTGTCCTCACCATTTTTAATCGGGAACCTGAACAAACTCAATTAAACAGTAATGACTGACTTCTCCACAGGGTCTTTCTTCAAAGTTTTGCATCTGAAGTTACACCAGTGGCCAGCTACAGAAGTGCCACTAATATCATGCAACTTAAAATGAACTATACAAATGTTGTGGCTCAACTATGGACCATAATCACCAAAAAGTTCCAATAACTTGAAAATGGAGCAATTGGTCACTGAGTCATAAATCACCTTTTAATCAAGATTAGATATGTTAACACTTTACAGAGACCAGCTTAGTTATCAATTAATTACTTTAATAAGTCCTTAAGGCTGTCTCCTACACTCTCCTCTCCTTGCTTGGCCATCATAACTGCTAATGGACTTGGAAACATTAGCATTTGGAATGGCTACATGGAGATATCGTTTCATTTTAAGTGTAAAACACGGAAGATGAACCTTTTTTCGTCCGGAAAATTATTGTTTTACACTCTCGAATGTATAATATTTTACACTATATTTGTACTTTCACATTAAATGTCCACATTTTACATATCTGATGAATGAAACATTTAAAGCAATTTTTATTTTTCTTTCTGGCTAAGATAATAATAAATAAATATTAAGTGAATTTCATTTTAAATAATTTATTCCAAAGGTTATTATAAATTAAATCTTATAGTTTCAAAGTCTTCAAAATTAAGAAATAAGGTGCTTCTTCTTCTTTATTTATATATTTATTTGTGTGGATAATTTGATAGTTACAATGGAAAAGAGAGAGATTTGAAATAACAAGAAGGGTCAATTTTTTCATGGCTCTTAGAAAATAATTAAACCATGACGTTTAATATTGTTATAAAAGTATATATTAAACCTTATCAATTTTTAAGTTTTAAATCAAACTTTGGGCTTTTAAAATTATATCGAATTTGCCAAGAGCCTTGTAGTTTAACTAATTGCTACCTCTTGGTGTTTCTAATGGGGACATCCAGGATTTAAATCCTCCCTCCTCTAATTATCGATTTTTTTTTTTTTAAATCATATCAATTTAAACTTTGGACTTTTTAGATTTGAATTTGGTGGATTGATTTTCAGGTTTGGTTGATATGTTTAAGTCAATGCGATTTTGAAACTACAAGGTTTGATTTGAAACTAGATAAACTATAACCTGTAGGGTTTAATTTGTAACAATCTTAAACTTCAATGTTTAATTTGAAACTTTTGAATTCATCCTTAATATAACATATAAACCATTTAATCCAAAATCTTAAACCTTAGAATCTGTTTGGCAGAAAGTAAAAGAATGAAATAAATATAATAAAAAAAACATCTTTTAGGAGTATTCTGTTTAGTAAGAAGAAATTGAACTGTTACGAGGGAATTACATTTCATTCAATTTCTTTCTAAGCATTCATCCTGATGGAAAAGTATATAATACTCAGGGAGTACAATAATGTCATACTCACAAATGAATCTCATTTGTGAGACCCATTATTATGTGAGATGAGAGAATACGGCATTTTTGTACTCTTAGAATATTGTATAATTTACCCATCCCATATTAGAGGAATACTTATTCCTTTAACAAAATAGTGATAGAATACTAATTGGATAAAGTTTAGCTACAAAATTGATTGTAGCCTAAGGCTATAACCTTATTCAATATCTTTTTATTGGAGATGAATTTTGACAAATCTACTATTGGACTACATCTTCTTCTTATAACCTTCATGCTTGCAAAATTTCTAGAAAATTAAAAATCAATAGCTATGTCATCAATAAATTGTTTAAATTACAAGTTTTTATAGTTTAAAATTATGTATAAAATATAAGTTTATAGATCATATAGTATGTAGTATCTGATTAATACAAAATTTGACATATGTCTTAAGAGCATATAGAGAACATACAATTTAACGGTTAGATTTTCAAAATATCTAGTAATGTTTATTTTATTGAGTAAAGTTGTAGTTTTATGCTACAACTAATTTTGTAACTAAACTTTGTCCATACCGATTTTATTCCTATTTTAATAAAATACATATAAAAGATGAATAGTAATTAAAATGGTAAAATCATATATTTCTTTATTTTTAATTTTTTCTTTTATGAACTTCCAAATATGCTAGGAAAAATTACACCATATTTCATTTCATTCCATTTCTTTACTATCCACTCATTCTATTTTTATATTGTTTTTATTAACTTGAATTTCCTCACATTATATTATATTATATTATATTATATTAATTTCTTAAGATTTTTATTGCATGTATAGACAACATTTATCTTAAGTTCTTCATTTTTCTTACACATGAGACTTCCATTCACACATCAATACCTAAGATAATAGTGGCAGCTCTAGGATTTTTTTTTCTAGGGGTTAGGAATAAACATAAATTATACAAAATTTAAAATAAAAGAAAACTTGAATATATTGACATTACAAAAAAAAATAACAAAAATTCTTGAGGTTTTACAATTGCCTTCTACAAGTACGAGATTTTAGTATGAGATTTTATATTTTAAAATTGTTGCATGATAACTTCATTATCAATCCTGTATTTTACATCTCTTTCAAAAAATTTTTTTGAGGGAATATCTCTTTCAAATTTGGTAAGACCATAATGGCTTTTTTTTTTTTTTTTTTTTTTTTTTTCCAAATTTTAGATCAAATTGGTTTGTTCATTGTTAGACTTTTTTATGTTTAAAAAGGCCAAGATATTGTTAAGATGATTAAATTCAAGCTTATTTCAGCTAGGCTTAAAAAAAATTCATAATTAGAGTATTCAAAATTTTATTTTAGGGGGTAAAAAAGAAAATCGAATTGAATTAAAACATTGATATATATATATATATATATAATTTGCCAACTCAGGGGTTTAACCCCTGTAATTAACATGGCGTTGCCTATTAGACAAACAATTCTTAAATTTAATTCAGCATTCTTGACTACAGGCATAAATTATTTTACAAATTTTTACAAACTGTTAATGTGGTTAGCTTCTTAATGGTTTTTATCTTGGCTCATCATTAACATCACTTTTTCATTTACCAATAACTACTCACCACATCAACAGTGTGTAAATTTTTTTGTAAAAATGTTTATATGTCTAGTATTATTCTTTTACTAGCATGTAACTCCATACAAACACATGAATGTATTTAAAATTAAACAAAATTTTTATTATAAAAATATAAATAATTAGTCACATTAGTATTTTAAAAAAATGTAACACATGCATTAATGCATACGTATAAATACATTTAAAATTAAACACAATTTTTATAATAAAATATAGATAATTAGTCAAATTATTTTTTTAAAGTAAATAAAATTAGTCACATATTAAAATTCTTACCTAAATTTTAGTACTACTTATGATCATTTTTTTTTTCTAATTTTTTATAAGATAGAACGTCTAGTAATTTTTATTTTATTTATTTTTTGAGAAATATTTGGTGATTTTTATTGAGCATATGTAATTTTTTTTTTAATTTTATAGTTCATTAATATTAGATTCTTAGTATTCTGTATTCATTAACTCACTTGAATTTGAATATATATATATATATATATATATATGAGATATAAATTTGAATTTTTTTTAGTCATATGATTATGTTTTTTATGGTTTATTATATTGGACTTCTCGTTTTTTACATTAAATTAACTAATTTGGCATAAAAATTTAAATTAAATGAGACTCGTGGTGCAAAATTAAACTTTAATTGAAATTCAATTTTTACACTAAATTAACTCACTTAGCACAAAATTCTAAAATTTAGATTAGATGAAACGCGTGATGCAAAATTAGACTTTAATTGAATTTCCATTTGAAATTTAATTGAATTTTCTTACCGCTTTACCTATTGTTATATATGTAGATTAGTCAATTAAAATTTTAAGTTCTCCCTCGTAATTTAGTAATTCCCAAAGTAAAAATGATTTAGTCAGAATTGAACTACCAGAATTATTTCAATCAATTTCAAGCCAAATCTTCTTTTTCTTTGCACGTTGGAACTCCTCAAACATGTATTGAACATTTGATTTTCCAATAGACTCAAAATAACATCTTTCTACGAAGAGTTTCCCCACGTATGCATTACACAACCCAATTGCTATCCACCAAGGCGATCGTGAAAAAAGAAATGTTGGTAAATCCCAATATCCCGACTCTCCCCAGTAGCAGCAGCAGTGATAGGATCAGTGACTATTGGATCAGTGACTATTACATCCCCTTGCACTACCATAGCTATAGCTCAACTACCGACAGGTTTTGAATAAGTTTTTTGGACAAAAACTTTTTTTGGTTTAAAATAAGGACTTGGGTTACCTCCAGTCCACTGTATTGGAGTTGACATGATATAGACACATATTCAATTTTTACCATGTGTCGGCGGCTTCAGTGCATTGGAGTCAAGTTTTACTCTCAAAATAATTATAGATGTTCGGAAAATGTTTCATCCCTGCAATCAATGCCAAAATGAATGGCCAGCCATAGGATCAAAGACCAGCCGCCTCTTTTGAATTGGCATGATCCAATAGATGTGATTTTTTAGACTACATTAATAAATAAATAAATAAATAAATAAAAAACGATAGAATTTCAAATTTATAGTGTGTTCCATGATGTTTGCTTTATATCATAATTTTTTTAGGTAAGTGGGGGGAGATTAAACTACAAATCTCTTATTCGACTACGAAAGACTTTACTTGTTGAGCAAACTATAGTTACATATCTCTTTAAGACATTTTGCCTCTAGATAAATAGAAGTTACAGATCTGCTCATAACATCATGCAATTTAGGAAGAAATATAAAAATATCATTTATCCCAAGGAAATATACAAATATTGTGGCTCAACAATGACCATGAAGCACAATCACCAAAAAGTTCCAACAACTAGGAAGTGCAGCATTGGTCGCTGAGTCAGTAATCACCTTTTAATCAACAATGGAGATGTTAACACTTAACAGGGACAGGCTTAGTTATCAAAGGGTGTCCCATTGGCCATCATAATTGCTAATGGACTTGGAACCGTTGCCATTTGGAATGGCAACATGAAGACATTGTTTCATTTCTTGTAGAACACGGAACCTTTTTCATTTATCTTTTTTGGATAGGATATCAAATAAATATTAGGATAAATTATTTGGAATGGTTTCAAAAATTTCAAATTACCTCTGAGTGTTGGACTTATACAAATTAAATCTTATAATTAGTAGGCAAATCAAACTCTGAACTATTAAAATCATATCTATCAATTTAAATCTTGGAATTTTTCAGGTTACATTTGGTTGTGTTTGATTATTGAGTTCAATTGAGAGGTTTAAGCCAATACAATTTTAAAAGTATAGGGTTCCATTTGAAATTAATGAAACTATAGCCAACAAAGTTTAATTTAATTGTCTTAACTTTAAAGTTTTAATTTGATACTTTTGAAACTATAGGGATTAATTTGAAACAACCATTTTATAAGATTCAAATATATTTTGCCTCAATTTCAAAATCTATACAAAGTAACAAATATTTCAAGTTGTGGGGGTAGATAATATTGTGGGGAAACAACAATTGATTTTAATATAACACGTAGAGATATCATTTAATCTACAACCTTAAATCTAACATTTTATTTGGAAGAAGTGAAATGAATGAATAGGAAATAGAACAAAAACGATTTTTTTTCAGGAATTTAGTAAGAAAAATTGAAATGGTTATGAGGTAATGCAAATTTCATTCCATCCCCTCCTAATTTTATTTTTTGAAAAATGAGATGAACACTCGTTGCCTTATAAAATATAAGTCAAAACTCAAAACCAATTTTATCCCATTTTGAAACAAGACAATTAAAAGATGAAGGGTATAATGGTGACATCATATGTTTCTTTTATTTTGTTCAATCTTTTATGAACTTCCAAACATGCTAAAAACAATTACACCATATTTCATTCTATTTGATTCCTTTATGATCTACCGATTTGATTCTATTCTTTTATATACTTACAAACATAAAATGTAAAAGTTTGGCCGAATTATATATATATATTTTTTAATAACATATAAGGACATCAATCACATCACTAATGGATAAGTTATTTATTTTTCTTCCATGTTACTTCCATCCATATATGAATACCCAACACAATCAATTCTTAAATTTATTTCAGCATCCTTGACTTATTAAACAATTAAAATCTGTAGTTCTTCCTCATAATTCAGTAATTCCCAAAGTAAACATGATTTCAAATCAAAGTGAACTAGAATTCTTTAAATCAATTCATCAGTTATGACACCAGATCTTCTTATTTTTTTTCTTGGAACTCCTCAAGCTTTTTTTGAACATTTTATTATTATTATTTTGCAATAGACTCAAAATTTAAATCATTCTATGAAGAAGATTTTCCACAAATACCATATGCATAACACAATCCCACCTCCCTCTAGTAGCAGCAGCAGCAGCAGCAGCAGTGCCTTTCACTATATGAGCTTAACTTATATATTGTCAAAACCATAAAGAGCAAAGACCAGCCAACTCTCTTGTATTACCTTTATGGCTTTATCCAATATTCTATTTGAGATCTTAATCCTAATCTGGTTTAGCATTTAGACACAAATTCTGTCATCTACTTTGGTTGGATCAGATGTTTTTTAATGGGATGTGGCAGCACATCAAAGATACTGGAACTCATGGTAATTTATGGGAAGCATTATATAACTCTAAACCATCTATAAATTTAATTTATATACCAATCTTACCACACAAATATATCAAATCCTACAAGCACAACAGCAGTGGCTACCCCCCCCCCCCCCCCAAAAAAAAAAAAAAAAAAAAAAAAAAACAGCAAGTTCAAACAAATGGATAAACACTTTTTTGTGAGTATACCCAACCATTTGATATCCATAACATTTCTTCATCTTCTAATGGATTAAGAAAATGCCAAGATATCAATCAAAGGTCAAAGTACAAAAAGAACATAAGCAATCACAACAAACTGAAGATAAGTCAGTTTCTTATCTATACAGACCAAAGGTAGGTGTGGTAAGGCCAACCCCCAAAACTTTTTATGCGCTGAGTGGAATTTTTAAGTGACAGCAATTTTGTAAATAGAAAATAGAATCCACTAAGATGGATTCAGTGGCCTGTAGAATTCAGAAGATGAGTGCAACACTCCACTAAACCACTTATGCCTGAAGAGTCAAAAGGTGTGGAGGTCAGAGGCTTAAAGGCGTTGACAAATGAAGTGTAATAAAGTCATTATAGTGCTTTTCACACTTGCTATTGCCTAAATGACATGAGATAATTGCTTGTAAGATGGGTCAAGGGCATTCTACGATATACGTTGTCTTCCAATTTAGGAGTTGATTTTTGCATCTTTCTTTGACCTTAATATACTACAAAAGATAACATCGACTATGACTTGGGTGAAACGCATCCATCAGGTTGATATGCATTATGTTAATGGTAAAATGAACCTAATCCACATTATATCAATGTTCAAGATTGGCAATATCTATAGTTTGACTTTGCTGAATGTAGTGTGTGCAATATCAGACATGGTGGCCCTTAAATAGACAATTCCCTGTATCTTAAGAATTATATCTTCAGTTTTATGGCTGTGTGTGAATAAGCACGTATATCAATTGGAAATATGTAATGGTAGAAAATGCATATCTAATGAAGAATACTTTGTCAATCCTATCTCTTCCTACCTCTACTTCTGCTAATGAAAGCTCGAACTGGGATAAAAATAAAAATAACCAATTTACTACAATATGTAACATGACAGCAATTATGTCCATTAAGTGTTAGTATGTAAAACCTGTTTAAAGCTTTAAGAAACTGCCGAATAGAACTTCACTCTTTTTTGTAGAAGTCATTTTAAAGATAGTTCTTTCCCCTCCTAAATTTCTGAGTTTAAAAGTAGAATAAGGAAACAACTGCACTCTTTTTGCAGCTACAATGTTTGACAGAATCTGATGGTCTAGGAATCAAACTATCTTTGAAGTAGCCTCACCTGATCCTTGAAGAATGCCAGATAGGGCCAAAAAATCATTTAGGAGGACGGCTTAGATCGGAAAATCTCAAACTCTACTGTTCCTACAACTTGGACGACTCCACAGCTATGAAGGTTTAAAGTCAATTTTGATGTTGCTATTCAGCCAAACAAATCCACTTGTGCTGCAGTGTGTAGAAATGATGAAGGAGAAGTTATCTTTTCTAATACAAAACTGATGCCTTCTCTTGACCCTCTCCTTGGTGAAGCAAATGCTGCAACCTATAGCTGCTCACCACAAGCTCAATTATGTGAAGTTTGAAGTTGATGCTATGTCTTCCTCATCCTCCAATCCAGATTTAGCTTATATCCTTGATGAATTCAAATCTGTTCTCAATTCATTTTTGTGTCCATCTCTTGGAGGATCAAGATGGGCCAGTAAATCCTCCCCCCCCCCCCCCCCCCCTCTCTTTCTCTTTTATGTATTTTACTTCAAAAAAATGCAGAATAGAACTTGGTGGGCTTCCGTTATGTTTTTATTTGTAAGAATTTGAAGAAAATATGGGCTATATTTATCATATCACAACTTGTATCCTTTCTCAAGTTTCCAAGTTTTTGTTTTAATCTTTTTTCTCTTGAAAATCACACAGAGAGTAAAACCTAATCATCATTGTTGTTAAGCCCCAACATTACAGAACTCCATCACTTACAAATAACAGCAATGTTTCTTCAATATGTTATTTTATCGACCTTTCTGATTTATACAATGTAGCAAGTAAAAACTAGACAAAGAGGAATATCACATATGCATGATGTATGTACAAGCATGTGTTTTAGTTTTGCTAATGAACCATCATTGAAGATGCTAATGAGCTCTAGCTCAACTGACACTTCCTCTCCTTGCAAGTGTGAAAAATATGAGATTGTGGGTTCAAGACCCACTGAGTGCATTTGTAACTAATCTAGTAAGAAGACATGTTAATTTACTCGAGCTATAATTATAAACTGACTTACTCATGTGAAATCTCAATCAGAGCAATGCAAGGTTTAGATTTAAAATTTTTGTTTTTTCTTGTTCAATGTACATATATAAATACTATAAACATACAGTGAACGATTAAGTGAGATCAAGTCTGAGCAACACATACTCCCAAGAGCTAAATTTTCATTCAACAATGCGAACATATAAAGACTAAACTCCCAATTTACAATTTAGTCACAACATAATCTAGATATACACACGTACATTGTGGGAAAGATTAATGTAGCTCTTCGCCTGATCATCTTCTAAGTACTAATATCAATAACCTCAAATGCAAAGTGGGACAACATTACCATCACTCAGCTTGCACAAAATGGAGGAAAACATCACCAATCTCATTGCTGCTAAATTCATCTGGTAGAGACCCTTTTCCTTAAGAAGCTGCTAAATTCAAAATGATTCAACTTCTACTCCATTATCCTTACAATTCAAGTCATTCCGGCCATTCTTGATTTAGAATTCGTAACTTCCATCTTCTTGCAAATTCATGTCATAAACATCATCAGACTGTGAACCTCTCAACCCCAACAAACCATTACCCTGAACATTCCGTCTAATGGGGCCCTTTTCTCTCTGTTTTCTATCTAAACCAATATCATAAACATCATCAGACTCTGAATCTCTCAACCCCAACAAACCATTACCCCGAACATTCCGTCTTATGGGGCCCTTTCCTCTCTGTTTTCTATCAAAACCAATATCATAAACATCATCAGACTGTGAATCTCTCAACCCCAACGAGCCATTACCCCGAACATTCCGTCTAATAGGGCCCTTTCCTCTCTGTTTTCTGTCAAAACCAGCTTCCCCTAACTCCAACCCACCGGAACCAATGGGGCCCTTTCCTCTCTGTTCTCTATCAAAACCAGCTTCCCTTGACTCCAACCCACCGGAACCATTCGAACCCACAACGTGAAACCTATTCCTATTCACATTCTTTCTCAATTTCCCATTACTTCTCTTCCCATTTTGTCTATTCACACCCGATAATTCCAAACTATCTTTCTGATACGAACTCTCCGAATCCAATAAATTCTGACCCTTCTCCTCTAATTCATCCAACCCACCATTTCTTTGATAAGGTTTGATACTATGAACAACCCCTTTAGGGAAAAATCTAGCTGAGGGTAACTCATCCACAGTCTCAAACAACTGAGGCCCATCTCTCTCAGTCCACAAATCGAACCCACCAGGCCTTTGAAACCTATCAGCCAAGACTTTCACTTGTTCATCAGCGCCAACGGAGAGCAAGTTAGGGGCTCTCTCGACAACTTCCCAAGGCCTCTCGAGCTCTGACACAGCAGCCTTGAGCTCTGCTCGCTTTCGCATCTCGTAAATATTGCGCTCGCGAGCGAGGCGAGCCTTGAGGAGCTGCCTGGCTTTCTTTGCCTGCATTCGCTTCCATTGCCACTTTGATACGCCACCTGGGTAGGTTCTGGGACCCCCTCCCATACGAATAATCGTCGTTTTGGGTGTGATGGGTTGGGAGTAGAGTGAAGGGTTATAGGGTTTTGGGTGGAGGAACAACTTGGTTGGAGCTGGACCTGTCAAAGAATTTGAGAATGAGAGTGTTTGGATTTGAAGGATTGACATTTTTCTTAAACCAAAAAAGAAAAAAGAAGAAGAAAAAATTGTTGTTGCTGTGATTTCTATGTTCGGGTTTACAGTGATTCTGTTCTATGACTATGAATGGTTTAGGAGGTGGAATGAAAGCAAAGAAGAGAAAGATGGTGTAGTCTGTGGTTTGTGTGAACAACGTTATCTGCAGACTAATGCTGTCTTGGGTCATTTCTGGCTAATGGGTTGGGCCTACTTGTAACAAAGGCATTTGGGCTTGTATCAATAAGGTAGGCTTTTAAGTTTTTAACGTTTTAGAGGATTCGTTGAAAATCCCAAAATAGATTTCAATCATGTTTTTCAATTTGTGTTACATGTTTCATTTAATTTGTAGGTTTGTACCAAGTTATTGAGTATAAAAATTGAAAGGTCAAAATTTAATTAAATTCTAAATTAGATTTCAATTAAAGTTCAATTTTTCGCAACGTGTCCTTCTAATTTTTTAATGTTTGTCGTAACTGAATTATTATATGCAAAAAATGAAGAGCCTAAATCCAGTTTAAAAATAGTATAAGTTAATATCATGTATAATTTTAATTTCTTCTTAAAAAATTTATAATTTGAACCATGTAATTGTGATTATTTTTAATTGTATCTGTGGATATGCACGGAGTTACACACTAAAATATATTAATAGTCAAAACTTAGAGAAAATTTAATTAGATTTTAATTGGATTCTCAATTTTGCGTCACATGTCCCATTTAATTTTTAATTTTATGTCAAGTGAATTACTGAGTGTAAATATCGAAGAGTCCAAATCCAATTAGATTCAAAATTGAATTTCAATTAGAGTCTTATTTTTCGCCATGTGTTATATGTAAATTTCTAATTTTGTGGCAAATAAATTATTGGGAGCAAAAATTAAAAAGTCTAAAACCAATTAAATTTTAAATCAGATAAATAAATAAATAAATAAATCATATATATATATATATTATGAAAAACCATTACATATTTTAAAATGTATGGTTTAAAAAAATGTAAGCTAATACAATATATAATTTGAACTACTTTTAAAAAATATTGTATAGTTTAAATCGTATAATTGTGATATTTTTAATTGTATCATTACATATGTACGAGGCTACACACTTATTGTTGTATAATAGAAAATGATCACATTTTAGCCAACTAAGTTCAAAATTTACACATTAGCTTATGTAAAGTTGTGTAAAAATATATGATTGTTTCTGTAACTGTGTAAATTTATAATGACACTATTCATTTTGCATTTAGTTTTTTATTCTTATACTACATATCACAAAGGTGAAAGAAGAGGGTAGATGAAATGTAAAGTAAAATAAATAATCTTATGTGTGATGTTTTGAAAAGTTAGTATGTAAATTAAAAAAAAAAAAAAAGAAGAAGAAGAGAGAGTAGGTTTTTATGCTAACAAGCCCGAAATTTTTGCCACCAATGGATGCTTATGCTGTTAGCCGTTGGGTTGTGACTTCTCAGTTCTCAGTTCTCAGTTGAAGCCTCCACTTCAATGCACGTGCAAATCGCCAATTAAGTTGGGCATTGGGTTTGAATATCACCAAATGATGAACTGGCATAGTATTTCCAGCCAAGAATTCCTGTTTAAAATTGAATCAACAACCCATTGCACACAATACCATAATGCCAGAGACAGCAAACCAACTGAATCAAATGGTGTTGTACGATGGTCTCTTCACTCCTTAGGTGTCAAAAACAATTATTAATTGTTTCCTAAACTACAGGCATCATATGGAGTTCCCTCTATTTAATTGTACAATTCTAATTATTATAATTAGCATCTTGTTAGCTTAAGAGTTATGAATTCTGCATCATGTCTGTAATTTCCAAAACAGTTCCATAAATATAGGTTCTAGATCCCAATATGTCTATTAATGTTTACTAGCTTAATCAAAAAGATAATTCTGTAAAAATATCAGTATGATGCATAGCCACAGACATATAATATAAAGGAAACGTATTTTTTACATTTCTGTTGTTTAGTTGAACATGGTGACTGGTGAGATATGTCTTGGCATGTTATCAGCATGTAGCTCTACAATGCTTGAACTAATCAAGCATTTAAAATTCAGTGTCTGGTTAGAGTTTAATTTGCTTGTGTTGTTTATGGATAATATATTTGACACAGAAAAAAAATAAAGATATTTACAGACAATATCTATGGTCACGATTCTTCAAGTTAACCATGTTGTTACAAAGTTAAGAAACCATTTTGGACAAAAATGTTTTTGCTATTACGTGAGAGTAGGCATGCTCATGTTTGTTTAGTTGAACATGGCAGTGTGTTTTTTCATGTTTTCAGCATGTAGCTGTATTGTGTACACTAAAGCAAGCATTTGAAATTCAGAGTCTAGTGAGAGTTTGATTTCCGGTGTGATGTTTGCACTTTGCAGACAATGAATTGGCCAAAAGAAGAAAGATGATTACAGACAATATCTATTGTTGTGATTCTTCAGGTTAACAACATGTTCTTACAAAATCTAATAAGGAACCTTTTTGCTTTTGATTATCAACAGTGCCGATCATTACTTTGAAGAAAATGAAGAAAGTGTTTAATGCTGACGACAAGGGAACCATGGTGTGTTCGGGTTCATCCTTGGCAAGCTTTTTCCCCCTAGCTACTCCTTTTCCTTTCTTTGATTATTAGATACTAGCTAGCCACGTCATCTTTGAATGTGTCAAGAGCTTTGATTTAGCCATGTAACGAAGTTCAGTAATTCAGATAACGACAGTAACCAAAATAAAACATTATTGACAAACTCAATGACCAAAACCAAACTTTAAAAAACACAAGGAGCAAAATAAAAGTACCCAAAATGTGGGCACCAAATTTAATCCGTTGGATAAAAAGGCAAATGAAAAATATTATTGTTGAGCTTTCATTCCAAGTTGGGGTAGGAACATATAAAGTTCAATTTCATAATAATCAACAGGGCTGTCCACGGGTCGGTCTGGGTCGAGTTTGTGTCCAACCCGCAACCGACCCAATAAAATCAGGTGGAGAAGTTCTAGACCCGACACTGATCACGAATAGCCACAAGTTGAGTCAAATTGGGCTCAGGTGGATGGCAGTCGGCTTTGATTTCAACCAAAATACAAAGATCAAACACTAAAGTTTGAATCCTGAAGCATAAAATCAACTGATCTACAAACCCAAAGAACAAAAACAACAATAGATAGCAATTCCACAGATAACCGAACTTAAGAAACAAAATAGAAAGATCAAATCTGAGAGATGGAGTCGATGGAGGCGAAGACGAGCTGGCGAAGTTGCGGTTGAAGAGCAAAGATCGATGACGAAGAGTAGAGATTGACGATGAAGAGCAGAGATTAACAAAGAGCAAAGATTAGTGAAGAGTAGAGATCATCGAAGAGCAGAGAGATTGTGAGAGGATAGAGTGAGAGTAGAGAACTGATAGTGAGTTATGAAAAACAACATTTAACCCATTTATATCACGATTAGGTCAAGTGGCTCAGGTTTTGGAGGAAGAGACCCACACTCGACCTGCCGGAATTGATTTTGGAAAGTAAAGACTCACTGTTGTCCGGTGGAATAGTCAGATCGGGTGGCGGACAGTTCGGGTCCGATCGGTTTGGCTGAGTGGGTTGGTTTTGTGGGTTGTTTGGACAGCCCTAATAATCAATGTACTCATTGTCTTCAAGGAAAGTCACATAAGCTTCCTTTAGTATCTTTACTGCTTTTGCACCTTTAGAACTAGTCCATAGTGATGTATGGGGAGCTAGTCCTATTGTTTTTATCAATGGTGTAAGATATTATGTCTTTTTTGTTGATCATTACATAAGATTCACATGGTTCTTTCTATTGAAAAATAAATCTCAAGTCTTAAATTCATTTGTTCATTTTAAATCTACTATGGAAAATAAACTTGGTTACAAAATCAAAGCACTTCGTACATATTGTGAAGATGAATTTACCAACAAGGAATTGAAATTATTTTGTTCCTCTCATGGCATAATTCACCAATTCATTTACCCTCACACACTCGAACAAATTGGTGTAGCTAAACGCAAGCATCAACACATCATTGAAACCTCTCCTACTCTTATTTCCCAATTTGATGTTCATTTGTCATCCTGGGCATTTGTCTTCGCCACTTCCATTTTCCCCATAAATAGAATTTCTTTCCCATCCTCACACTTTTAAGTAGGGGTGTGCATGGGTCGGGTTGAGTCGGGTTAAGGGGATTTTTTTACCCAACCCACTATGGTAGGTCAAAAAAAATTCAACCCAATCCAACCCATCACATAAGTCTAACCCAACCCAACCCAACCCACATGGGTCGGGTTGGGTTGAGTTGAACTCATGGGTTGGACAAATTATTATTATTATTATTATTATTATTATTAAATTGAGTAGAAAAAAAATATAAATATATTAAAAAAACCCAAAGATTAGTATCAATGTAACTCCTTAAAGGCAAACAACATTAATGACTAAACAACAGTAGTAATTTACTAGGGTTTGTGTGAACTAATTGGCTTTTATATAGGATAGGAAGAGCTAGTTATTTAAAAATTTATTAATTATATAATATATTTTATATATATATATATATATATATATATATTAAATATATGGGTGGGTCGGGTTGGGTTTGGCGGGTTTGGAATTTTATGACCCAAACCCAACCCGACCCACTATCAAACAAAATTTTATAACCCAACCCAACCCACCAAGCCCTAAAAACCGATCCAACCCGGCAGGTTGAGTTGAGTCGGGTCGGTTTTAGTGGGTTGGCGGGTTGGCTGCACACCCCTACTTTTAAGTCTACGTGGGATTTACAATTTCACGCTGTTCTTGACTACACTACCTTTAAGATGTGTTATTTTTCATGAAAGTGTTTTTCCATTTCTTTCTCCTCCTCTAAATCAGTTCAATTCTTTGCCTCTTGATCCATTTACTCTTACACCCACTTGGCTTCATTCTTCCTTAACTTTTCATCCTTGGTTTATTGTTTTTGTTCTCTTATATTCCACCACAAAATGTTCTTTATTCTACAAATTCCAACTCATCTCTATTTCTTCAATCTATTCCTATAAATTCCCATTCTCTTGTTTCTACTCCTAGCATATCACCTACTTCTCCACCTTTTTCCCTCACTCCAACCTCTAATCTTATAGCTCATAAGTCACCTTAACCATTTCTGTTTCAATAGTTAAAGGGTCTGTTTGGTAGTAGCTTTCAAGTATTGTTATTCAAAATGATGTGAAAACTGTGGTTTAAAAAAGTATGGTGAAAATACATATTTAAAGTACTCATAATGCAAAAAATGTGTTTGGTATCTTGTTTCAAATAACATATTTTAAAATGTGATATAATTATGTGTTTAGTATTTGTATGTATTTTTTTTAAGCGATAACTTTCTAACAAGTACAATTATTTATTAATATTTATTAGAAGAGTACACGCGAGAGAGAAGGGAGGAAAGGAGAGAAAGAATAAAAAAAGAAAAAGATGAGGTGTGCATGTGAGAGAGATGTTGTTATGTTAAGTCTTATCAAGTGGGTCCCACATTTTTCTATATATTTACAAAAGTATCATTGAGTAATGTTATTTGAAAACTGAAAATTGGTAGGAAGAATTTTCTAAATTCAGTATTTAAATACCCTAAAATGAGAAATGTAACTCAAACACTCCTAAATAAAATCTCTTACCAAACGCGTTTTTTTTTTGGCTCACAGTTTTCAGTTTTTAAATACTAAAAAATGTTGTTTGAATTATCTTACCAAAGAGACCCATATCACCTTAACCACCCCATCTTCACCTGCCATTAATAACCATGCTATGCAAAGTAGAGCCAAATCTTGCATCTTTAAAAGGAAGCTAATCCTTCATACCACAGTTCTAGATCCCTTGCAAATTGAACCCTCTACATTAAACAACAAATCTGGAAATTAGTACCTCCTCCTCCTAACACCAATGTGGTTGGTTGCAAATGAGTGTAAATCTTATTGATATAGTGACTATATACAAAGCTAATTTAGTAGCTAAAGTAATTACAACAGGCTAGCTTAAACTATGATGAAACATTCAGTGCTGTTGTTAAATCCTGTTAGACTCATCCTCAGCATTGCAGCTCATTTTATATGATCTTTATGATTTCATTGGCTTACTCAAAGAGGATGTCTACATGCAACAACCCCAAGGTTTCATTGACTCCTCCACAAACAGTTTGTTTGTAAACTACACAAAAGTATCTATGGTTTGAAACAGACCCCTCGTGCTTGGTTTGAAAGATTCACAGGCCACTTATTGATAATTGGCTTTCAAGCTTCAATGGAAAATCCCATATTCATTTACAGGTTTACAATTCTCATTCCACTATTCTTTTTCTCCTTATCTATGTGAATGACATAATCAACGCAAGAAAAATGAATTCTAAAGTCACTAATCTCATCAAGAATCTTCCCATGGATTTTGAACTCAAAGATTTAGCCCCTCTTACCTATTTCCTTGGTTTTCAAATTAAGTACACTCCTCATAGTTTCTTTATCAGTAGGACCAAATGCTCTAGCTAATTAGGTACAAGTTTAATTAATTACTTTAGTTAGTTATTAGATGATAAGATCAGATAAGACTAAGGATACATGTATAAAAGTTGTAGTCATGTGCTCTGTAACTCATTGAAATAGAATGCAACTACTTAAAGATTTATTCATGCAAAAAAATCATTGGAGGGCTGGTTCCCTCAAAAAACTACTACGATAGTGAGATTGAGAGTTGTAAGAATTAACAGGTTCTTGTCCCGATATGTGGTGCATTTTGTTGTTAGTTTCCTCCAATATTTCAATAATTTTCCTTCGAAAAAAACATAATCTTTAGTGTTATATTTTAGAAACAAAATAGAAAGAAAATAAGATTTGTGTAGTGATTTGATCATATTATATGTGTTTACAAATTTGAAAATTGCATGATGTAGTGCTTGGTATAAATAAGAATGTTTCATACCTATTTAAAAATGCAAATATTGTTTTAATAAAATAAAAATGCAAATATCCTTCAATTAGTTTTTTACATTCTTGACTGTGTGTTATTAAATTTTTTTTTTTTGTTGGACTTTGTTACAACGGTTGCAAAATAACTAAATTTTAGCAAGTATACCATATTTCAACTAAATTATTTCTCATATAAATCTTAGAAAATAATATCAAAATTTATTATACTTAAATAACTATTTAAAATAAATTACCATTTAAAGTAATAAATATAACAAAATAAATGTATTTATTCTATTAGTAATTTTTTAATTACATAAATAAATATTATAATATATGGGTTAGGTTCAAGTTATGTTTTGTGTAACTCTAAGTAATATCACATTACCCAATAACTTGTTATTAAATTCATATTTTGAAAATCCAATTGTTGAATTACATGTTCTATATGTTCTTAACATTCATGCCAATTTTCATGCTAATTAGATGTGATTTACCATTTGATTCATAAATTCATCTTTTATGCATTATTTTAAACTACAAAAAATTGAATTTAAACAATTGATTGATGACATGACTGTTGATTTTTAGCCCTTATTTAGGAGGAGGGAATGGAATAGAATAGAAAGGAATGAAAAGAATTTTATAATATTCTTCACTTTTTCTTGTTTGGGAGTTTTAATGGAGGAAATGGAAAGTTCATTTCCTTGTTTGGGAGTTTAAGTGGGAGTGAATGGAATGGGTATGAGGGAACACTCAATCCTCTCCAATCCCTTTGATGATGCACAAGAATCAGTAGGTTGAATGCTTCGGGCTACGATGATGGCTTAATGACCTGAAGAGAAAAAAAAGACTGTCAAGGGTGATCGGGGTGAACCGGCCAAGGACCCTCTGACTGTTAAGTCAGTTTTCTCTTTAGAACACAAGGATGGTGAACTAGTGAATCATAAAACATATCTTAGGCTGATGGGGTCAGATCCTTTTTATAGAGAGTTTTTAGTGGGTCTACTTGTTCGAATCCATTATCATCATGGGAGAAGTGTTTAGTTTGTGGAGAAATGGAGCAGATTTCGGGGAATCCTCCCTACGTTCTAGAATGATGAATCGTGGCCCGATTGCTTGGTGTGTGTAGAAAGATCCTTCGAAATTAGCTAAGTGTTGTTTGGTTGTCCATGCCCTTGTACGCTATGGACGACTATCCTAATTTTGACGATCACAATATTCATGGATGGATCCTATTCATGTTCGTGGTGCTTCTGTTAGGCTTCCTCCCTTATGAACTGTTCTGGACGTGATTTGGTCATGGATACCAGGGATGAACCGGACTTAATTCAGACCACCATCACCCTTAAAATCTCAAATTTTTCATTCCCCCAAAATTGGGAGGAATGAGAGGGAATGAAATTTGATTTAATGAATTTTTTACTAATTAGGCTTCGTTTGAGAATTCATAAGGGAACGGAATGGAATGTATATAGGGAATAAATGAATGAAAATGAAAGGAATGTAAGTAATCTTGTTTGGGCATAATATAGAGGGAATTGAATTGAATTATTTTATGACAATATTACTGTTAGACCCTTATTTTAAAATAAAGGCTGAGTATATAGGGGTATTTTGGGAGTTTTAGTAAAAAATTCATTAAATCTAATTTCATTCATTCACATTCCTCACAATTTTAGGGAGAATGAAAATTTAAGGTTTTAAGGAAATGGAGAGAAATGAGTGTTCCCTCATATTCATTCCATACTTCTCACTTAAACTCCCAAACAACGGAAGGGAGAATATTTTAAAATTATTATTTTCATTCCATTCTCTTCCCTTCTCCCAAATGAGGACTAAAACACCCAAAAAACCCCTATATATTCAACTTTTTATTTTAAAATAAGAGTATAATAGTAATATCGTCATAAAACGATTACATTTCATTCTCTTTATTTTACTCCTAAATAAGATTACTTACATTCCATTAATTTTCATTCATTTCCATTCCTTTATTTTAAAACATCTAATCAAGGTTACTTAATTTCATTTCATTCCATTCTTTTCTGTTCCTTTCCTTTGCTTAAATATATTTCATTCAATTCCTTTCCATTCCCTTATGATCATTCCATTCCATTTCTTTATGATCTCCCAAACGAAGCCTAAGATTATCTTTTAAATTTTGTAAGTATGGAGAATATGTGAAGAAAATGTAATCCAGCGGTGGATTTATCAAAATTTACAACTGCTTAAAAATATTTGGGGGTGTAATATTGCTTAAAGTTACACCAAGTGTAATTTGAACCCAATACGGTCTTATACAAAAACCAACTGGACCAAAAAAGACACTAAGGAAGTTGTCCAGTCTTGTCAACCACTCCAGGATACAAAGAGGCACAGGATAGCCTCCAAGTATTATAGAAAAACTAAGAGTTTCAACACTCCAGTTAGAGACCAAACCAGTAGAAATTGCAGGAATAGTTGCCATAGGAACAAAATTATTTCCAGTAACCAAGTCAGTATACTTAGCAAACAGGAAGAACTGCTCCTAGATCTTATAGAACAGATCGAAGACCCAGTAGTCAAAGCCCAAAAGCTTAGTGCATTTCATGCAACCTTAGTAAAGGAAACCAGTAAACCCGAACCAAGGCTTCGTGAACCCAAAGTTGACTTAGAAAAAATCTATGAAAGATTCTCCAAGTCCAAGAAGGAAGTTACAGTCAATGACCTTCAAACAGAAATCAAGGAAACCAAATCCGAGGTTAGAACCCTTAAGCAAGAACTAACCATTCTTAGGGTTGATAATACTCTCCTTGACCAAAGAGTTAAGAATTTGGAAAGCACTTCTCATCAAGGTAATGAGGAAGGACCCTCGTTCCAAGAACCTTCTGATGACGAAGATGAAACTGTTAACCCTACAGCCAATATGGTTCAAGAAAAAGAACAACCTAGCCAGAAGTTCTTAGAAACCATCAATAGGATTAACTTCCAAAAATGGCATTCCAAAGTCAGGATTTTCATTAGCAAAGATTTTGAATTTGAGGTTGTAGCCTTAATAGATTCAGGTGATGATCTCAACTGCATCCAAGAAGGAATCATTCCCTCCAAGTATTTCAAGAAGACTAAGGAGAGATTGACATCTGCAAGTGGCGGGAAAATGCAGATTGAATTCAAGATCCCAAAAGCACATGTGTGCCAGGATAACACATTTCAAAACCACATTTGTCCTTGTTAAGAATATGACAGATAGGGTCATCCTAGGAAACCCATTCATGTGTCTATTGTATCCTTTCATTACAGATAGTGAAGGCATCACTACCCATCCTTTTGGCCAACCAGTCAAGTTTAAATTTCTTAGGAGCCCAGAACCTAGAGACATCAGCAGCCTCCAGGAAGTCTCTGTCTCCAAGACCCTTAACATTATTAGTGCCAAAACCAAGCAGCTCCAATACTTAAAGGATGATTTAAAGTACAAGACAGTTGAAGAAAAACTAGCTTGTCAAAACATCCAAAGAGAGATTAAAGAGTTTGAAGAAAAACTCAAGCAGGAATTCTGCTCTGATCTACCCACAACTTTTTGGTATAGAAAGAGACACGAGGTAGCTCTCCCTTATACCAAAGATTTCAATGAGAAGGATATCTCAACCAAAGCTTGACCTATCCAAATGAACCAAGAACTCATGGATATTTGTAGAGCCGAAATTGAAGATCTTCTTATGAAAGGAATCATCAGGAAGTCTAGGTCACTATGGTCTTGTCCAGCCTTTTATGTTCAGAAAAATGCTGAGATTGAGAGAGGTGTATTGAGATTAGTTATCAATTACAAGCCTCTTAACAAAGTCTTAGAATGGGTAAGGTACCCAATTCCCAACAAAAAATACTTAGTCAATAGGCTTAGTAAAACAGTGGTTTTCAGTAAGTTTGATATGAAGAGTGTTTTTGGTAGATACAAATCAGAGAGTCAGATAGGTATAAAACAGCCTTCACTACACCCTTTGGTCATTACGAATGGAATGTAATGCCCTTTGGTCTCAAAAATGCACCTTCTGAATTCTAGAATATCATGAATAAGATTTTCAATCCATTTTCCAGTCATGCCATTGTGTATATCGATGATGTACTTATCTTTTTAGAGTCTCTAGAACAACATTGGAAGCACCTACGAACGTTTCTCCAAACAATCAAGTTTAATGGTCTTGTTGTTTCAGCCCCAAAGATTAAACTTTTCCAAACTAGTGTGCGATTCTTAGGTTTTGATATAAGACACAGTGTCATCAAACCCATAGATAGAGCTAACCAGTTTGCAGACAAGTTTCTAGATGAAATCCTAGATAAAACCCAGCTTCAGAGATTTCTAGGATCTCTCAATTATATCTCAGAATTCTATCAAAATCTCAGGCAGCAATGCAAACTACTCTTTGATAGACTTCAAACCAATCCATCTCCTTGGACTCCAGCTCATACCCTAGTTGTTCAGAACATCAAAAGATATGTCAAAACACTTCCTTGTTTAGAAATTCCCTCAGCCAATTTCTTCAAGATTGTCCATACAGATGCCTCTGACATAGGTTATGGTGGCATTCCCCTCCAGCATGTTAGTCCCAATTCTCCGGAACAGATAGTCTGTTTCCATTTAGGAATTTGGACTCCCACTCAGTTAAATTAATGTACTATTAAAAAAGAAATTTTATCTATAATACTATGCATTTCAAAATTTTAAAGTGATCTTTTGAATCAAAAGTTTTTAATTAGTATTGATTGCAAATCTGCAAAACATGTTTTAGAAAAAGATGTTCAAAATATTGCATCAAAACAGATTTTTGCACGATGGCAAGCCATCCTTTCAATTTTTGACTTTGACATTGAATTCATAAAAGGAACTTAAAACAGTATCCCTGATTTTCTTACCCGTGAAATTTTGCAGAGTCCAAACCAAGATGTCGGGAAAGAAACTCGTACCCCCAAAGTTCCCTAAACAGTAAACCTTAGGAAGTACTAGTCAGGCAAAGAACCCTGGCCAAATTGTACCAGCCTCCCCAGCCTCAGTTGCCAATCGTTATGTGGTTTCCACCATCCCGAAACCAAATTACGAAAGGCCAGTCCAACCGAGTTACAATTCAGCCCTAGCTTCCCCAGCCCCTAGGCAAATCACCCCATACTCAGTTGATGACTTCTTTGGCCCAATACAGTCCCAAAGATCATCCCAGCCTTTATCCAGAAAAAATAGGTCTCCTTATTTCAAGAAGCCCTTTGTCCAGCATATCTCTTATATTGAACCACACCTAGTTCATATAAAAGATCCCCTAACCCTAGCCATGGAAGTCCTGCCAGAAGGATGGCATTTCCTTCCAAAACACCCAGAGAAAAATATCAAGTACTATAGGCATATCCTAATCCAAGAAGGATCTGCCAAAGTAGAAGACATTATGAACAAAGGGGACCCCTCAGTAATCCTCTACCATAAGTTCATCATCACAGGTTTCGTTAGCTGCAGAGATTGGGGACAGCATCCTTCTTTGCTAAGGACTCTCACAGGTCTCAAGTCTTTCACAGGTTTAGATCTCCATTATAGTTACTATGACCACATGGATGCATTTGAAAAGATTCTTTTTTATCAGAACAAGAAATTCGATCACTCTTGGTTCTTGATGTTTGACAAAAAGTTCTCCAGTACAGTACCAAAATAGTTCCTTAAGTGGTGGGAAATGTTTGAATCAGTACCCCAGATCTTTCCAGAACCCCTGCAAGATGCCCTCAGGTACTTCATTTCAAGATGCCAAGTTACACATCATGGTAGCTAGTTTCCAGCCATTCTGCATATGACGGTCATGTACACAATTCACTGGATTAGCATGTGGATTTATGACATCAAAGGAAATCTGTTAAACAGAGAATTCTCAGTAAAATGGTGGAACAGCCTTAAGATTGATACAATCATCAGGCAGATTCATGAGGATCTTCCTCCTCTAGTCCAGAAGACCATTACTCAAGTTACAAGGTCTCAGTCCAGCCTAGACTTCGTCCAGAGAGCCGAAAAGTCTAGCAAAGAATTAAAAGATCTTGCCCAGCAGTTGCTTCTCCAGTCAGAAGAGTTACAATCTCAAGAGAAAGGCTCTCCTACATCTTCAGAAGCCTCAGCTAATTTCGATCCAAATGATCCACTGTTCCAGGATTCCCAAGATCCAAATGATGCTTATAGGGTAGACAGCGAATAAAGGTATTCTGGATAGCACCAGTCACTATTCAGAATAATTTCTCCAGATCAGTTACTATTCATCTACAGCACCAGTCACTGTTGATGCATAGTACTCGCACTTAGAAACAGACAAGGGACAAAAAACTATTTATGAACAGTATTCGGCACAATAATTCAAAAGTACTATTTGCTTTCGGTGGAAAGGGTTTTCACCTCAGTAAAAGCAATTTACTCTTCCAGATTTTCAGCAATCATCAGGGAATCCTAAGCTCTCCTCCAGTCTATATAAAGAAGCTTCAAATTCATTCTTCAGCAGGTCCAATTAAGTAGGGAACCTCAAGAAGCCTAGTTTTAGAAAAACTACTTCCCAGTCCTTCTCTTTACATTAGTTCTGTAATAGAATGGAAAACCCAGTTTGCATTTGTAATTCTTTAGTCAGTTTTACATTTGTAACCAGATGGCCTCAGTCGGCCTCCAGTTTGTAATCAGATAGCCTTAGTCGGCATCTCATATATATACCTCTCATGTCCTACATGCTCTCCTAGCTTCAACGGGCCTTACTGTTCGGTTCTGGGAATTCACTTTATGTCTAGGGTGGCGCCAACGACGATAAGAAGGGAACACAATAAAGGAGTATCAAATTTTCAGGCAGACATGGACAAGACACAAAGACACAAAAACACTATCACTGGCCAGAAAAGAACGGATGGCTCTGATACAAAAAGGGAGGGGGAACACAGCTGCTGAAGAGGGAAGCACAGTATGGAAGCACAATATAATAGTGAAGATAATATGTAAACAAAGAAAAGTAAAGTAAATGTATGTAAAATAAAGTAAGCAATGTAGAACCAGCCAAGAAGGCAGTAGTGCAATATATAATCAAAGTAATTTAAAGCAATAATAAGGCGGTAGAACCAGCCAAGCAGTATAACAAAATAATTATGAGGCATATATTAAAGCAGTTAGGAGGCGGTAGAGCCAGCCAAGCAAAGTATTAAACAGAAAGTATAATAAACACAGAGCTGAAAGTAGTTATTATTGAAACTAGACAACAACACTTACAGTAGTAGTAGTCACTGGATTACAACAGTTTAACAATACAAGGCTTGAAGACTAGTTCTAGTTACAAGCTTTGTAAACAGGGTCGTAGTAGGGAAATAGAAGAGTAGTGGGAATTCTAGAGAGGAGGAAGGAGTCTTAAAGAGGCTCTAGAGAATTCTGAATTCTCTCTCTAGGAAATTCTGAGTTTCAAGTTAAGGGACAGCTTCCCTTAAATAGGCAAAATTTCGAAGTGAACAGTAACATTGAACAGTAATCGTGAACAGTAACGATGAATAGTAACTTTTTCACTTTTTGTCATATTCCGTAGCAGAGTCTGAATCTTCATTTTTTAGCATTTTGTGTTGAGAGTAGTGACCAAGTCATGAGGAATCCACTTTATAAAAAGCAATATCAGTTGTGGGAAACAGGTAGCATTTTTGCTGGGAAACAAACAGCGCTATTATCAGGAAAATATTGTAGCATTTTGGCCATTGTGTAGGCTAGACAAATAGGGGAATCGTGTGGGAAATAGGTAGCTCAATTATCAGGAGAATTTCACATGGGAAACAGGCAGCGCATTTGTCGAGAAAATATCATAGCATTTTGGCCATTGTGCAGGCCAAACAGATAGGGGAATTTGAATCAGAATCAGTCTTTCGTGGAATCAAACCATTCTTGATAATAGTTGCTTTCGGAGGATCGTTCATCTCTTGAACCATCGGCAATTTTATTTAAAAGAGAACAGGGGCCTAAACAGTAATAATAATAACTAGGAATCATTAATCAGTATCTAGAGCATCTGATGGGTAACCATCATAAGGATCCCATGGGGAATCATCATTGCATCCATGGTTATGGTAAGTAGCATACTGATTGCAAAGTCTGCAATATAGAATTGGTTCATACTTTGGGTTTTCACCTGTAAGAAATTCTCTGGGATTTGTATGTCCAATTCTTCTTAAATTACGGATAGCAATATCATAAGGTCGACGACCAAAAACAACAATCCTATCTGTGCTTCCTATGAAATGGTAGTCTTTCCATAGGTCTTGGGTGACTTCAATAATTTGATTATTGAAATAACATCTCCAACATTTAGCAAGAGCATAAGGATCCCTGAAGGATAGGCGGGAATCTCCTTCAAACCATTGCCCTTGATGGGTGTACCCATTAATAAGTATGAGATGTTTGGAAGGCTAAACATTCATCCAATTATCTCTTTCCCATTTTGGCGAGGTGCTCCAACATCTGATAGAAACATAAGGACTATTGATTTGTGAAACAACATTTTGAATAATTTGCGAGAACTGGCTAATCTGGTCATGGCTTATTAGTTTGATGAACCTGTATTGTTAAACTGTTAAACTGTTGTAATCCAGTGACTACTACTATTGTAAGTGTTGTTGTCTAGTTTAAATAATAATTACTTTCAGCTCTGTGTTTATTATACTTTCTATTTAATACTTTGCTTGGCTGGTTCTACCGCCTCCTAACTGCTTGAATATATTGTTTGGCTGGATCTACCGCCTCATAATTATTTTGTTATACTGCTTGGCTGGTTCTACCGCCTTATTATTGCTTTAAATTACTTTGATTATATATTGCACTACCGCCTTTTTGGCTGGTTCTACATTAATTACTTTATTTTACTTATATTTACTTTACTTTGTTTACTTTGCTTTGTTTACATATTATCTTCACTATTATACTGTGCTTCCCTTTCCAGCAGCTGTGCTCCCCCTCCCTTTTGGTATCAGAGCCATCTGTTCTTTTCTGGCCGGTGATAGTGTTGTTGTGTCTTTGTGTCTTGTCCATGTCTGCCCAAAACTTTGATACTCCTTTGTTGTGTTCCCCTCTTACCGTCATTGGTGCCACCTTAGACGTAAAGTGAATTCCCAAAACCGAACAGTAAGGCCCGTTGAAGCTAGGAGAGCATGTATGGCATGAGAGGTATAGGGTTGTTTAGGGTATGTGTTACAAAATGCAACGGTGTTAAGAAAAACATGATAATTGAGCGTTAAACCTAGGATAGTATGGATAAGTTGTGGAGATCCAATTTCTCTGTCAGCTCCAGGATGACTGGTTGTCCTCCTGATATTGTAAATGAAGAAGATCACATTGTTGAAGAAAATGAGATTCTAGATTTCTAAAATTGGAATATTCCAAAGGTTTCTACTAAGTCCATCTATAAGCTTAGTTGAGCTGAAAATACTGCTTTTTCTGAATATAGAGTTAAAACTGTTGAACAAACATTTTCTATCTCTAGAACTCATGAAAAATGTTGCTTGTTTTCTAGAAGAAATATTAATGATTTTCTTACTAAAAAACTCAGTTATTTGCATATTGGTCTTGTTCAAGTTGCTGTTAAACTACTTATAAGAAATGGTATTAATGCTTCTATTTTGATGTGTTTAAGAGATGCTAGATTTAAAAGATTTAATGATAGCATTCTTGGTATGATTACTGTTTCTTTGTATGATGGCCCTGTTTATTTTGACTGTTATCCTGATATCACTCTTGCTTTGGATGATGTTAATATTGTTAAAGCCTTGACATTAAATGTTTTGACATCTGGTTATGACATGGAAGAAGGCAGTAAGCCTTTTGCTCTTATTTACCGCATTTATTATAAACTTTTGGGTTCTCAATTAAATCCTTGTTCTAAGCCAAGAGATCCTGCTGGTAAAACCATGTTGATTCAATGTTCAACTTCTGATGCTAAGATTCAAGTCCCAAAAATGATTCAATGGCAAGATATTAATTTTTCCAAAGAATGGTTGTTGGAACGTGAATCTTCTCCTGCTAAACTTGTTTTTGATGAATTAAATCTTGCTCATATTCAAGAATAACTTGATGGAACTATTAAAATAAGTTTTCATGATGATAGACCCTTGAGGATCAACGAATGAAGACATTCTTTGGCTGGATTTGAAAGCATTTCAAGAAGAGATCTTGATCTCAATGAATATTTGAAAAAGAATTTTGAAAAACCTGATTTAAAGCTAAAAGGAGTTTCAAGTGGTAACTCCCAAGTTAGCAATGCTTTTTACTCTACTAAACCAGAATCTTCCTCTCCATATAGCAGAACTGCTAATGAAGAAGAAGAAGAAGAAGAAGAAGATACCAAATCTATGTCTCCTTATGGTTTTGATTTTTAAACTGTTGAAAACTCTATTTTCCAAAGTCAATTAAGAGTTTTAAATGCTTTGAACGAAAACTTTGAAATTGTTATGGTTTTCTTGTTTAATGAATTTATCTCTGCAAAAAATAGAGATAAAAGAAAACATTACCAAAGTACTTTTGCTCGGTCTGAAAAAGATCATGTTAAAAGGAAATGGAAAGAAAAAATGAATCAATTGAAAAAACATATTTTGTTCTTTGATTTCCTTGAAAACTATTATGTTTCAAAAGATGAGGTTTCACAAAATCATTTGAACGTGATAAAAAAATCAAATTTCGTTAAAGAAGATATAATTGTTGTTAAGTCTAGCCATCCGCCCCTTGAGACAGTTCTCGTAAACTGTAAAGGGATTGATGTGAAGGCTTCTCCTTTCAAAATTGCTGATATTGATACTCCTGTTTTTAGTATTATTGAACAAAACAATTTTACTAATGAATCCTTGCATGTTATTGGTCAATAGCTTGACCGCATTGAAGAAAAAATTGCTGATAAAACTGTTCTTCCAAAATCTGAAGTTGTTGAAAAATCTGCTATTTCAAAACCTAAGAAACCTTTGATTGATTTACCCAGTCAAAAAGAAAAATTGAGTTTTAAACTTCTCAGGCAAAAACTCTTGAAATTGTTGAAAAAATGCTTTCTGATTTAAAGGTTAAAACTGAAGGTACTTCTACATGTGCTATTTGAACTATTTCAAGAAATGGAAAAGAAACTGTTTTTGAAAAAAACACGGATTTTGATTCATTATCTTCTATTTCAGCTAAAAATATTTTTGATGATGACTTACCAGAAATTAAAAGAGTTGTTGGAAAACCCAATCCTGTGTCTTTTACCAAGAATTGGTATTCAAAACCTACTCCTCCCGATATGCAGTTTAAAGAAAGATCTTTTCAAACTCAATTCTCTATTTCTGCTGATAAACTTTATGAATGGAATATTGATGGTTTATCTGAACATGAAATAATTAATAAAATGGCTCAAATGTATATGGTTGGAATTGCTTACTCAAATAACCATAGCCTTAGTCACCCTGAAATTGTTGAACTTCTTGTTACTGGTTTTTCAGGTACTCTTTGTGGATGGTGGGATTCATATCTCATAGAAGAATCCAGAGATTCTATTAAATCTACTGTTAAAAAGAATGATGAAGGTTTGCCTATTTTTGACAAAAATATTGGTCGAGGTATTCCTGATGGTGTTAATACTTTGATCTATACTATTCTCAAACATTTTGTTGGTACTCCATCCAATGTTTCATCTCGAATTTTTGATTATCTAAACAATTCGAGATGTCCTACTATGTCTGATTACAGATGGTATCAAGATGTTTTCCTTTTCAAAGTCATGCTCCAGAAAGATTGCTACAAGCCTTATTGGAAAGAAAAGTTTATTGATGGTCTGCCTCCTATCTTTGCTCATAAGGTAAAACAAGAGTTAATTGGTAAAAATAATTCCATTAATTATGATAATCTAACTTATGGTGATATTTTAAGCACTATTAAAAGACTTGGTATTAACATGTGTAATGATCAAAAATTGTTAAAATACCAATTAAAAAATAAGAGAAAAGCTAAATATGAAATGGGTCATTTCTGTGAGCAATATGGTTTACCCCCTATTGCTCCTTCCAGGTAAAAAGGAAAAAATCATGATAAAGGTCACAAAAATTATAACCCTAAAAAACATAAAAGATACAGAGCTAACTTTGTTAAACCTAATGATTTTTATGCTAAAAGAAAAAATGTTTCTAAAAAATATGATAAACAGAAATCTGGTAAAGGTAAAAGCTTTAACTGTGGAAAACCTGGTCATTTCAGTAAAGACTGTAAGTAAAAACCCGGTAAGCTGAAAAATAAGCTTAATATGTTAAACATTAATGATGATGATCAAGAAGAACTATTCCGAATCCTTGAATCAAACGTCTCGTCTGATTCCTTGAAAGACGATTTTTCTTCATCTGATTCCTGTTACCAATCTGATGATGATTCTTCTGGTTCACCTACTGTCAAACTAGGTTGTAGAGATTCCTGTTGCAATGTTATTAAAACTGTTAATGTTCTCACAAAAAGTGAAGAAAATGAAAGCTTGTTAATCAAATTGATAAGTCATATTCAAAATCCTGAATTGCAAAAAAAAAATATCTTGATAAATTTAAGAAAAATTTGAAAAAAGATGAAAATGATAAAAAACTGAAAGCAACAATAAGTTTTGAAGAAACTTTGGAAAGATTTAACAAAAAGAAATCCAAAGAATTAACTGTGAATGAACTCCAACATGAAATCATTGTTGTTAAACAAGAGATAATTGAATTAAAAAATAAGTTTAAAAGCATTAAAAGTGATAACGATAATCTTAAACAAGAATTGCTTTTGTTAAGAATTGATAAAATTTTTGATAAACATCAGTCTGATAATGAACAAGATGAGCTCAAAAATGGAGATGAATCCAGTCAACATGCTCTTCTTTCTGATAAAGGTATTGCTGATGTTCTCACTAATTTTCAGCTTAATCTTGTTAACAAAATGCTTCCTCCAAAATGGTTTACAAAAGTTAAAATTGTTGTTTCTCATGATTATCATTTCAATGTTATTGCTATGATTGATTCTGGTGCGGATATGAACTGTATTCAAGAAGGATTAATTCCTTCAAAATATTTTGAAAAGTCAACTGAAAGATTAGTTTTTGCTAATGGTACTCAAATGAAGATTAAATATGAATTGAATAATGCTCATGTTTGCCATGATAATGTCTGTTTCAAAATTCCTTCTGTTCTTGTTAAAAACATGACTGATAAAGTGATACTTGGTCTCCCTTTCACCAATGCTTTATATCCCTTTCTTGTTGAACATGATGGAATTACTACTGATCCTTTTGGACAGAAAGTAAAATTCAACTTTACTTCAAAATTTAAAATTGATACTGATAATGCTTTGACTCTGATTCATGCTAAGACTAATCATCTTAACTTCCTCAAGCAAGAAGTTAGATTCAAGAAAATTGCTGAACAGCTTTCTGATAAATTATTACAATCCAAAATTAATAATTTTCAAAAAATGTTGATTGATGATGTTTGCTCTGATATTCCTAATGCTTTTTGGCATAGGAAGAAACACATTGTTAACCTGCCATATATTAAGGATTTTAATGAGAAAAATATTCCTACTAAAGCTTGTCCCATTCAAATGAATGTTGAAATGGTTGAGTTTTGTAAAAAGAAAATCCAAGATTTGCTTGATAAGAAACTGATCAGAAATAGCAAGTCCCCTTAGTCTTGTGCTGCTTTTTATGTGCAAAAAAATGCTGAAATTGAGCGAGGAACCCCTCGTCTAGTGATCAATTACAAGCCTTTGAACAAAATCTTAGAATGGATTAGGTACCCTATTCCAAACAAGAATGACTTAGTTCATAGATTGAGTGATGCTGTGGTATTTTCCAAGTTTGACATAAAATCTGGATTCTGGCAAGTCTAGATTAGTGAGAATTATAGGTATAAAACTGCTTTCACCACTCCCTTTGGTCACTACGAGTAAAATGTTATGTCTTTTGGTCTTAAGAATGCTCCCAGTGAGTTTCAAAACATTATGAATGATATTTTCAATCCCTTTAGCCATTTCACCATTGATTACATTGATGATGTTCTTGTTTACTCCAATTCTATTGATGAGCATTGGAAACATTTATATTCGTTTCAGGAGACTATCAAAAGAACTGGTCTTGATGTCTCTGCTAAGAAAATCAAATTGTTTCAAACAAAAATCCGATTCCTTGGCTATGACATCTCTGAAGGACAAATTCATCCTATGGATAGAGCCATTCAGTTTGCTGATAAATTTCTTGATGTTATCACTGATAAAATCCAACTTCAAAAGTTTCTTGAATCTCTGAATTATGTTGCTGATTTCTACAAGGATATGAGGAAACAATGTAAACCCCTTTTTGATCGGTTACAGAATAATCTTCCACCCTGGTCTGATGTTCATACTTCCCTTGTTAAACAAATCAAGTCTCATGTTAAGGCATTGCCTTGTCTTGGTATTTCCATTCCTAATGCTTTCAAAATTGTTGAAACTGATGCTTCTGACATTGGCTATGGAGGCATTCTGAAACAGAGAGTTTTCCTAGACTCATCTGAACAAATTGTTCGTTTCTATTCTAGAGTCTAAAATACTGCATAGTTAAATTATAGTACTATTAAAAAGGAAATTTTATCTATAGTATTATGTATTTCAAAGTTTCAAAGTGATTTATTAAACCAAAAGTTTTTATTACGAATTGATTGCAAAAGTGCTAAGTATGTTACTAAAAAAGATATTGAAAATATTGCTTCAAAACATATTTTTCCCCGATGGCAAACTATTTTAAGTGTTTTTGATTTTGATATTGAATATATAAAAGGATCTCAAGATGGCATTCCTGATTTCCTTACCCGTGAATTTCTGCAGTGTCACAATGGCAAGTAGGCAGTCGAAAGATAAGAGCCCTGCCACTGATAAACCAATTGTTAAAAAGGAACCTGTTTCTCCATTGGAGATTGTTAACCATTTCACTCCCTTAGGTACCATTCCTAAGCCTAATTACTCTTCTGTTTTGGTCTCATCCTATGACACTTATGCTTTAACCTCTGTTAACCAACCTATTAAAACTGTTTTCCTCAAAGCTTCCTATACTTCCTAGTATGTTAAAAAAACAATATTTCCAAAACATGTTTTCCATTGAGCCAAATAGGGCCTTCATTACTGACCCCTTTAGACTTGCTACCAACTATTTTCCCCCAAGGTTTCATTGGATTCTTGAACATAGTGAGAAAATTGTGAATTACTATGCTGATATCTTGAGCCATGAGAATTCAATCACTATTAAAGCTATACCTGATAAGATCAACACTAGTAAAGTTATTTATCATAGTGTTTTCCTGAATCATATTATTTCTGAAGAAATGTGGGGTCCCAACCTTGCCTCCACAAGAATGTTACCAAAATACCATGTTTTGTACTCTTATCATGATTACATCACTGCTTAGTTCAAATTTATGCTTCATTAGAATCAAAACATGACTCATTCATGGTTTGTTAACTTTAATAAAGACTTCAGTTCCAATTTGCCTCTTTGGTTCAGTCGATGGTGGACCCAGTTTGGCTCTGTTCCTGATATATTTCTAGATTCCTTTAAGGATTCTTTTGAATATTTTTCAAGAACGTTCAAAGTTGATTCTTATGATGCTAAATTCCCTCATTTACTTCATTTCATTAAGAGATATAAAGTTCCTTGGATCCTGAAATGGCAATATGAGAAGGAAGGGGATGTTCTCACACGCCGATGGTATGTCAAATGGTGGGATAAGTTTGCACATACACAATTCATTGTCAACAATGTTACCAGAGATTTCCCATCCCTAAATGCTTTACCCAGTGTTAAGATCAATACTCCAGTGCAGAAGGCTGAACTAGCTAATGCACATGCTTCTACATTTGCTACAACTGTGAAATCCTCTGTTAAGCCTAAAAAGAAGGGTTCCCCTTTGGATGAAATTCGCAAGGACCCTGATGCTCTATATGCCCTCCTCAAGATGATTTCAAAAGAGAAGGAAGCTGATGATGGTTCAAAAGATGAACAGTCCTCTAAAGCATCTGTTTCAAAAAACCCATATTACCCCTACAATCAGGAATGGTTTGGTCATGATGAAGAAGACAATCCTGATTTAGCAGAAGATTGATTTTGATTCTTCTATTTGTCTAGCCTGCACAACGGCCAAAGTGCTAAAGCAGTTACCCTCGATGACTCCGCTGCCTGTTTCCCGCAATTGGTGCTACTTTTAATAAAGTGGATTCCGCATGATTCAGTTAAATGATGAAGATTCAGACTCTACTACGAATGATGACAAAAAGTGAAAAAGTTACTGTTCACTGTTACTGTTCATAGTTACTGTTCACTCCGAAAATTTGCCTATTTAAGAGGGGCTGTCCCTTAAGTTGAAGGATAGAATTCACTGAGAGAGAATTCAGAATTCTCTAGAGCTCTTTAGGACTCCTTTCTCCTTTAGAACTCCTCTCTAGAATTCCCACTACTATTTTGCTTCCCTACTACTACCCTGTTTACAAAGCTTGTAACTAGAACTAGTCTTCAAGTCTTGTATTGTTAAACTGTTGTAATCCAGTGACTACTACTACTGTAAGTGTTGTTGTCTAGTTTCAATAATAACTACTTTCAGTTCTATGTTTATTATACTTTCTGTTTAATACTTTGCTTGGCTGGTTCTACCGCCTCCTAACTGCTTTAATATATTGTTTGGCTGGTTCTACCGCCTCATAATTATTTTGTTATACTACTTGGCTGGTTTTACCGCCTTATTATTGCTTTAAATTAGTTTGATTATATATTGCACTACTGCCTTCTTGCCTGGTTCTACATTGCTTACTTGATTTTACTTACATTTACTTTACTTTGTTTATTTTGCTTTGTTTACATATTATCTTCACTATTATACTGTGCTTCCATACTGTGCTTTCCTTTTATATATATATATATATATATATATATATATATATATATATATACACTTTTCCAAGGAGCTATGATACCAGTAACCATAATTCAGAAAGTCCAAATCATAGAGAATAATTTTAATATAAGGCCTGATATTCTCATAATGAAACTCAGCCTCCACTTTGCCTTCACACAATTATGTCGAGAATTTTTTTTATTGAAGCTTTTTGTATTGCTAATTGGAACTTCTTTAGTGCCACAACTGTCCCCTGTTTAAGAAGACAGGTTGAGGAGTCACCCAAGTAAATGACCTATTCTTATGATTGCCATTTACGTTACCACCTCGGAAGAATGAGGAGGATTTTTTTTTTTTTTTGTACGTCATTAAAATTCACATTTTAGGCTGATTTGAATTGACAGTTACACACATAACTAACATTTTAGTAGCCTACTCTAGTCCCAAGTAACTTTAGGCTTGATTTGATATCGTCATTGCAAAATGAAATTAATTGAAATGGGTTTATCATTTGTGAAAATGTATTAGTTTCTATCAATATGGCTTCGACGTTGGGTCCAGAGTTTTCCTTAACATGTAAAAATTAGCAACTTCTGATCACCTTCTATTCCTTCATAGATTTATGGGGACTAGGGCCCTAATTTTTTTTAAAAATAATTTCTGTCACATTATTTAATTTTCAATCTAACTGCATTACAAGTTGACAAATAAACATATTAGAGATCTACATGTTCCCTTGATTCAAATCCTGGTTGTATTTCTGATATTCTAATGCCTACACGTGTCTCTTCCCCAATTCCCCCTATTCCACAGACAACCCCATTAAACCAAAAGTACAAAATTGAATAAATTATATTTGGAATCAAACAAAGGGAAACTTCCATCAAACCACACGAGTATGGGATCAGCTTTTAATGCAAACCGCCCTATATATAGCACCCAAATCCAACGTCTAGCTTCACAACCTCAAAGAGAAAAGGCATCTCTAATAACCCCCCAAATCCCATATACTAAAAATGGCTCAATTTCTATTGCTTTACTTGATTTTAACAGAAGCTTTTTTTGTTCTAGCCTTGGCCAGTGAAAAGACTCAGACTATGGTCCAGCCTAATGGATCACCAACCTTAAATCCACCAGCTCCAAGTCCATCCAACGGTGAAAATTTGTATAATACAGAAGCACCCAGAACTAGAAAACTTGGAAAGCACCATCCTAAAATGTTGAAGTCATATGGTGAACATGTTATCAGCCCAATTCCATCAGAAGCACCTCAAACAGTTGATAAGATGCACTCTACAGAAGAATCCAGTTCTTCGATTCAAACAAGTCCAATTGATCCAAACAATCAAGAAAATGTGAATGATCAAGGGCAGGGGATCCTCCCAAGAAAGCAGCATCACACTGTGGATAACTCAATTGCTGGAGGTGGTGTAATACTGGGGGGGCTAGCCACAACTTTCTTAGTGGCGGTTTTTTGTTACATAAGAGCTACTGGAAATCACAAGGACAAGGCAGTAGCAGAGACTGTTGCTTAAATTGCCAGTAATATATTGACTATTGTATACATATCACATATGGGTCTTGTTAGAAGTTACCCTCTTTTGGTTAAAACTGTAAAGAAATCTATATATAGTACATGATTTGCAAGCCACATTAGTGAAGATTGAAATGATTTTTTCTTTTCTTTTTAATTGACTCCTTAACTTTGATGGAATCATTTAAAAAACTTGGTGCAGGCTTTGCTCTAGTTGACCAATTGACATAGTTACACTCATCTTGATAATGTGCATTGCACTATTAAATATAAACCTTTTTCAAAACAACTCATTTAAAGTGATTTCACCTTATTTTTGAGCCCTTTTGAGTTTGATCAAGAGAGTAAGTGACCAATATTTTTTTAGTTTTCCTACATCTTTTGGGGGATGGTGGAGTTCAAAATCCAATGTTCAAGAAGATGTTGCATTAAAGTTTAGCTAAACCTTGGGTTCATGCTATTGAAAGATTTTAGTGAAAGTAAATCTAGTATTAGGAGAAAATCTACAATCACACCACTTGTTATTGTTTTTGAGTTGTGGTGGGTCTTGATATTGTTGGACCAATAAAAGAACTTTTAAGTAAACTTTGGCCCAGGATTTTTAATAACAGAAACATAACAAAACCGAAGCTAATGAGCCCCCATCTGGGCTCTGGCCCTTTCTTTATATCTCTGAAATCCACCTAAATGGGTTTGAGATTGGTCTTGCTTTTAACCGACCACACACAGCGGCGAAAATAAGCGAGACCGATTTGTCTTGCAACACAAGATACGTATAAACTTTTTTTTTGGTCCTCTTTCTTCCTCCAAAGCAAAACTTCTCTTGTTGATAACTAGTAGCACTAACTAAACTCCTCTGAAAAAAAAAAAAAAAAAAGTGTTGTATAACATGGCGACCGACAAGACGGTGATGGCGGTGATCAGAGCAACGAGACCCTCGTTCCGCAACATCTACGACAAGATTGCCTTTGCCGCACACGCCACCTTCCTCGCCTCCGGCCATGTTCTCATCGCCACCGGTCCTCCTGCCTTCTACGACAACGCCCTCTCCTCTACCTCCACCGGTACACTCTCTCTCTCTCTCGCGATTTTGTTCTTCTAAATTATAGGTCTGAATGATTAAAGAAAATGCAAAACGACCCGTCGTTTGGGGTTTGTGTGTGTGCAGATGAGGTGGGTATCGAGGAGTGGAACGAGCAAGAAGACGAGTACGCCTTCGTGTACATAAACCCAGAAAAGGATTCGAAGAAAGTGCTGGTCAAGTGCCTTGTCATCAACGACAAGTTTCTCGTTGATGCTCTCCCTGAGGGGGCTCCCGAGCCTCTGCATCTTGAAATTAAGTATGTTCTCTCTGCTTTTTCAATTGGGTTTTTTTTTTTTTTTTTTTTTTTTTCCTTTAATTTTTTTGGTAAATAATCAATTGTGAATATGGGTTGTTAAATTTCAGTCCTGAGGACTATGTTGGTGGAAATGGGGGCACCAATTATTCTACGCAATATAAGAATCTGGAGGGTCTCGTTAAGACTCTTGATACTCAACTTCTGTCTAAATTGTATGCTTCTCCACAACCTCCTCCAAGGTATTTGATCTTAACCTTTCTCAGAGATTACCTGTACGTTAATGTAATGTTAGATTCATATGAGCATTTGAGGCAGTTCCTGATTTGAACATTGTTTATTTGCCTATTTATGTGTTTTTTCTAAAATAAATTAGTCATTGATTCATATATAATTGCTTTGTTGAAGAAAAAACAAACACTTTATTTTCACGATGATGGATACAAAGGGTCTTGAAAAATTACATAGCAAAGCCAGGGAAATCATGAAATTCTAAAACATAGGTACAATGAGGAAACCCCCAAACCCGAGACCACTCAAACAGGTTGCGAATCAATAATGATTTCAACTGTTTTTGGGATCTTTCGACATACTGGAATGTGCGAGAATGGCGCTCCTTCCATGCTAACCACATTAAACAAGATGACACTAAATTCTTAACATCTGAGGAGTTGCTTGTCAAACCAATTCCTCACCCAAATAATGAGGATGAAATCGTCATTGGCATTACCCAGTGAACTTCAAACATAGAGAAAACTTCACGCCACAAGGCATAAATAAAATCATAGTGAAGCAATAAATGACTCACTATTTCCCCACCATACTTACACAAACAACACCAACCCACTAAAGAGATACCCTTCTTATTGAAAATTATCAATGGTAAGGATTTCATCCCAAGTGGAAGTCTACATTAAAAAAGAAACCCTCTTTGGAGATTTAACATGCCATATGCTCTTCCAAGGAAAGGGAATACCACTTGTACAAAAAATAGCCTTATAGAACAAGCACACATCAAAGGTACCATTCCCATTTAAAGACCGTCTCATCTTATCTCCCCCCTCCTCATAAGGTACCAGAGAGTAAATATGGGTAAATAATGAGGTCACTGAATCCAGTTCCCAATCATGCACCTCGTTGTGGAAGTTAATACTCCAATTCCTTCCCTCACCACTTGCATTGGGGTTCAACAATTCAGCCACTGAGGCTTCCTTGTCAACGTAACAAGCAAACAAGACCAGATACAACTCCTTTAAAGGCGTGTGTCCAACACCATGAGTCATGCCAAAACCTAACTTGAACACCATCACCTACATCAAAAGCCACATGTTGTAAAAAAGTCTCCCAGCCCATTTTGATGCTCCTCCAAAGGCTCCAACAAGGCAATCCTTGACTTGCTTTTGTGCAACATCCACCCCATTCTTCACCATATTTTTGAAGCTACAACCTGGTGCCACAAATGTGTAGTTTCATGTCCAAACCTCCTTAAGCACTTCCCCAATTTTTTTAATTCCCAAACCTCCCACCTCAACAGGGGAACAAACCTTGTCCCAAGCCACTAATGGGCATTTATATTCTACATCTGTTGAACCCCACAAGAAATTTCTGTGAATCCTTTCCAGCCTATCAACAACAAATCTGGGAATAGAGAAGAAAGAGAGATAATATGTTGGCAAACTCGAAAGCATGCTCTTCAAGAGAGTAAGTCTCCCGCCCTTCAATAGATAAAGTCTCTTCCAACCAGATAATCTCCTCTCCATCTTTTCCAAGATAGGATTCCATACAGAAGTGGCTTTGAACGGGGCACCTAATGGCATCTCAAAATATGTCGTTGGCAATATTTATCAAAAAAACAAAAAAATGTCATAGGCAATGAACCAATACAACATAAAATGTTTGCCAATTCAACCAAGTTATCAACCTCACCTGTTGGAACCACTTCCGTTTTAGCTTGATTTACTTTCAAGCCTGTCAGAGCTTCAAAGAAAATGAGAATGATCAGTGCTTATTATGTAGAAAATGTGTAATAAAGGGTGGTTGGCAATAGAAATGAAGACGTTCAAGTGCAAAAGCCACATTGGTGGCTATATTGAATCTCTTCATTAAGTTCAAGCGCCTTTGGTGGGGAGCCTGTTCTTCTACATGCAGCCACTTTGTCAAGACTCCCATAAGGCATTAAGTCGTATACAAGAGCTTTGAAATCATTGTCTCTAAAGTCAACACTTAAGCATGAAGTTATGATCTTCACTAGATTCTGATGTCGAATGTTTCTAAAGGCTTTAAATTCTGCCTTGAAGCTCTTTGATGCTCCTTGTTTTGAAGATTAAGTACCTTGACTGCAACTTCTATTCCATCTCCATCTAAAATTCCTTGAACACAGAACCATAACTCCCCTGGTCAATTACATTGTTTGGTGAAAACCCTTCTGTTGCTTTGAACAACTGCAAAGGATGGTCAAAATAAGTACAATAACACATTTAACCCCAACAAGTACAGGTACTATTACTTTCAGCAATATGAAACTCCTGTGTCTCCCAGTGGGTTTGGCAGGACATACTGACAGCTGAAATGCTCGTATAGCACCACAAAGTGTACTGTTTACAACGACTGACACTGCACTTGAATTCCTAAATATGCCTTGCATTGGTACTTCACCATCAAGATTTTTGAAAGACAAATTTAGATAATGCAAAAGAGGAAAATTATCAAAGTATAGAGGGATATTATCTGTCAAGTTATTATGTGAGTGATCTAGGACTTGGAGACCAGTAAGATTACTCAAAGATTGGGGAACATTTCCACCAAAGAAGTTGTTGTGCATGTAAAGTTGTTCTAAGGTCAAACAATTTCCAACATTATCAGGAATCTCACCAAAGAATAAGTTGTTAGAGATATCCAGCTCCACAAGAGTTTTTAGATTTCCAATTTCTAGTGGTAAAGGACCACTCAGAAAATATTTTTAGCCAAGTCCAAGGATATGGACCAAAAACGAAGATTAAGAATTTGCTTGGGAATGCAACCATTTAGACCATTCTGAGAAAGGTTCAAGAATTGTAAATTTTGACAATTCCCCAAAGTTTTGGGTATATAGCGTTGTAAATTTTTATTACAGTAATTTTACCAAGGGAGGGAGGAATCTGTCCAGTAATTCTATTTCTAGACAACAACATCAACTGCAGGCTCTTTAGTTTTCCAATACCACTTGGGATTGTACCAACAAGAGCATTGCTTCCTATTCCCTGTGTACTTATGTTAACAAGGTTCTCAACCCCAATAGGAATATTTCCATATGTTCGATTCCCTCCTATTAATAAGGATTTAAGTTGGGATGAAAGATTGACAATGGAGTTGGGCAATACACCTCCAAAATAATTATCGTCTAATCCCAACCTTGAAGCATTGTAACAAAAGAATGGTGTCATCAGCAAATAAAAGATGGCAAATAAGAAGTATTCTTCAACATCCTACTCAAAACCTCCATAATAAGAAGTAATAATAATAGTGATAGTGGGTTTCCTCCTCAAACCCCATGAACTACTAGAAAAGTCAGCTGGGGAACCATTAACAAGAACAAAAAACCGAACAGTAGAAATACAAGCTCTCATCCGCTTGACCCACTTTTCCCCAAAGCCCATCCTATTCAATAAATAGAACAAAGAATCCCAACTCACATGATCATAAGCTTTCCCAATATCAAGGTATTCAATTGTGATAAGCTCTGAATCCAAAATCTGTTGTCTGTCTTACAAAGGAATTTTGAGTCTTCGATATGAGCTTATCTAACACCCCCCTCATTCTATTAGCCAACACCTTCGCCAATAATTTGTAGATGCTACCAATGAGGCTAATGGGGTGAAATCCCTTATATTGATGGCATTAATTCCTTTTAAGGAGGAGGCATTAAGGCTTCGTTTGAAAGTTCATAAGGGAATGGAATGAAATGATCATAAGCGAATGGAATGGAATGGAATGTATTTAACTAAGAAGTAAAAAAAAAAAAAAAATGGAATTAAGTAACCTTGATTGGATGTTTTAAAATAAAAGAATGAAAATGAATAGAATGTAAGTAATTTTATTTAGGAGTAACATGGAGGGAATGGAATAGAATCATTTTATCACAATATTACTATTAGAGCCCTATTTTAAAATAAAGGGTTGAATATATAGGGGTATTTTGGGAGTTTTAGTAAAAAATTCATCACATCTAATTCTATTCCCTCCTATTCCTTCCAATTTTAAGGAAAATGAAAATTTGAGGTTTTAAGGGAATAGAGAGGAATGAGTGTTCCCTCCTATCCATTCCATTTCCTCCCACTTAAACTTCCAAACAAGGAAATGGACTTTCTATTCCTCCCATTAAAACTCCCAAACAAGGGAAGAGAAGAATATTCTAAAATTATTCTTTGCATTCCTTTCCATTCTATTCTATTCTCTTTTCCCAAACAAGGCTTAAGAGATTTTTCAAAACACAACTTCTATGGAAATCACCAAATTCAACAGTTGTTGTTTTAGTTGTTTTACTTGTTCCTATTTTATTCGGTCTAAATGTTGTTCTGTTCCTAGTTTTAAGTCAATGAACGTTGAAAGGAGATGTATAAAATAAACAAGACATCTGAATAAAGACAATTTTCTGTGTTTGGAGGCTGTGCTCCCTCGAAGCAATCCAACATTTCCCTTCATGTCAATTTCCTTAGTTTACGAAATAAAGACAATTTTCTTTGCAGAAGTATCAAATAATTTGTGATTGTTTATATATAACTTGATCAGGGATTTGATTTTATTTGACTTGAGATGTGGCTTTTCATTTTGAACCTTGAAAAAGATAAAAGTTTTTCTTAACAACAATACTCATCCTATGATTTACCATTTATGATTATTTTCCTTTCTGCTCTGCAGTTCAGAGACCAGTGAAACATCAAGCAGGAATGTAAACATTGATGTTCCAATTGGCAGACCTTCAAGCCCTCAAACCCATCCTTCAGGGTCTCTCTCTCTCTCTTTCATTGATAATTTGAATAGCCAATTTTACAATGTGTATGTGGTCCAATACATAATTGTCATACATTTATTAGTGTGAACTTTTTTTTGGGCAACTGCAGTTAGGGTAGAGTCTTTCTATTAAATTCTTCATATACTGTAGAAACTTTGTTTCTGAATGCTGAACAAATTCTGTGACACTGACCTGTGGTGGTTGGTCCATTCTTTGGATTCAATAGGCATGGAAGGGCTTAGGTGGTGTCTGCGTTTGTCAATATCATTACACCAATCATGCCGTTTCAGCATATAAATTTTACATTTTTTAATAGCTAGTTGTTTCCCTTCTCTGCGCACGTTCCGCTTTTACAGTACAGGATTTTCTTCATTATTCTTTTCACAAAAGAAATTTTGTAATTCCTTTTTTGTTTCTGTTTGTGGGTATTTTACCATTAACCTTTAGCAAATGAAACTTGTTTTATTTTCATAGAGGAGATAGAGTAGTGCTGCTTAATGTAATAAGTATTATAGTTTAGCAAAAAAAAAAATATATATTATATGTTTATGTAGCATATTGGTTATGCTACATTCACTTATAAAGGGATTGAATTTCCTTTGCTGATGATTATGTTTTGCTCCAGAATCCCGTCATAAAGCATATTATCTGTTGGACCCTATCATGTTAAAATGCTGATTTGTAGCCTAAACAGTTTCCTCGATGATTGTGGTTTTACAGTCCCTGAATTAAAAATAATGTTTATATAATTACTCATCAAAGTATGAGGCTAATTAAATGTGTTTGGTGTGCTTTGTAGAATCATTTATCCTCCTGTTTATCCTAGTGGTGTTAGTGATATTTTTCCCAGTCCCGGAGCTGGAATGTACCCAACCCGGTATTTTTCCTTCACAAATCTTTGTTGGTCATTGCCAACCTTTTTGGTTGTTGCTTTCTCATATTGTTTATATGTAAATTTCTTTTGATTGTCCTCAGGCCTGGTTTTGGAACTGGTGGTGGGAGCATGTATCTAGGTTCGTACAACGGGGCATTCTTCTCCTGCCCCATTCTTCCTCCCCTTCCTCCCCCCCCCCCCCCCCCCTCCCCCCTGTGTGGCATTTGTTGGCGGAGTTTGTTGCATTTCTTTATTTAGTTAAAATTCTTTTGTCATGTGGAAGCAGGACCTAATGATCCTCGCTGGCGTGGAATGGTGGGAGACCCTGTATTCCCTGGTGGAATTGGGGGAGATCCTGGATTCCCTGGAGGACTACAGTGAGTTTTTCAGATCTCTCTCTTTCTCTCTCTCTCTCTCTGATTTGCTATCATACTGCCAAGTTCTAATAGTAATTGGTTTTTTTAAACAGGGGTGTTCCTCCAGGTGCTCGTTTTGATCCCTATGGCCCACCTGGTGTTCCCGGTTTTGAGCCAAATCGATTTACAAGGTACATTAAAAGTTTAAATTCACCACTATAACTGAGTAATTCTCCAAAGTTTTATGATTAAATACCGAACCTAGTTTCCTTAATCATGTGAAATACAGTGATAATGCTGGATTTCAATGTGATAGGTGGTTTAGAAGATATCAGTTTAATTCCTGACCTAGATTCAAGTTTCCCAATGAGTTAAGAGGGAGGAAATGGGGTTGGGGTGATTTCTGACTTTGTCCCTAATATTGATTTTTTTTTTGTGTGTGTGTGTGTGTTATCTAATTGGAGTTGGACATATTTTCACTTGGTTTCCACTTGAGTTACTGTTAGACAGTTGAATTATATGAAATACTTCTTCTTCTGTTGTTCATAGATATTCTTGAAGCCTATGTTACCGTTCTCCCAAAATAAAAGAAAAAAAAAAAAAAAAAAAACTCTATTTTACCAAAAGTTGAAAGTTAATTGCTTGTTGTACGAAGTTTTGGGCTGAAGCATGCTTTCCATCTATTTATTACATTACATTGGGAAGTTTGTATGACCTAGGGAAGGATAAATTTACCGCGTATCTTCAGCCAAAGGAAAAATAAAAAAAATAACAAAATTGAAGAACATGAAAATAAAAGATAGATAACCTAGGAGTCGGCACTTAGGCTTATTTGGAGTCATCACTTAGTAAAGAGAGAACATTTAGGTGTTGATACCTAGGGATAGCTTGAGTTGGCACTAGTCCGTTGGAAAAATTCAAAGAGAAATTGTAGTCATCAATCAAACTGTAATCTCTCCTTAGGGGTACAATATTGTACTTATGTAGACTACTAAACAGACCCTAATTTTGAGTTGGAAAAACCCAATTATTTGAGTTACAGAAATAGACTTTACTGGTGGGAATAAAATACTAAAACCTAATTAATTACTAAGACTTATAATAAATTACAATTGACCAATAAAAATACAATTGACTCCAAAATTTAATAATTGGCTAAGTGCCTTTTAGTTTAACTTGTGCCTCCCACCCCCTAACTATTGAATTAAAAAAAAAAATGTAATGATATTAAATTAAATAAATATCTATTGGTCCTTTTTCTGCATAGTTTCTTGTGCCAGCCTATGCTTTATAGGAAGTACATGGCTCTAGGAACATTCCGAGTTTAAGGGGCTGTTTGGATAGCTTGTTTTCATAACTCATAACTCAAAAATGATGGGACTTATAGCGAGAAGTCTGTTTGGGAGCACCATAACTCTGTTTTCATCATTCAATTCTCTGATTTTTGAGTTGTGAGTTATGGAAGCTGAAAAGACATTTTGGCTGTTTTTAGTTTTCATAACTCATAACTTAACTGACTTTTTTTTTTTTTTTTTCTTTTTTCACTGGGTTCGGTCTTCACTTTTTTTTTTTTTTTTTCTTTTTTCGTTGGGTTCGGTATCCACTCTTTCTTTCTTTTTTATTTTATTTTATTTTATTTACTGGGTTCAGTCTTCACTCTTTTTTTTTTCTTCACTGGGTTCGGTCTTCACTTTTTTTTTTTTTTTTTTTTCTCTTTCATTGGGTTCGGGTGATATGGGTATTGAAAAAAAAAAAAAAGCTGTAACTCAATGACATTTTTGTAATTAAACACATGGGGACCCACTAGCCGCAGCTTTTTACCAATTGACTTTTTTTTTTTTCACTGGGTTCTGTCTTCACTCTTTTTTTTTTTTTTTTTTTTTTTTTTTTTTTTTTCACTAGGTTCGGTCTTCACTCTTTCTTCTTATTTTTTTTTTATTTTTTTTTTCACTGGGTTCAGTCTTCACCTTTTTTTTTTTTTTTTGTTCACTGGGTTCGATCTTCACTTTTTTTTTTTCACTGGGTTCGGTCTTCACTCTTGTTCTTCTTCTTCTTTTTTTTTTTTTTTTTTTTTTTTTTTTTTTTTTTTTTCACTGGTTTCGGGTGATCTAGGTACTGAAAAAAAAAAAAAAAAAGTGACAGGTATGGGGCCCACAAATAGTGTGAAAAATATTGAGTGATGGTAACTGAGTGATGGTGCCAAACAGGTGTGGTATTTTAGAGTGATGAGTGATAAGTAACGAGTGACGGAAATTGAATGACCAAAAAAATGCATCCAAACAAGGCCTAATTATCCCATTACAAGGTGTTCATGTTCATATAATACAGGATTTAATATTACTTCTTTAGTTTGCTTTTATTTATTTATTTATTATTTTATTTTATAATTCAATAGTTACAACAGTTAGTGTGCATTTGAGCGCACAAGTTGGTGGTTTAAGGGAGACATGCACTACAATATAAATCTGACAGCAGATTCCAAAGCCACCAAATTGAGCACGTCCCTTTTTTTCTATCTGACAATATATATGTTGGCCTGATCCACTTGCTGAACTGGGTTAATGGACATGGTGAATTTTCTGGGTGTGGCTGGTAACGAACTTGAAACAGTAACATGAGTTTTTCAGCACTTTGCCTCTCGTTTTGTAAATGTATAGTTGTATACAACTGGCCAATGGGCTGACTTATCATAGTATGTGGGATTTGACGAGTGTTCAAATTGATAGGTTAAGGTTAGAGGGGTTTTCTATCTAACATGATATGTTGGAATTGAGTGTGTTCTGGGGTACATAAATTAGGGCAATGCAGCACTAAGTCGGAACCTCTAGTAGCAACAACAAGCATTTAACAAAATTCGTTCCTGTTTCTTTCAGAGACCCGCGGAGACCTGGGAGAGGGACACATCCAGACTTGGAACATTTTGGGGGCGGTTCAGATTTCATTTAGCCATGAGAGAGCACTCTTTCAATAAACTTTGTTTTCTTGCGACACTTTCCTTTCAAGAGAACTTGCGAAATTTCAGCAGTGGGAGGCTAAGAAACTGTATATATGTTACTAAGGTTTTTTTTTTTTGGGTGAAATATATGTTATTAAAGACATTGGAGCGAATGTGGTGTAATGTTTAATAGTTCGCTTTTTTTTTTTTTTTTTTTTTTTTTTCATGTGTGTAGATGGTTTTAAATTTTAGTATATGTACAAATCCATTCAGCAATAAATAAGCCAACAGCATGCGTCCAAAATGTATGTTTGGATAGACTTAAAACTCAGTTTATTATCACCGCAGCTTATATAGTATTTTCAAAAAATAATCACATGAATACAACAATAGATCTTGAGTGGTAGGAATCTCATCAAACTAGACCTGCCAGCCTAAGCAATCAAGACGATATTGGGTTTTAGTCTTTAAGACTTGATTTCCTCTTATCCTAGAGGCCACTAGACGGAAAATGTTTATTAAGGTTTTGACCCAAATTCAGCTCAGCACATCCTCAAATATTAAAATCCACAAGACGCTATTATAGTTTGTTTGGATCCCTTGGACTTGGATTTGAATTTGGATTTGATGGGGTCCAAATCCAAATTCTTTGTTTGGGGAAGTAAAAAGAAATGGATTTGGATTGGTTCCAAATCTAACCAAAATTTGATAGGCGCAAATTCATGGATTTCAAATTCCCTCACACACTGTGAAATTTGGAGATCTCTCAGGCATGTTGTGCTCTATTTCTCTTTCGGCTTGTTTCTCTTCGTGTCTTTCTTTCTAGCTGCATCTCACAAGCTCTTCTTCTCTCTCTCTCTCTTTGCAACTTCAAGTTTGTTTTTCTCAACTCTTTTGACTTATTTTCCTCTCTAACCTCTCTAATTCTCTTTCTACTAGATCTAAATCCCAAAGGCTGTGGGTTTTATTTGATTTTTTTGTGGGTTTGTTTGGGTTTCATTATTGATTTGTTTGTGGGTTTTGTTTGATTTGTTTGTGCATCTAGTTTGATGGTATTTTCAATGATTTATTTTGGGTTTGTCTTTATTTTCTATTTGTATTTTCGTTTGTGAGATGCAAATTATGTGTTTGATGGAATGCTTTTATGAACAGTCTATGAGTTGTGAAGTAATAAGTGAGAGAATATTCATTTGAAATAATGTAAAGAAAGTTCATAATTGCCAGTATGGAGTTCTCGCTATAGGCCTTTTTATGTTTAGTTCAAGCTGTAATTAGAAGTTGTCATTAAAAAGCTCCATAACGACATCAACTGGAAGGTGTTTCAATTGCTCTCTTTCAAATTTGATTTTTCTAAATAGGTTTATGGTACCGGTCAACATTGAATTTGTTTTCTAAGCTGCCTTCTAGGTTAGGAACATAATTTTGCTACCTTCTCATTTTATGCTGGGAATTAGAATTCAAAGGTAACCTTAAATATAAAGGTTGCACATGTATAATCTAACCTTTGGCTTTAAATGTAGATGATCATCATGAATGTAATGTAGATGGTCATCATGAATGTTATAACATAATAAATAAGTAACAAATATAATTACAATCACATTTGAGATTTTGAATGTTGTGAAAAAAGACCCATGCATTTGGGTGTCTGCTTTAGTTGATATAAAACATTTTAGTTGTCAATAGCTGGCAAGATATTTTTTTAGTCGACTTTATCGTCTTGTCAATTGGATTATCAATATTACCTCATGTATTTAAAATTAAAAAAAATATAGAAGAATTAAGAAAAATAATAATAAAATAATATATTTATTGATCTTAAATTCAAATTCAAATTTAGGTATCTAAATAATGGAATTTCAAATGATGAATTTTAAATCCTTCGTTGTTTGAAAAGACCCAAACGAGGAATTTTAAATTTAAGGGATTTCAAATCAAGGCATTTTAAATTAATGGATTTCAAATTCAAATCCAAATCTAAATGTTGCCGTCTAAACACAGCAAGTACATTTGGATCCGAAGCACCTAATTTCTCAATGATATAATGCTTATTTGATTGAGCAACAAAGATCAGTTCCATGATAGTGCCCTTCTATAAAAAGCATACTGGAAGGCACTATGGAGGCTTGTCCTTAACTTTAGGATAGTTTTGCCTATACCCCTAAATATTTATTTTAGTCAATTTAATACTGTAACAAATAAACTCTTTTAACTTTTTATTTTAGTTAATTTAGAGCATATATTTTGGTATTGTAACCACTAGACCCTTTTAACTCTTATGTTGCGGTATGACCCCTTCATTTTTTATTATTACTTTTTATATATTGATTTAGTGCAAAAATAGGTTAAAGATAAAGTTATGGGGGTTAATTTGCTATCACACCAAAGTTTATAGTGCGTTTGGGATGTGATCATAAACTAGCTTTTTTTTTTCTTCATCCAAATTTTCTATTATTTGTGAGTCCACGTGGTTTTTGCAAAAAAGAAACTTATTTCTTGCTCTGGCCAGCTTATCGCCCAACCAGCCAAGTACTGTTTGCAGGTCCCACTCTAATGTTCTTGGTAAAAAAACTAGGTACAGTATACTGTTTGCAGATCTCACCCTAGGATCTTTGCTCAAAATGCTAAGTACATTTAGCTTATCGTGGGTCTTACTCTCCTTTTTTGCTATCGTACTTTTAGCTAAAAAAAAAAAAAATCAACTCTCTTTTAGTATATATATATACTAAAAATCAACTGATCGGCCATCCAGGAAGAGGAATTCTTGATGGTGTTAATACCCTGATTTATACGATCATAAATCACTTCATAGGAAAGCTTAGCAACATCACATCTAGGATTTACGACCAGTTGAGTAACCTTAGATGTCGAACCCTAGGAGACTACCGGTAGTACGAAGATGTGTTCACCACTAGAGTCATGCATAGAAGTGATTATAACTCTCCATTTTGGAAAGAGAAGTTCATCAATGGTTTGCCCAGATTATTTGGTGAGAAAGTGAAAGAAACACTTTGCAACCCACTAGGAGTCATTGACTATGATAGTTTAACCTATGGAGATATCTCTAGCACCATCCGAAGTGAAGGGATGAAGATGTGCAGAGACTTCAAGATCCAGAGCCAAGCCAGCAAAAGCAAAGCCAAGTACGAAGTGGGAACTTTCTGTACACAGTATGGCTTACCCCTAATTGCCCCTTCCAAAAAGAAATCCAGGAGGAAAGAATCCCTTGAGAAGCCATTTAGGAAAAGGATTGCTGCCAAGTTTTACAGGAAAAAGGAATATAGCAATTCCAAAGACAATGAGTTTTATAAGAAATTTAAACCCTCCAGATCTAAGTCCATAGGAAGATATGAGAAAACCCCAAAAGCATCAGGAAAATGCTTCAATTGTGGGAAAAAGGGTCATTTTAGGCATGAGTGTAAAGTTGAAGCAAAAACACTCATAAACACCCTTATCAGTGACCAAACTAGCAAAGATAAGATCTTCAAACTCCTAGAACTCGACCATATAGAACATGAGTTAACCAGTAGTTCTAGTGACCATGAAGTCTACCAGTCATCATCTTCTGAGCCCCCCAGAATCTACAGCTCTTTTCTAGTGAACCTAGAATTGATTTAGCCTGTAGAGATAGCTGTTGTAAAAACAAGAGTATCAACATGCTCAATAAGAAAGAAGAATCTATTCTCAATCTCATAGAACAGATTGAGGATCCAGTCATCAAAGCCCAAAAGCTTATCCAGTTCAACAAGGTTAAGTCTCAGTTTAAGCCTAAGGATAGAACCCTTAGTCAAGATTTAGATATCTCTAAAATCCGAGATGGAATCCTTGTCAATCCAAAAGATCCTGAATCCAGGTATTTATCCATCATTCCTTTCAAAAGAAATCAGGCAAAGAACCCTGATCCTTCGGCATCCGCCATTTCTCACTTAATGAATAATTTTCACAAATCATGCATATTGCATAAAATATTTGCTGCGTTGCATCCCCTGTTTTTAAAAAGGTTTCTTCAAGCATAGGAGTAACAAAAAACCATTTTGCTTGTCCAAACAACCCCAAGCAGGAAACCCAGCAAATAACCCACGAACCCACTAAATAGTGGAAGATGGCAGAAAACAGGAACAAAGGGAAAGCCCCTATCTAGGACTATTCTCAGGACAAAAGGTTCATAGAACAGTCTTTTGTAAGGCATGAAGACGAATCTTCTATGGGAAACCATAAAAATTCAATATCCCTTCAGGAATTTGCTCAAGTAGCATATTCCAGTGGTAATGAAATGCATGAAAGCGCTTCTACAAACCCAGAAGCAAAATCCCTTTAGGAATATGCCACAGTGGCACATTCTAGTGGAAATACAGTCATATCCCTTCAGGAAACTGCCACAATGGTACCTTCTAGTGGAAATATAGTTGTTGATGTTTTACAGTAAACCTTGCAGGAGAACTTAGTAAAGGAATCTTATGGAGTACATTCAAATTTCCCATACTCCACAAAAACTATCCTTGATCTCCTACATTCAACCTACGTTCTGCACAACACCGATCTTTTTCAAAGAACCCTCAAAACCCTAAAAAACCATTTAGAAAACCTTGAGGAGAAAATTGATCATATCACCAGTCTACTCTCTGGCAGAGAGGAGATCCGTTCAAAGGATAAGACTGTCCTAATGGGCACATGTTTTGCAAGGCTAAGTCTTAAGGCCCAAGCCTCGGTAAGAAGTGCATTTGCCAACTTACCTTCTGATATACAAGTTCGTATTTTAGGAAGTAAGGCAATGACTGAATCACTTGACCTATGGTTCAGGCATTTCAGAGTTTTGGTCACCATTAGATACTCAGATCCTGATGACTCAGATCTTGATCATGCTGCTAATGATGCTCTGTCAATGTCACGATGGGAAGCATACTTTGGAAGCAGTTTGAGAGTCTATGAAAGGGCAAGACACCCCTTTCCTGGATTACTAATTAATTACAGTGATCTTTCAGAAGATGAGGAGGAGGACAACCAGATGAATCCTCATTGGCTTTCACAAATGTTTGAATACGGTTTTATCAGGTTCATAAGATTAACCAACCACAATCAAGTCAGCCAGCTCCCTTCGATTGTCAAAGACATTGTCACCAAGTTTTCAAGCCCTTATGTATCTATCAGGTGCTGGAGCACACTCCCAGAATGGGAAATGAATGAATGGGAAACTGTCCAGCCCTCAAAGCATCTTGTCCTCATAGGAGGATACTCCCATCAAGGTCCCTGGTTAGAAGGTAACACCTTCCTATCCTACAGCAACCCGAAGGCCCTTTCGTAGTGTTAGAGGCACTTCTTCAGCAATGAAATCATTAAGGTAACCAAAGAATTATGGAGAAACTACCATTTTATTGGCAACATAGGAAGAATTTCTGTTTTCTCCAGCAGGCCATATTATGAGTCCATTCCTCGACTCCCATGGGTCCATGGTTGCGACCCTAGAAGGTTCATGATTCCTGGAACAAGTCCAATCTTTGAACCATTAATTTATTGCAGTCTTTGTGAACAGTTCACCACTTTTCATGAACACCCCTGCAACAACGACCCTTCATGGGAATCCTCAGAAGGTGACGAGGACTACAGCTTTAATTGGTAAATTCTTGATTGCACCAATCACTATTTAGAACAGTATCTCCAGACAGTTTACTATTCATCCACAGTACTAGTCACTATTGATGAATAGTAACCTGCACCCAGCCAACAAATAAAGACAAGGGATAGAATACTATTCATGAACAGTAACAATCACTATTCATGAACAAGTACCTGGCACAATGATTCAGAATTACTATTGCTTTCGGTGGAAAGATTTTCACCCCTGTAAAAGCAATTTACTCTCTGAATTTTTAGCAATCTTCAGCAAAATCCAAGGCTCTCATCTCCTTATAAATACCAGCTCTCTTTCCAGTTGAAGGCAGGCTCCAAAAATTGCAGAAACCAATTTTAGGAAAAGAACCCTCCCTTCTTGTAATTAGAATGGCAACCCAGTTTTACTTTTGTAATACTCCAACCAGTCTAACTTTTGTAATCAGAGGCCTCAGTCGACCTCCAGTTTGTAATCAGATAGCCCTAATCAGCGTCTGACCCCTTTTCGCTTGTAACTTACCCCCCTTTTTGTATTAGAGCCAAATTTGGCCAATCAGTTGTAAGTTACATTATTTTCAATCATAAGTTGGCAGGTTATATCGCCATAGTTATCAAAGTTATTTGCATTATTTTTCAGTATTTGCATACATTAATTTCAGTTAATGACATTAATTGACTCGTCATTATTTTTCATTGCATTCCAATTCTTTATTTCTGCTTTGTGATCTCCTTCTACCAGCTTACCTGTTGATTCAGTTAATTCTTTTCATTCTAATCTTTATCCTATTTATCTGTTCAGCTTAACCCGGTTATTCTCCCAATTATCTGCTTCTTCTTATCCCTGTATTTAGCCCCAAAATCTGTTGTAGGTGACTGTTTGAGATGTGTAAGACCTATATCAGTGTTGTCCTATAGCCCAGTTAGACCTTTGTATTCTTGGTTCGCCGTTTAGCTGTTTAGCCGAAGAGAGGCGTTGAGGCGTTTAGGAGTTTTAGGAGAAAGAGGCAGTTGGAGGCTATACTGTGCATTGAGAAGGCACCTTGTCTCAGTGTGAATACCCTGTTGTCAGATCTAAGGTTAGATCCAGTCATTTGGAGTTATAAGTAATTAGGTTTTAATTGTGTTAAATTCTTCAGATAGCCAAGAATGAGTAGATTATTTAGAAGCAACTCTACCTCCAATTTAGCCAGCAGATCCACATCACTACCAGAAATTCCACAAGAAACTGAAATTATCAATAGTGAGGAATATGAGTTATCAGATGTAGACCTTAAGTTAGGAGAATGGAACCTCCCTAAGGTACCCACCAAAGAATTTTATAAGTCTTCATGGAACTTGATAACTTCTTTCAAGACAGATTTTCATGTTAGAACCATAGAACATGTTTTTGGTATAAACAAGGAGTATGAGATGTGCTACCCAGCTACTATAAAAGCCCACAAGAAGAAAGGTCATAACTTCTTGCATATAGGTTTAGTCCAGGTTGGAGTCAAACCTCTTATCAGACCAAGATTGAACAATTCAATTCTGTTGGCCCTTAGAGACACCTGTCATATAAGATTTAATGACAGTCTTTTAGGAACCATAAAAATCAGTTTAAGTAACAGACCAGTTCATTTCGACTGTTTCCCAAATTCCACCATTCACCTTCATGATCCATATGTCATGAAAGCCCTCACCCTAAATATCAAGACCCATGGAACCCTCATGGTGTAGGGAACCAGCAAGATAGCCTTGATATATAGAGTGTACTATAAGTGTATCAAGACAAACATGAATGTTGGAGCTTTGGACAGAAAGAAGATGGGAGAAACACTTCTTATCCAAACCAATGTTCAAGCCAAGATCCAGATCCTTAGAACCCTTAAGTGGGATGAAGTTTCCTTTCCAGAAAGTTGGAAACTTGAGAATGAGAATTACCCTCTACAGATCCAAAACCCAGATCAGAGTTCAAACTTAGATTTTGTCCAACAGCTAGCAAATGGTTCTGTTAGACTTAGTTTTGACCAATCTAGGTTTAGAACACCCTTAGATGAGTATAGGCCTAAATCCCCAATAGATCTCCGCCGATCCCCTCTACCTAGTAAGCAGCCACCTATCCTCTTAGGAGATAGACCTGTATCCCAAGCTAGCTCTTCTAGACCTCTTGCACCATACCCAAGATCTAGAAGAGACTTAGGTCTAGAGTTTCAAGGAGTCAAAACTAGATCTCAAGTTAGTACACCTTGTTACACAGCCAAACAGGACTTAGTTGTTGATCAAGATGACGACAACAGTCAAAAGGTAGAATCCCCTTCAGGAACTGATATGGAAGACCCATATCAAGATTATGATCTTAAGGTCTTAAGAAAAGACTTTAAACCAGACATGGATCTCTTAGAAAAAGAATTTGACTTAGAAAAGAACCGAGTCAAAAGGGAAGCCTATAGAGCCAACCACACCAGAGAACAAAAGCTTGAAGTCTTTAATGCTTGGCAAGAATTTATGAGAGAGATATCTGATAATATCCCTTTCTTTGAATATTTTGAGAACCATTTTAGTTGGCATAGAAAGACTTGTAAGAAACCTGTCCAGCCTAGCCAACCATCCCAGAACACCCTAGCCACTTGTGTCCTCACAAAAATTAATTGGACCAAAGAAGACACAAAGGAAGTTATTAGATCTAGCCACCCCCCTCTAGCAGCCATTACATTTAAGTATAAAAACCAAGATGTTTCTGCCACACCTTTCAGGTTCCCTTCAGGAGAAGAGAAGCTGGTCAAAAAGGTCATTGAGCAAAACAATTATACAAACCAGTGTTTAAATATGATTGGAAAATAGCTTGATAGGGTAGAAGATAGAATAGATAACAAGGTCATCCTCCAACCAGGAAACCTTAGTAAACCTATCATAGAAAAACCCTTAGTCAAACTCCCAACATCAAGACAGTCTAGCATTAAATCTAAGGACGTCACAGCTTTAGAAATTGTTACCCAGAAGTTTGAGGAACTTCAGAAACTCGTGAAGAAGGAACCAGTCGCTCCTTCACCTAGCAAAGGTCCCCAGCTTACCACTTTAGATGTTCACACAACCTCTAGTTGTTGTAATAGAACCTCCTCATAAAATGAAAAGGAGATAGAACACATAGAAAACCAGTTCCGAGACCTAGAAGTAAAACGGCTTTACCAACCACCCTCTACCAGCCTGACCAAAAATTGGTACCCCAGACCTACACCCCCTGACCTCCAGTATGAGGAAAGGAATGTCAGTAACCAATTCTCAATCTCTTCAAGAAAGCTTTATGAATGGAATATTGATGGTTTATCAGAATAAGAAATTCTGAATAAGATCCAACACATAGCGATGGTCGCTAACAATTACCTTAATAAAGGAAAGAGCCATTCTAAAGTTATTGACCTTATGGTCCTAGGTTTTACAGGAAAGTTGCTCCAATGGTGGAACAATTGCCTAACCAAAGAATCCAAGGATAGTATTAGAAATGCTGTCCAAAAAGATGACGAAGGTATATATATATATATATATATATATATATATATGTGCACAGCTGCTGAAGAGGGAAGCACAGGATGGAAGCATAGTAATATAGTGAAAGATAAATAAAGTAAATTTTAGCAATATATGAAAGCAAAGTAGAACCGTCCAAGAAGGCGGTAGAACAATATATAATCAAAGTAATTTAAGGCAATAATAAGGCGGTAGAACCAGCCAAGCAGTATAACAAAATAATTATAAGCAATATAACAAAATAATTATGAGGTGGTAGAACCAGCCAAGTAATATAACAAAGCAGTATATTAAAGCCGTTAGGAGGCGGTAGAACCAGCCAAGCAAAGTATTAAACAGTTTAAAATAAATACAAAGCTAAAAGTAGTTATTATTGAAACAACACTTACAGCAATAGTAGTCACTGGATTACAACAGTTTAATAGTACAAGACTTGGAGACTAGTTCTAGTTACAAGTTTTGCAAACAAGGTAGTAGTAAGGAATTCTAGAGAGGAGAAGGAGTCCTAAGGAGAGTCTAGAGAGTTCTCCGTCTAAGGAATTCTATCTCTAAGGAGTTCTGAGTCTCTACTTAAGGGACAGCCCTCCTTAAATAGGCAAATTTTTTTGGAGTGAATAGTAACCATGAACAGTAACAGTAACAATGAACAGTGAACAGTGACGTTGAACAGTGACAGTGAACAGTAACTTTTTCACTTTTTGTCACATTTCATAGCAGAGTCTGAACCTTCATGTTTTATTAGTTTGTACTGAAAGAAGTGACTAAATCATGAGGAATCAACTTTATAAAAAGCAGCACCAATTATACGAAACAGGCAGCGGAATCATCGGGGGTATCAGCTTTAGCACTTTGGCCATTGTGCAGGCCAGACAAACAAGAGAATCAAAACCAATATTGTAGCATTGGCCATTGTGTATGCCAGACAAATAGGAGAATCAAATTCAATCTTCTGCTAAATTAGGATTGTCTTCTTCATCATGACCAAACCATTCCTGATTGTAAGGGTAATAAGGGTTTTTTGAAACAGATGCTTCAGAGGACTATTCATCTTTTGAACCATCATCAGCTACCTTCCCTTTTGAAATCAACTTGAGTAGGGCATATAGAGCATCAGGGTCCTTTCAAATTTCATCTAAAGGGGAACCCTTCTTTTTAGGTTTAACAGAGGATTTAACAGTGGTAATAGATGTAGAAGCATGTGCATTAGCTAGTTCAACCTTCTACACTGGGGAATTGATTTTAACACCGGGTAAAGCATTTGGGGATGACAAATCCCTGGTAACATTGTTGATAACAGATTGTGTGTGTGGAAACTTATCCCACCATTTGACAAACCATCGGCATGTGAGAACATCTCCTTCCTTCTCATATTGCCACTTCAGGATCCAAGGAACTTTATATCTCTTAATGAAATGAAGTAAAGGAGAGAATTTAGAATCAACCTTGAATGTTTTTGAGAAATATTCAAAAGAATCCTTTAATGGATCTGGAAATATATCAGGAACAGAGCCAAATTGGGTCCACCATCGGCCAAACCAAAGAGGCAAATTGGAACTGAAGTCTTTATCAAAGTTAACAAACCATGAATGAGTCATGTTTTCATGGCTGAGGATATCAGCATAGTAATTCACAGTTTTGTCACTATGTTCAGGAATCCAGTGAAACCTTGGGGGAAAATAGCTGGTAGCAAGCCTAAAGGGGTCAGTAATGGAGGCCTTATTTGACTCAATGGAAAACAGGTTTTGAAAATATTGTTTTTTAATATATTGGGAAGTATAGGAAGCTTTGGGGAAAACAGTTTTAACAGGTTGGTTAACAGAGGTTAAAGCATAAGGGTCATAGGATATGACCAAAACAGAAGAGTAATTAGGCTTAGGAATGGTACCTAAGGGAGTGAAACGGTTTATAATCTCCAATGGAGAAACAGGTTCCTTTTTAACAATTTTTTTTATCAGTGGCAGAGCTCTTGTCTTTCGACCACCTACTTGCCATTGTGACACTGCAGAAATTCACGGGTAAAGAAATCAGGGATTGCATTTTGAGATCCATTTATATATTCAATATCAAAATCAAAAACACTTAAAATAGCTTGCCATCAGGCAAAAATATGTTTTGAAGCAATATTTTCAACATCTTTTTCAATAACATATTTAGCACTTTTGCAATCAATTCGTAATAAAAACTTTTGGTTTAACAAATCACTTTGAAACTTTGAAATACATAGTACTATAGATAAAATTTCCTATTTAATAGTACTATAATTTAACTGTGCAGCATTCCAAACTCCAGAATAGAAACGAACAATTTGTTCAGATGAGTCTGGGGAAACAATCTGTTTTAGAATATCTCCATAACCAATGTCAGAAGCACCAGTTTCAACAACTTTGAAAGCATTAGGAGTGGAAATACTGAGACAAGGCAATGCCTTAACATGGGACTTGATTTGTTTAACAAGGGAAGTATGAACATCAGACCAGGGTGCAGGATTGTTCTGTAACAGATCAAAAAGGGGTTTACATTGTTTCCTCATATCCTTGTAGAAATCAGCAACGTAATTCAGAGAGCCAAGAAACCTTTGGAGTTGGGTTTTATCAGTGATAACATCAGGGAATTTATCAGCAAACTGAATGGCTCTATCAATAGGACGAATTTGTCCTTCAGAGATGTCATAGCCAAGGAATCAGATTTTTGTCTGAAACAGTTTGATTTTCTTAGTAGAGACAACAAGACCATTTCTTTTAATAGTCTCCTGAAATGAATATAGATGTTTCCAATGCTCATCAATAGAATTGGAGTAAACAAGAACATCATCAATGTAAACAATGGTGAAATCACTATAGGGATTGAAGATATCATTCATAATGTTTTGGAATTCACTAGGAGCATTCTTAAGACCAAAAGGCATAACATTCCACTCGTAGTGACCAAAAGGAGTGGTGAAAGCAGTTTTATACCTATCATTCTCACTAATCTGAACTTGCCAGAATCTAGATTTCATGTCAAACTTTGAAAATACTACGGTATCACTCAATCTATGAACTAAGTCATTCTTGTTTGGAATAGGGTACCTAATCCATTCTAAGACTTTGTTCAAAGGTTTATAATTAATCACTAGAAGAGGAGTTCCTCTCTCTATTTCAGTATTTTTTTTACACATAGAAAGCAGCACAAGACCAAGGGGACTTGCTATTTCTGATCAGTTTTTTATCAAGCAAATCTTGGATTTCCTTTTTACAAAACTCTACCATTTTAGCATTCATCTGAATGGGACGAGCTTTAGTAGGAATATTTTTCTCATTAAAATCTTTAATATATGGCAAGTTAACAATGTGTTTCTTCCTATGCCAAAATGCATCGGGAATATAAGAGCAAACATCATCAATCAACATTTTCTGAAAATTATTAATTTTTGATTGTAACAATTTATCAGAAAGTCGTTCAGCAATTTTCTTGAATCTAACTTCTTGCTTAAGAAAATTGAGATGATTAGTTTTAGCATGAATCAGATTCAAAGCACTATCAGTATCAATCTCAAATTTTGAAGCAAATTTGAATATTACTTTCTGTTCGAAAGAATCGGTAGTAATTCCATCATGTTCAACAAGAAAGGGATACAAAGCATTGATGAAAGGGAGACCAAGTATCACTTTATCAGTCATGTTTTTAACAAGAACAGAAGGAATCTTGAAACAGACATTATCATGGCAAACATGAGCATTATTTAATTCATATTTAATTTTCATTTGAATACCATTAGCAGAAACCAATCTTTCAGTCGACTTTTCAAAATATTTTGAAGGAATTAATCCTTCTTGGATACAGTTCATATCTGCACCAGATCAATCATAGCCATAACATTGAAATGATAATCATGAGAAACAACAATTTTAACTTTTGTAAACCATTTTGGAGGAAGCAATTTATTAACAAGATTAAGCTGAGAATCAGTGAGAACATCAGCAATACCTTTATCAGAAAGAAAAGCCTATTGAGAACATCTTCAAAACTTATTGTTGCTTTCAGTTTTTTATCATTTTCATTTCTTGTCAAGTTTTTCTTAAACTTATCAAGATATTCTTTTTGCAATTCAGGATTTTTCAATCTGACTTAACAATTTGATTAACAAGCTTTCATTTTCTTCACTTTTGGTGAGAACATTAACAATTTTAATAACATTGCAACTGGAATCTCTACAACCAAGTTTAACAGTAGGTGAACCAGAGGAATCATCATCAGATTGGTAACAAGAATTAGATGAAGAAGAAAAATCGTCTTCCAAGGAATCAGACGAGTTGTTTGATTCAAGGATTTGGAGTAGTCCTTCTTGATCATTATCATTAATGTTTAACATATTAAGCTTATTTTTCAGCTTACCAGGTTTTTACTTACAGTCTTTACTGAAATGACCAGGTTTTCCACAGTTGAAACATTTACCTTTACCAGATTTTTGTTTATCATATTTTTTAGAAATATTTTTCGTTTTAGCATAAAAATCATTGGGTTTAAAAAAGTTGGTTCTGTATCTTTTATGTTTTTTATGGTTATAATTTTTGTGACCTTTATCATGTTTTTTCCCTTTTTGCCTGGAAGGAGCAATCGGGGGCAAACCATATTGTTCACAGAAATTACCCATTCATATTTATCTTTTCTCTTAATTTGTAATTGGTATTTTAACAATTTTTCATCATTACACATGTTAATACCAAGTTTTTTAATAGTGCTTAAAATATCACCATAAGTTAAATTATCATAATCAATGGAATCATTTTTACCAATGAACTATTGTTTTACCTTATGAGCAAAGATAGGAGGCAGACCGTCAATAAACTTTTCTTTCCAATAAGGCTTGCAGCAATCTTTCCGAAGCACGACTCTGGAAAGGAAAACATCTTGATACCATCTGTAATCAGACATAGTAGGACATCTCAAATTGTTTAGATAATCAAAAATTCGAGATGAAACATTGGATGGAGTACCAACAAAATGTTTGAGAATAGTATAGATCAAAGTATTAACACAATCAGGAATACCTCGACCTTGATTTTCATCAAAAATAGGGAAACCTTCATCATTCTTTTTAACAGCAGATTTAATAGAATCTCTGGATTCTTTTGTGAGATACAAATCCCACCATCCACGAAGAGTACCAGTAAAACCAGTAACAAGAAGTTCAACAATTTCAGAGTGACCATAACTATGGTTATTCAAGTAAGCAGTTCCAACCATAGACATTTGAGCCATTTTATTAATTATTTCTTGTTCATATAAACCATCAATATTCCATTCATAAAGTTTATTAGCAGAAACAGAAAACTGAGTTTGAAAAGTTCTTTCTTCAAACTGCATATCAGGAGGAGTAGGTTTTGAATACTAATTTTTTGTAAAAGACACAGGAATGTGTTTTCCAACAAATTTTTTAATTTCTGGTAGATCATCATCAAAAATCTTTTTAGCTGAAACAGAAGATAGTGAATCATAATCCCTGTTTTCTTCAAAAAAATTTTCTTTTTCATTTCTTGAAATAGTTCAAGCAGCACTTGTGGAAGTACCTTCAGTTTTAACCTTTAAATCAGAAAGCATTTGTTCAACAATTTCAAGAGTTTTTACCTGAGAAGTTTTAAAATTCAATGTTTCTCTTTGACTGGGTAAATCAATCAAAGGTTTCTCAAGTTTTGGAACAGCAGATTTTTCAACAGTTTTTTCAGCAATTTTTTCAACAACAGTTTTATCTTCTTTAACAAAATTTGATTTCTTTATTACGTTCAAATGATTTTGGGAAACTTCATTTTTTGAAACATAATAGTATTCAAGGAAATCAAAGAACAAAATATGTTTTTTCAATTGATTCGTTTTTTCAATTGATTCATTTTTTCTTTCCATTTCCTTTTGACACGATCTTTTTCAGACTGAGTAAAAGTACTTTGGTAATACTTTCTTTTATCTTTGTTTTTAGCAGAAATAAATTCATTAAACAAGGAGACCAATTCAATCTCAAAGCTTTTGTTCAAAGCATTCAAAACTTTTAATTGACTTTGGAAAACAGGGTTTTCAACAGTTTGAAAATCAGAACCAGATGGAGACACAGATCTGGTGTCTTCTTCTTCTTCTTCATTAGCAGTTCTTCATTAATGTTAAGGCTTTAACAATATTAACATCATCCAAAGTAAGAGTGATATCAGGAAAACAGTCAAAATAAACGGGACCACAATACAAAGAAGCAGTGATCATACCAAGAATGCTATCATTAAATCTTTTAAATCTAGCATCTCTTAAACACATCAGAATAGAAGCATTAATACCTTTTCTTGTGAGTGGTTTAACAGCAACTTGAACAAGACCAATATGAAAATAACTGAGTTTTTTAGCAAGAAATTCATTAACATTTCTTTTAGAAAACAAGCAACATTTCTCATGAGTTCTAGAGATAGAAAATGTTTGTTCAACAGTTCTAACTCTATATTCAGAGAAAGCAGTATTTTCAGTCCAACTAAGCCTATAGATGGACTTAGTGGAAACCTTTGGAATATTCCAATTTCAGAAATCTGGGATCTCATTTTCTTCAACAGTGTGATCTTCTTCATTTACAATATCAGGAGGACAACTAGTCATCCTGGAGCTGACAGAGGAGTTGGATCTCCACAACTTATCCATACTATCCTAGGTTTAACATTCAATTATCATGTTTTTCTTAACACCATTGCATTTTGTAACACATACCCTAAACAACCCTATACCTCTTATGCCCTACACGCTCTCCTGGCTTAAACGGGCCTTACTTTTCGGTTTTGGGAATTCCTTTAAGTCTAGGGTGGCGCCAACGACGGTAAGAAGAGAACACAACAAAGGAGTATCAAAGTTTCGGGCAGACACGAACAAGGCACAAAGACACAACAACACTATCACCGGCCAGAAAAGAACGGATGGCTCTGATACCAAAAGGGAGGGGGAGCTGCTGAAGAGGGAAGCACAGGATGGAAGCACAGTAATATAGTGAAAGATAAATAAAGTAAATGTAAGCAATATATGAAAGCAAAGTAGAACCATCCAAGATGGCGGTAAAGCAATATATATTACTGTGTATGCAAACCACTAATAAGTGGATTAAAGATACATGTACCACTAATTAGTGGAATTTCATGACTTCTTCGGCAGAAAGGAAGAACAAGGGAAAAGCACCTGCACAGGGCTATCCTCAAGACAAAAGGGTCCCAGCGGGACAACCTTTTGTAATGCATGAAGGCATATCTTCTAGGGTAAAACCTAGCAGATCAACATCCCTTCAGGAATTTGTCCCAGCAGAGGTGACATATTCCAGTGATGATATGGTTGTTGCTTTACAAGAAGTTTTGTCTAGAACTTTGCAGTTCCATAACAGAGTTTACAGTGAACTACCAAACTCTGTTAAATTTATTCTTGACAACCTTCAAGCTGCTTTTATTCAAAAACCCAAAAACCTCTTCAAGAAAACCCTCCAGGCACTTGAAATCCATCTTGTTAACCTTACTGCACAAAATGAGATTTATGCTGACCATTATGCCAACCTTGTTTCAGAAAATGAGACTCTTAAAAGCCACCTTCTTAACTACCCAAATGTTACAAATGAACCTTACACTAGTCAACTCTTTGGCAAAGAGGAAATCCATTCCATGGATAAAAAGACTATAATGGGCACTGATTACACTAGATTAAGTCTTAAGACTCAATCTTTTCTAAGAAGTGTTGTTGCCAACTTGCCAACTGAAATACAATCTAGTATTTTGGAAAGCAAGGCTATGTTTGGGTCTTTTGACCTATGGTACAAATATTTCAAAAAACTTGTTACAGCTACTATTCCTGATCCTGATGAACTAGATGATGATGATAATGTCTTTATCCAGCTAGATTGGGAAGAGCACTTTGAGAGCAGTCTCAGAGTGTATGAAAAGAAGCATCCGTTTCCAGGTCTCCTGATCAATTATGAAGATGGAGAAGATGAGGATGGCAGGGACCCTGATTGGTTGTCCCAGATGTTTGAATATGGCTTTATCAGGTTCCTCAAGCTAACAAGCCATAACCAGATTAGCCAGCTCTCACAAATTATCCAAAACGTTATTTCACGAATCAATAGTCCTAATGTTTCTATCAGATGTTGGAGCACCTTGCCGAAATGGGAAAGAGATAATTGGATGAATGTTTAGCCTTCTAAACATCTTGTACTTATTAATGGGTACACCCATCAAGGACAATGGTTTGAAGGAGATTCCCACCTATCCTCCAGGGATCCTTATGCTCTTGCTGAATGTTGGAGAAGTTATTTCAATAATCAAATCCTGGAAGTCACTCAAGACCTATGGAAAGACTACCATTTCATAGGAAGCACGGACATGATTTTTGTTTTTGGTCGATGGCCTTATGATATTGCTATCCGTAATTTAAGAAGAATTGGACATACAAATCCTAGAGAATTTCTTACAGGTGAAAACCCAAAGTATGAACCAATTCTATGTTGTGGACTCTACAATCAGTATGCTACTTACCATGAGCATGGATGCAATGATGACTCCCCATGGGATCCTTATGATGGTTACCCATCAGATGCTCTTGATACCGATTAATGATTCTTGGTTACTATTATTACTGTTTAAAAGAAGTTGCCAAAGGGTCGGAAAATGAAAGGTCCTTCAAAAGAAACTATAGTTTGATTCCTTGAAAGATTGGTTCTGATTCAAATTTCCCTATTTTTCTGGCCCGCACAATGGCCAAAATGCTATGATATTTTCCCGACAATTGCGCTGCCTATTTCCCACGTGATATTCTCCTAATAATTGAGCTACCTGTTTCCCACATGATTCCCCTATTTTTCTGGCCTACACAATGGCCAAAATGCTATAATATTTTCCCGAAAATTACGCTGCTTGTTTCCCACCAAAGATGCTTCCTGTTTCCCACAATTGATGCTGCTTTTTATAAAGAGGATTCCTCATGATTTGGTCACTTCTCTCAGCACAAACTGATAAAACATGAAGGTTCAGACTTTGCTACGAAATGTGACAAAAAGTGAAAAAGTTACTGTTCACTGTTCACTTCGAAAAAATTTGCCTATTTAAGGGGGGCTGTCCGTTAAGTTGAAAGACAGAACTCCTTAGAGATAGAATTCCTTAGACGGAGAACTCTCTAGACTCTCCTTAGGACTCCTTCTCATCTCTAGGATTCCCTACTACTACCTTGTTTGCAAAGCTTGTAACTAGAATTAGTCTCCAAGCCTTGTACTGTTAAACTGTTGTAATCCAGTGACTACTACTGCTATAAGTGTTGTAATCTAGTTTCAATAATAACTACTTTCAGCTTTGTATTTATTTTAAATGGTTCTACCGCCTCTTAACTGCTTTAGTATACTGCTTTGTTATATTACTTGGTTGGTTCTACCGCCTCATAATTATTTTGTTATATTGCTTATAATTATTTTGTTATACTGCTTGGCTGATTCTACCGCCTTATTATTACTTTAAATTACTTTGATTATATATTGCTCTACCGCCTTCTTGGACGGTTCTACTTTGCTTTCATATATTGCTTACATTTACTTTATTTATCTTTCACTATATTACTGTGCTTCCATCCTGTGCTTCCCTCTTCAGCAGCTATGCTCCCCCTTCCCTTTTGGTATTAGAGCCATCCGTTCTTTTTTGGCCGGTGATAGTGTTGTTGTGTCTTTGTGCCTTGTCCGTGTTTGCCTGAAACTTTGATACTCCTTTGTTGTTTTCTCTTCTTACCGTCATTGGTGCCACCCTAGACTTAAAGGAATTCTCGAAACCGAACAGTAAGGCCCGTTTAAGCCAGGAGAGCGTGTAGGGCATGAGAGGTATAAGGTTGTTCAGGGTACGTGTTACGAAATGCAACAGTGTTAAGAAAAATATGATAATTGAGTGTTAAAACTTAGGATAGTATGGATAAGTTGTGGAGATCCAACTTCTCTGTCAGCTCCAGGACGACTAGTTGTCCTCCTGATATTGTAAATGAAGAAGATCACACTGTTGAAGAAAATGAGATCCTAGATTTTCGAAATTGGAATATTCTAAAGGTTTCTACTAAGTCCATCTATAAGCTTAGTTGGACTGAAAATACTGTTTTCTCTGAATATAGAGTTAGAACTGTTGAACAAACATTTTCTATCTTTAGAACTCATGAAAAATGTTGCTTGTTTTCTAAAAGAAATGTTAATGAATTTCTTGCTAAAAAACTCAGTTATTTGCATATTGGTCTTGTTCAAGTTGCTGTTAAACCACTCATAAGTAAAGGTATTAATGCTTCTATTCTGATGTGTTTAAGAGATGCTAGATTTAAAAGATTTAATGATAGCATTCTTGGTATGATCACTGCTTCTTTGCATGATGGTCTTGTTTATTTTGACTATTATCCTGATATCACTCTTGCTTTGGATGACGTTAATATTGCTAAAGCCTTGACATTAAATGTTTTAACATTTGGTTATGACATGGAAGAAGGTAGTAAGCCTTTTGCTCTTATTTACCGCATTTATTATAGACTTTTGGGTTCTCAATTGAATCCTCATTCTGCTCTCATAAGAGATCCTGCTAGTAAAACCATGTTAATTCAATGTTCAACTTCTGATGCTAAGATTCAAGTTCCAAAAATGATTCAATGGCAAGATATTAATCTTCCCAAAGAATGGTTGTTGGAACGTGAATCTCCTCCTGCTAAACCTGTTTTTAATGAATTAAATCTTGCTCATATTCAAGAATATCTTGATGGAACTGTTAAAATAAGTTTTCATGATGACAGACCCTTGAGGATCAACGAAGGAAGACATTCCTTTGCTAGATCTGAAAGTATTTCAAGAAGTGTTTCAAGAAGAGATCTTGATCTCAATGAATATTTGACAAAGAATTTTGAAAACCTTGATTTAAAGCTAAAAGGAGTTTCAAGTGGTAACTCCCAAGTTAGCACTGCTTTTTATTCTACCAAACCAAACTCTTCCTCTCCATATAGCAGAACTGCTAATGAAGAAGAAGAAGAAGAAGAAGACACTAGATCTGTGTCTCCATCTGGTTCTGATTTTCAAACTATTGAAAACCCTGTTTTCCAAAGTCAATTAAGAGTTTTGAATGCTTTGAACGAAAGCTTTGAAACTGTTATGGTTTCCTTGTTTAATGAATTTATTTTTGCTAAAAACAGAGATAAAAGAAAGTATTACCAAAGTACTTTTGCTCAGTCTGAAAAAAATCGTGTCAAAAGGAAATGGAAAGAAAAAATGAATCAATTGAAAAAACATATTTTGTTCTTTGATTTCCTTGAAAACTATTATGTTTCAAAAGATGACGTTTCCCAAAATCATTTGAACATAATAAAGAAATCAAATTTTGTTAAAGAAGATAAAACTGTTGTTGAAAAAATTGCTGAAAAAACTATTGAAAAATCTGCTGTTCCAAAACCTGAGAAACCTTTGATTGATTTACCCAGTCAAAGAGAAATATTGAATTTTAAAACTTCTCAGGCAAAAACTCTTGAAATTGTTAAACAAATGCTTTCTGATTTAAAGGTTAAAACTGAGGGTACTTCCACAAGTGTTGCTTGAATTATTTCAAGAAATGAAAAAGAAAATATTTTTGAAGAAAACACGGATTCTGATTCATTGTTTTCTGTTTCAGCTAAAAAGATTTTTGATGATGATATACCAGAAATTAAATGATTTGTTGGAAAACCCATTCTTGTGTCTTTTACAAAAAACTGGTATTCAAAACCTACTCCTCCTGATATGCAGTTTGAAGAAAGAACTTTTCAAACTCAGTTTTCTGTTTCTGCTGATAAACTTTATGAATGGAATATTGATGGTTTATATGAACAAGAAATAATTAATAAAAATGGCTCAAATGTCAATGGTTGGAACTGCTTACTTGAATAACCATAGTTATGGTCACTCTGAAATTGTTGAACTTCTTGTTACTGGTTTTACTGGTACTCTTCGTGGATGGTGGGATTCGTATCTCAGAGAAGAATCCAGAGATTCTATTAAATCTGCTGTTAAAAGGAATGATGAAGGTTTCTCTATTTTTGATGAAAATCAAGGTCGAGGTATTCCTGATGGTGTTAATACTTTGATCTATACTATTCTCAAACATTTTGTTGATACTCCATCCAATGTTTCATCTCGAATTTCTGATTATCTAAACAATTTGAGATGTCCTACTATGTCTGATTACAGATGCTATCAAGATGTTTTCCTTTCCAAAGTCATGCTCCGGAAAGATTACTGCAAGCCTTATTGGAAAGAAAAGTTTATTGACGGTCTGCCTCCTATCTTTGCTCATAAGGTAAAACAAGAATTAATTGGTAAAAATGATTCCATTGATTATGATAATTTAACTTATGGTGATATTTTAAGCACTATTAAAAGACTTGGTATTAACATATGTAATGATGAAAAATTGTTAAAATACCAATTAAAAAATAAGAGAAAAGCTAAATATGAAATGGGTAATTTCTGTGAACAATATGGTTTGCCACCGATTGCTCCTTTCAGGCAAAAAGGGAAAAAACATGATAAAGGTCACAAAAATTATAACCATAAAAAACATAAAATATACAGAACCAACTTTATTAAACCCAATGATTTTTATGCTAAAACGAAAAATGTTTCTAAAAAATATGATAAACAAAAATCTGGTAAAGGTATATGTTTCAATTGTTGAAAACCTGGTCATTTCAATAAAGATTGTAAGTAAAAACCTGGTAAGCTGAAAAATAAGCTTAATATGTTAAACATTAATGATAATGATCAAGAAGAACTATTCCAAATCCTTGAATCAAACAACTTGTCTGATTCCTTGGAAGACGATTTTTCTTCTTCATCTGATTCTTGTTACCAATCTGATGATGATTCCTCTGGTTCACCTACTGTTAAACTTGGTTGTAGAGATTCCTGTTGCAATGTTATTAAAACTGTTAATATTCTCACCAAAAGTGAAGAAAATGAAAGCTTGTTAATCAAATTGATAAGTCAGATTGAAAATCCTGAATTGCAAAAAGAATATCTTGATAAGTTTAAGAAAAACTTGACAAGAAATGAAAATGATAAAAAATTGAAAGCAACAATAAGTTTTGAAGAAACTTTGGAAAGATTTAACAAAAAGAAGTCCAAAGAATTAACTGTTAATGAGCTCCAACATGGGGTTAATGTTGTTAAACAAGAAATAACTGAATTAAAAAATGAATTTAAAAGCATCAAAAGTGATAACAATAACCTTAAACAAGAATTGCTTTTGTTAAGAATTGATAAAAACCTTGATAAACATCAATCTGATAATGAACAAGAAGAGCTCAAAGATGGAGATGAATCCAGTCAACAGGCTCTTCATTCTGATAAAGGTATTGCTGATGTTCTCATTGATTCTCCGCTTAATCTTGTTAATAAATTGCTTCCTCCAAAATGGTTTACAAAAATTAAAATTGTTGTTTCTCATGATTATCATTTCAATGTTATGGCTATGATTGATTCTGGTGCGGATATGAACTGTATCCAAGAAGGATTAATTCCTTCAAAATATTGTGAAAAGTCAACTGAAAGATTGGTTTCTGCTAATGGTACTCAAATGAAAATTAAATATGAATTGAATAATGCTCATGTTTGCCATGATAATGTCTGTTTCAAGATTCCTTCTGTTCTTGTTAAAAACATGACTAGTAAAGTGATACTTGATCTCCCTTTCATCAATGCTTTGTATCCCTTTCTTGTTGAACATGATGGAATTACTACTGATCCTTTCGGATAGAAAGTAAAATTTAAATTTGCTTCAAAATTTGAGATTGATACTGATAGTGCTTTGACTCTGATTCATGCTAAAACTAATCATCTCAATTTCCCTTAGCAAGAAGTTAGATTCAAGAAAATTGCTGAACGACTTTCTGATAAATTGTTGCAATCAAAAATTAATAATTTTCAGAAAATGTTGATTGATAATGTTTGCTCTAATATTCCCAATGCATTTTGGCATAGGAAGAAACACATTGTTAACTTGCCATATATTAAAGATTTTAATGAGAAAAATATTCTTACTAAAGCTCGCCCCATTCAAATGAATGCTGAAATGGTAGAGTTTTGTAAAAAGGAAATCCAAGATTTGCTTGATAAAAAACTGATCAGAAATAGCAAGTTCCCTTGGTCTTGTGCTGCTTTCTATGTGCAAAAAAATGCTGAAATAGAGAAAGGAACTCCTCGTCTAGTGATCAATTACAAACCTTTGAACAAAATCTTAGAATGGATTAGGTACCCTATTCCAAACAAGAATGACTTAGTTCATAGATTGAGTGATGTCGTAGTGTTTTCAAAGTTTGACATGAAATCTGGATTCTGGCAAGTTCAGATTAGTGAGAATGATAGGTATAAAACTGCTTTCACCACTCCTTTTGGTCACTACGAGTGGAATGTTATGCCTTTTGGTCTTAAGAATGCTCCTAGTGAATTCCAAAACATTATGAATGATATCTTCAATCCCTTTAGCGATTGCACCATTGTTTACATTGATGATGTTCTTGTTTACTCCAGTTCTATTGATGAGCATTGGAAACATCTATATTCATTTCAGGAGATTATTAAAAGAAATGGTCTTGTTGTCTCTGCTAAGAAAATCAAACTGTTTCAGACAAAAATCCGATTCCTTGGCTATGACATCTTTGAAGGCCAAATTCGTTCTATTGATAGAGCCATTCAGTTTGCTGATAAATTCCTTGATGTTATCACTGATAGAACCCAACTCCAAAGGTTTCTTGGCTCTCAGAATTACGTTGCTGATTTCTACAAGGATATGAGGTAACAATGTAAACCCCTTTTTGATCGGTTACAGAACAATCCTCCACCCTGGTCTGATGTTCATACTTCCCTTGTTAAACAAATCAAATCCCATGTTAAGGCATTGCCTTGTCTCGGTATTTCCACTCCTAATGCTTTCAAAATTGTTGAAACTAATGCTTCTGCATTGGTTATGGAGGTATTCTGAAACAGAAAGTTTTCCCAGGCTCATCTGAACAAATTGTTCATTTCTATTCTGGAGTTTGGAATGCTGCACAGTTAAATTATAGTACTATTAAAAAGGAAATTTTATCTATAGTACTATGTATTTCAAAGTTTCAAAGTGATTTGTTAAACCAAAAGTTTTTATTATGAATTAATTGCAAAAGTGCTAAATATGTTATTGAAAAAGATGTTGAAAATATTGCTTCAAAACATATTTTTGCCCAATGGCAAGCTATTTTAAGTGTTTTTGATTTTGATATTGAATATATAAAAGGATCTCAAAATGCAATCCCTGATTTCTTTACCCGTGAATTTCTGCAGTGTCACAATGGCAAGTAGGCGGTCGAAAGACAAGAGCCCTGCCACTGATAAAACAATTGTTAAAAAGGAACCTGTTTCTCCATTGGAGATTGTTAACCGTTTCACTCCTTTAGGTACCATTCCTAAGCCTAATTACTCTTCTGTTTTGGTCTCATCCTATGACCCTTATGCTTTAACCTCTGTTAACCAACCTGTTAAAACTGTTTTCCCCAAAGCTTCCTATACTTCCCAGTATGTTAAAAAACAATATTTCCAAAACCTGTTTTCCATTGAGTCAAATAAGGCCTCCATTGCTGACCCCTTTAGGCTTGCTACCAGCTATTTTCCCCCAAGATTTCACTAGATTCCTGAATATAGTGACAAAACTGTGAATTACTATGCTGATATCCTGATATATTTCCAGACCCATTAAAGGATTCTTTTGAATATTTCTCAAAAACATTCAAGGTTGATTCCTATGGTGCTAAATTCTCTCCTTTACTTCATTTCATTAAGAGATACAAAGTTCCTTGGATCCTGAAGTGGCAATATGAGAAGGAAGGAGATGTTCTTACACGCCAATGGTTTGTCAAATGGTGGGTTAAGTTTCCACACACACAATCTGTTATCAACAGTGTTACCAGGGATTTGTCATCCCCAAATGCTTTACCTGGTGTTAAGATTAATTCCCCAGTGCAGAAGGTTGAACTAGCTAATGCACATGCTTCTACATCTGTTACCATTGTTAAATCTTCTGTTAAGCCTAAAAAGAAGGGTTCTCCTTTGGATGAAATTTGCAAGGACCTTGATGCTCTATATGCCCTCCTCAAGTTGATTTCAAAAGAGAAGGTAGTTGATGATGGTTCAGAAGATGAACGGTCCTCTGAAGCATCTGTTTCAAAAAACCCATATTACCCTTACAATCAGGAATGGTTTGGTCATGATGAAGAAGACAATCCTAATTTAGTAGAAGATTGAATTTGATTCTCCTATTTGTCTGGCCTGCACAATACCCAATGCTACAATATTGGTTTTGATTCTCTTGTTTTTCTAGCCTGCACAACGGCCAAAGTGCTAAAGCTGATACCCCCGATGATTCCGCTGCCTGTTTCGTATAATTGGTGTTGCTTTTTATAAAGTAGATTCCTCATGATTTGGTCACTTCTTTTAGCACAAACTGATAAAATATGAAGGTGCAGACTCTACTATGAAATGTGACAAAAAGTGAAAAAGTTACTGTTCACTGTTCACAGTTCACTGTTACTGTTCATGATTACTGTTCACTCTGAAAAAATTTGCCTATTTAAGGGGGGCTGTCCCTTAAGTTGAGACTCAAAACTCCTTAGAAATAGAATTCCTTAGACGGAGAACTCTGGAGTCTCCTTCGGACTCCTTCTCCTCTCTAGGATTCCCTACTACTACCTTGTTTGCAAAGTTTGTAACTAGAACTAGTCTCCAAGCCTTGTACTGTTAAACTGTTGTAATCCAGTGACTACTACTTTCAACTTTGTATTTATTTTAAACTGTTTAATACTTTGCTTGACTGGTTCTACAGCCTTCTAACTGCTTTAATATACTGCTTTGTTATATTACTTGGCTGGTTCTACCGCCTCATAACTATTTTGTTATATTGCTTATAATTATTTTGTTATACTGCTTCGCTGGTTCTACCACTTTATTATTGCTTGAAATTACTTTGATTATATATTGCTCTACCGCCTTCTTGGACGGTTCTACTTTGCTTTCATGTATTGCTTACATTTACTTTATTTATCTTTCACTATATTACTGTGCTTCCATCTAGAGCATCAGGGTCCTTGCGAATTTCATCCAAAAAGGAACCCTTCTTTTTAGGCTTAACAGAGGATTTAACAGTGGTAACAGATGTAGAAGCATGTGCATTAGCTAGTTCAACCTTCTGCACTGGGGAATCGATCTTAACACCGGGTAAAGCATTTGGGGATGACAAATCCCTGGTAACATTGTTGATAACAGATTGTGTGTGTGTGTGTGGAAACTTATCCCACCATTTGACAAATCTTCAGCATGTGAGAACATCTCCTTCCTTCTCATATTGCCACTTCAGGATCTAAGGAACTTTATATCTCTTAATGAAATGAAGTAAAGGTGAGAATTTAGCACCATAGGAATCAACCTTGAATGTTTTTGAGAAATATTCAAAAGAATCCTTTACTGGATCTGGAAATATATCAGGATATCAGCATAGTAATTCACAGTTTTGTCACTATGTTCAATAATCCAGTGAAACCTTGGGGGAAAATAGCTGGTAGCAAGCCTAAAGGAGTCAGTAATGGAGGCCCTATTTGACTCAATGGAAAACAGGTTTTGGAAATATTGTTTTTTAACGTACTGGGAAGTATAGGAAGCTTTGGGGGAAACAGTTTTAATATATATATATATATATATATATTTACAATACTCTCAGCAAACCACAAAAAGTAAAAAAAAAAAAAAAACTAAATAAGTTGTTTCTAAACAAATTAACTAAAATAAAAGTTTAGAGGGCACTGCCCAAAGTTTAACTACCAAGTTCGAGATGGATTCGAAGCTAAAAATTATCTCTACAAAGGTAACTTTATTCTAAGTTGAAGGTTCCACATTGAAGACATATTTAAGAATAAATTGTCCTATGATAACGTATAACTTCATATATGTTATGGTTTAAAAAGATGTTACATGTCCTTAAAACATTGGTTAATGGAGAAATAAGTTTTCTAAGTAACTCCAACTTTGATGGCTAATTGGAGATTGTAGATGTAAGGACCCAATTTGAGTTCCTAGCCCACGAGAGGGATGGAATCGAAGAAAAACGTCCTCGGCTTAATCCGAGGGGATTAGTTTATATATATATATATATGATAGTGTCCTAAAATGACCCATCTCCATAAGCTCGTCCATAGGAGTCGTCCAAGGAAGGAGTAAAGATAACCCCCCAGGAACCTCGTCCGTGTTCGGGTCGTCCGTCCATAAAGACTCTTGGATGGCCTACAAGGACTTCAGATGAGGTCACTACGCGCAGTTCCTGGACGAGATTTATACACATTCCAGAACACCTGCGCAACCAATGACAGCCATAAAACTGCCTCCAATGACAGTTACGGAGCGTACGACCGAATAAGATAACTTTCATAGTAGTTATGGAAGTTATTTCCGAACCTTCCGACACCTTCTAATGTAGGAGAAGTTACCAAGTAAAAACAACCGCTTACAGCATGCACTATATAAGCAATGATCGCCAATGAAAAGGTAGGAAAATCATTTTCCAAATATTTTGAGTTTGCAAAGTTAAGAGAGACACTGACTTTACCATCGAAGGGTTTTTGGCCGGTCCACCCCGGTCACCCCTGATATTTGTTCATCTCTTCAGGTTTTGAATCAGACTATCTTTTCACCAACGACATCCGAAGCATCCAGCCTACTGATTTTGTTGTACATCATCAGTTGGCACCGTCTGTAGGAAACGTAAGTTTGTATTCAACAATTACTTTCCGCCGACAAAAGGCTGTATGGTTCGGACAAGATCAAGGGCTACCAGCCCAGGCCACCAAGAAAGTAGGGATGCCTCTAGCAATCCTAACCACGATCGATAGTCAGCGCCAGTCACTCAGCAGCCTGCCATCCAACACATACAATCCATAGCAGCCGCCATGGCAAAGTTAACCCGTCAGAACCAAGAGTTGACTAGGGAGATTCACTTGCGGAGGCAGCGTCAAGAGAGGTTCGAGGAAGGACAAGCCCAAAGTCAAGAGATTAGGGAAAACGCCGACCCCGAAGGCCAATCTAGAGGTACCGTTTCACGAAGGGTGCCGCACTTGGAGAGGGAAATGGACCAAATGCGTAAAGCCATGGATGAAATGAGGGAGAACATGAGGAGGACGAATCCCGTGGAAGACTTGGTTCACCGAATGGATTCCCCTTTTTCAGCTTCCATCAACGGCCATCCCCTGCCCGCCAAGTTCAAGATGCCTTCCTTAGACTCATACGACGGGACGCGTGATCCATGCGATCACATTGCAACCTTCAAAACTACAATGCATCTCTAGGGAGTTCCAGACGAGATCATGTGTAGGGCTTTCCTAACCACACTTAAAGGATCGGCACGAGTATGGTTCAGCAAAATACCTCCAAATTCTATAAGTTCGCTTGAAGAGTTGAGTAAACTGTTTGTCAACAATTTTATTAGAGGACAAAGGCATAAGCGTTTCTCGTCCAATTTGTTAACAATTGAGTAAGGGGAGTGGAAGACTTGGTTCACCGAATGGAATCCCCTTTTTCAGCTTCCATTAACGGCCATCCCCTGCCCGCCAAGTTCAAGATGCCTTCTTTAGACTCATACGACGGGACGCGTGATCCATGCGATCACATTGCAACCTTCAAAACTACAATGCATCTCCAGGGAGTTCCAGACGAGATCATGTGTAGGGCTTTCCTAACCACACTTAAAGGATCGGCACGAGTATGGTTTAGCAAAATACCTCCAAATTCTGTAAGTTCGTTTGAAGAGTTGAGTAAACTTTTTTTCAACAATTTTATTAGAGGACAAAGGCATAAGCGTTTCTCGTCCAGTTTGTTAACAATTGAGTAAGGGGAAAATGAGAGCTTGCGGTCCTTCATTACTCGTTTCAACAGAGAAGCCCTCACTGTGGACAAGATGGATGACAAGCTACTGCTGGCGGCCTTTCATAACGGGGTCAATTCTGACTTGTTCATCCATAAGCTCTATGAGCAAGAGCCTCAGACCATGGCTGAACTCGTCCATTCGGCCCAAAGTTTCATGAATGCAGAAGATGCGATCATAACCAAGAAGAGGAAGAGAGCCGAAAGAAGGGAAGGAGACAACCTCCGTCACCTAGAGCAGGCCCCTTGTCCAAAGAAGGCCCGCACTGGGGAGAAAAGGGATCAAGATAATAGAAGGCCAGTTTCATCTTCAGGAAGAGGTCAGCACTACATGTCTCTGAATATTCCACTTGACCAAGTGCTCATGCAGATCAAGGACGATTCGTCCCTGAAATGGCCAGAAAAAATGAAGGGAGACCCCAACAAACGCAATAGGAATAAATATTGCCGTTTTCACAAAGACCATGGGCATGACACGAACGAGTGTTTCGATTTGAAGCAGCAGATAGAAAACCTCATCAGGTAGGGAAAACTGAGAAACTTCCTTGGAAGAGATCAGAAAGATGAAAAGTTGAAGGGCAAGATGGAAGAAACGCCGCGACCACCACTGGGAGAAATAAGGGTGATCATAGGAGGAAGCTTAACAGGACAAACTTCTAGGTCGCGAAAGACATACCTAAAGGTAGTGCAGAACGTTCAACTCTCAGGACGACCGTTCAGGACAAGGGAAGCTGAGGAACAATCTATTACCTTCACAGACAAGGACGCTACGAGACTTCACCACCCCCATGACGATGCCATTGTTATTACCTTGCTTATTGCAGATTATACGACCAGAAGGGTGCTAGTTGACAACGCCAGTTCGGCGGATATCCTGTATTACCCCGCCTTCCAGCAAATGAACCTCGGACGAGACTTACTCCGCCTGGTGAACTCACCCTTGGTAGGGTTTGGAGGAATGAAGGTACAACCAATGGGGATAGTTACGCTGCCTGTGGTGGTGGGGGCACATCCACAGCAGATAACTAAAGAAATAAATTTCCTCGTGGTGGACTGTTCGTCATCGTATAATGCTATCATTGGAAGACCTACCCTGAACAGTTGGAAGGCAGTAACGTCCACTTACCACTTGTCAATCAAGTTCCCTACGGAACACGGGGTGGGGCAAGTGCAAGGAGATCAGCTAGCAGCAAGAGAATGCTACCTGGCCATGCTGACCATGGACGAGGCAGCTCAAACGATGAACATAGAGGAAAGAAGAGTCGTTGCAGAGCCTATCGAAGTACTGGAAAACATTCTTTTGGACGAAGGTGATCCCAAAAAGTTTACTAGAATAGGAACAAGCATGAAAAACAAGACCTCGTCCGTTTTTTACAGAAGAGTGTTGATTTGTTTGCATGGAGTCACAAAGACATACCGAGAATTGATCCAAGTGTCATCACACATCGATTGAACGTATGTCCGTCTCACAAGCCCGTCCGTCAGAAGAAAAGAGTTTTTGCTCCAGAACGGGATAAGGCTATTAAAGAAGAAGTCCTGAAGTTGAAGACAGCGCGATTTATCCGGGAAGTTTATTACCTAGAGTGGTTGGCCAATGTAGTGATGGTCAAGAAGGCAAATGGCAAGTGGAGAATGTGTGTGGACTTCACTGATTTGAACAAAACTTGCCCCAAGTACAACTCCCTCTTGCCACGCATCTATTAGTTGGTTGATTCAACGGCTGGCCATCAGCTATTAAGCTTCATGGAAGCTTTCTCAGGGTATAACCAAATAAAGATGGACGAGGCAGACCAGGAAAAGACGTCCTTCATAACAAGCCAGGGGTTGTTTTGTTATAAGGTGATGCCCTTCGGTTTAAAGAACGCAGGGGGCGACTTATCAAAGGCTGGTCAATCAGATGTTTCAGCTACAAATAGGATGGAATGTGGAGGTCTATGTAGACGACATGCTAGTGAAGAGTTTGGACGAGAAAAATCACTTGGACGATCTCCAAGAAACCTTCGACACTCTCAGGCAGTACAATATGAAGTTAAATCCTAGCAAGTGCGCTTTCGGCATTTCTTCAGGAAAATTCCTTGGATTCATGGTTTCACACAGGGGCATTGAAGCAAACCCTGATAAAATTCAGGCGATCATTGACATGAAACCGCCAAGAAATATCAAAGAAGTCCAATCACTCACTGGACGAGTTGCTGTACTCAACAGGTTTGTCTCTAAAGCAACTGACAAGTGTTTTGCTTTTTTCAAGGTTCTTAAAAAAGCCTTTGAGTGGACGGATGAATGTCAAAGGGCTTTCCAAGACTTGAAAAGCTACCTGACCACAGCCCCGCTGCTAAGCCCATCCGTACCTGGTGAAGAACTATATTTATACTTGGCGGTGTCCCCGCATGCAGTAAGCTCGGCATTGATTAGAGAAGAAGGAAGGCTACAGAAGCCAGTCTACAATACAAGCTGAGCTCTGAGGGGTGCAGAAGGACAATATCCTATGATGGAAAAATTAGCCTTTGCTTTGATTATAGCCTCGAGGAAGTTGAGACACTATTTTCAAGCCCATGTTATTAATGTCTTGACAGACCATCCGCTGAAAAAGGCAATGAACAGGTTAGAAGCTGCAGGAAGACTAGTCTAATGGGCTATTGAACTTGGGGAATTTGATATCAAGTATTTGCCAAGGAGCGCGATAAAAGCACAGGTGTTGGCAGATTTTATTACGGAATTCACTCCCAACGATGAAGGTTTAGACGAGCTAGGTAGTGCTCGAAGATGGATCGTTCATGTAGATGGGTCCTCCACGTTACATGCAGGGGGGATAGGAGTTATTTTGAAATCCCCAGAAGAAGATAAGTTGGAGTATAAAGTTCACCTGTAGTATGCAACAACTAACAATGAAGTGGAATATGAAGCCCTCCTAAAGGGGCTAGAGTTGGCAAAGTCTTTGGGAGCATAGTCAATACTCGTCCATGGAGATTCCCAGCTAGTCATAGGCCAAGTGAATGGGATGTACGAAGCTAAAGAAGAACGCATTAAGAAATATCTCAATAAAGTGAGACGCCTTGTGAAGAAATTTAAAGAAGCCAGTTTCATTCGAATCCCAAGGGAAGAGAATGTGGAAGCAAATGTTTTGGCAAAAGAGGCCTCGAAAGGTGGCGCTTTGAACGAATTTGACGAAATTCAATACATGCCAAGCATAGATCTGCCAGAAATACAGCAAATAGAAGGTGAAGACAATTGGATGACACCGATATTGGCTTATCTAAAAGATGGGAGGTTACCGGAGGAGAAGGATGAGGCCAAGAAACTAAGAATCAGGTCGGCCAGGTACGTCCTCATAAATGATGTGTTGTACAAAATGGGTTTTTCCCAACCGTATCTGAGGTGCTTAGCTCTGGACGAAGCAAACTATGTATTAAGGGAAATTCAGGAGGGAGCATGTGGAAACCACTCGGGGACAAGAGCACTAGTACATAAAATCGACCGTGCAGGATACTACTAGCCCACTATTCAAGCAGACACCAAAGCTTATGTCAAAGTATGTGACCAATGTCAGCGATTCAGCAATATCCCCCAAACAACCCGCAAAGCACCTCACTCCTATGATGGCCCCTTGGCCCTTTGCACAATAGGGATTAGACATTTTGGGTCCTTTTTCAATCGGAACCAGACAGATGAAGTTTTTAGTGGTAGGTATTGACTACTTTACTAAGTGGATAGAAGCAAAACCACTAGCGAAGATTACACAGCAAAATGTTAAGAATTTCATCTGGAAGAACATTTTATGCTGGTTTGGGGTATCCAGGGTGTTAGTATCAGACAATGGACGGCAGTTTAACAACGCACTATTTAGAGACTTCTGCGAACACTTCGGTATTCAGAATCATTATTCCTCCCCCTCCCACCCACAAGCAAATGGCCAAGCAGAAGTAGCAAACCGATCCTTGTTGAAAATCATCAAGACTCGGCTTGACGGGGCAAAGGGTGTATGGCCAGATGAACTACCAGGTGTTCTTTGGGCTTACAGGATGACGGCGAGGACCCCCACAGGGGATACTCCTTTCAAACTGGCTTACGGCAGCGAAGTAGTCATACCTGCGGAGGTGCATATGGCCAGCCATAGAGTGATGAAGTATCAAGACAAAGAAAATGGTAACCAACTTCGTCTTAGCCTCAATCTCCTAGACGAGGTACGGATGAACGCAGAGCAAAGAACGGCGAGGTATAAAAACTTGATGGCCAAACACTATGATGCCATGGTCAAACCCAGGCGCTTTAACATAAGGGACCTCGTCATAAAGAAAGTTTCCTTGGCCACCAAAAACCCTGCTCATGGAAAGCTCGGACCAAATTGGGAAGGACCTTATAGGGTTATTAACTGTAAAAGGCAAGGATCCCACTATTTGGAAGCTCTAGACGGACGGAAGCTAGAACACCCTTGGAATGTTGAATATTTGAGAATGTACTATCAATAAAAACCATGGACGAGCGTCAGATGTCATGGATGTCCGAAGTAGTTTTCTAGTATATGCTTACTACTAATGTTTTAAATGTGTACTATTTATGAACTAATTCGTGTTTCGACGTTTGTAATTTACTAAAAAAGCACTAGCTCTCAAGCATGTGCGAAGTCTATGGACGAATATTTACAATGTGGATTTCTATTATATATGTGCTGTATTTCTAGTATATCTGCGTATGTATAAAAATAAATTAAAGACGAACAAAGTCCTTGGACGCAAGGATGTATCGTCCAAAAGCTTTCCTTACATAAGGATAAAGCAAAAATAAGGCACGTTCTTCCAAACCAAGAGACGAATTGATGCATCAATGTGTTAACCCAACCATGGACGAGGGATAACCTAACCCAACCATGGAGGAGGAAATACACAATCCAGTGGATATCAACTAAGAACCAAAATTTGGACGAGTAAAAAAAAAATATTTTACTTGTACACTGGAAATTCGTCCATGGGCAAACTCTCATCCAATAAATAGGCGAGAAACAGTGTTGAAATCAACGATGACAACACCATTCATGGACGAGCCATATTGAGTTAAATAAAAAAAATTAAAAAAAAAATTTTAACGAGCCAAAACGTTATTGAAATGCAAAATAAGTTCATCCATACAATGAGTAAGTGAAAAGTAGTGCAAACATTCATTCATCAATAAGAAGGGTGGACAACCTGCGTCCAAAAAACCCTTAGTTGAAATAAACAAGCAAATTGTTTAAAGCCTCGTCCTAAAACCGTAGACGACGAAATTGTACTTACATTACATCCAAAAGTCTAAAACAACAGACCAAATAAAAACAAAAATACAGAAAAAAGCTAAGTCTTCATTAGGGAGGATCAGCTCTAGGGTCGTCTTAAGCTTGCTGAGTGGTGGCGTCATCCTCGATGTTAACGTCCTCCGAGCTCGTCTGAAGAAGGGAGCTTGAAGCAGCACCACCGAGGTTGAGCTTGATAGAACTGAAGTCAAGGTTGGGGAAGTTCTCCATGGCGTCCATTCTGAAATCCTCAAACCCAGCTGCATAGTTTGCATCCAAGGAATCAGTGTACTCCTTGGTCGCCTTGAACTCTGCAACCGCGTCTCCCTTGACCTTATCAAGAAGAGCACTCAACTCGTCTTTCTTTTTTTGAAAATGATCAAGACGAGTGTCCTTCTCTATGACATCAGTCTTTAGCTCCTCTACGTGGTTTTGCAGCTCCTTCACTTCGTCCTTGGCCTTAGCCGCCACTTCAGCCCACCTCTTGCTCTCGTCTTTGACCTCCTATATTCTCCTCTCTAGCAGGATCCTCGTCTTGTCCAATTCCGTTGCTTGTTTGGACACGGCAATGAACTTGGACATTGCCTACACAAATGTGATTTTTAGACAAGGCATAATTAAGTACTGGTAAGACGAGACCAAAAATAAGGATGAAATAACAATTTTGCTTACCTTGAAAAGGTCATGAACACCAGAGTGCTCAAAATCCTTCAAGGACATGTTGTAGCAGGTCGCCACGTCTTGATCAGTCACAACCCTCTCAAACCTCTCCCAGGCTAAGTCTTCATCTCCAAGAAGGTTCAAAGGGACTTGACTAGAGGGCTGGGGTGAGATAGGCACTTGGGCTGTGGATGGCACGTGCATGGATGGAGGATCAAAGAGCTCATCGTCAACGTCATGGACGGGAGTTTGCTAGATAGGAGGCACAGAGCCAGACTGGACGACCCAGTCTTGGACGGCCCATGCTTGACCCTTTTCTCTCTGCGTTGACTGGGGAGTTTCCCCAAATCAATCCCCTTAGACAAAGCTTTTCTTTTGTCACTAACTGATAGACGAGGTTGGGATTGAACCCCCTGCCCAACTACCTCGTCCACCACCTCCTTGCCTTTGTTTTGATTCATTGTAGCCATTCCTATAAAAAATGGATGATAATGATAAGCAAAAATAAAAAATATATATGTACAGTAAGTTATTCACAAAATAAAGATAATAAGACACACTTACGTCTACGAACAGTACGCTCGTGAGCAATGGCTTCAGCAGATGGCTCAGGACCCAAACCCCAAGCTGCTAGACGTCTTAAGCTCACCAAAAAATGGAACGTCCTGTCAGTGTACAGACAAGCCTTTTGAACTCGTTCAATATAGAACTCGCTCAAGTGAGGTCGTCTAACGCCTGTAAACAAAAAAAGGACAGAAGAAAAAAGAGCGTTAGACGAGAACAATCAAATCAAATATATATAAACATATTTCAAGTCAAACATACCTTTAGGACGAAGGTTCCCTAATTCTCCAGTGTAGGGACCAAATGGATCCCTACCAACTTCACTTGGTTTCCCAGCCCAGGGGCCAGAGACGAAGAAAAACTCCGTCTTCCAGTTCCTGTCTGAGGTAACCAAGGACTTGATCAATCTGTAATCTGCCCCTTTAGTTGTGAATTGATGGAAGCCAAGGGATTGATTGATCTCAGAGGGCTTATAGCAGTAGAGGAACTCGTCCACAGTAAGAGGACGATCCCCCCCAAAGACCTCCCTCCATAAGACTTGCATGGAGACAATCAGTCTCCATGCATTGGGATTAAATTGGCAGATGGCCAAACCTAACCTAATAAGCAACTCCCTAGCAAAGGCATTGAGAGGCAGTCTCAAACCGCCCAAGAGGTAAGCCTCATAAATGCCAACTCCAAAATGGGGTTGGCAACACCATTCCCCACAGACGGGTAACCTAGGATTTAAATTATCAGGGATTTGATACCAAGCCTTCAGAGACTCTAACATTTTGTTATCTGTCCTAGACGGGATATCTAAAGCACAACTATAGACGATCTCCTCGTCGTCCTGAGCTGTGGATGAGGGAGCACTGGTACCTGCCTTCGACCCAGACTCAGCCCTCATCCTAAACTCTTCTTGGAGAACCTCCAGAGGAACCCCAGGGACCCCAGACGTGTATTCGTCTGAGGTATTCCCACCACTACTACTGTTGCTACCACTGCTACTATCACTCGACCCACTAAAGCTACTGGGTTCATAAAACTCGTATATGGCTTTTTCAACACTATTACTAGACGAGGAAAGGATAATTTCAGTCATGTTTTGGAAACTTGAAACCTAAGGACAAGAGTAAGGAAAATACTTGGATCTAAATGATGACTATGGATGCGGGAAACTTCTAGACGAAGCACTAAGACGAGGAATGTCAGGGAAGAAAATTTTCAGAAATGAGGGGGGTAGCTCAGGGATTCCACTATTTATAGGTGAAGACTTTAGTACCTGAAACGACACAACCAACCATGAGCTAACACGTGGCGCACTCCTCGAAAAATGAGTCGACGTGAATCTTCACTACTGAGACCGTGACACGTGGCGAGTTTAAACGTGGACATAAACATACGCGTCCAGAGAACAACACCATGCCACATTTTCCTAGACGACCCACAGACAGGGGGCAACTGATAGTGTCCTAAAATGACCCATCTCTATAAGCTCGTCCGTAGGAGTCGTCCAAGGAAGGAGTAAAGATAACCCCCCAGGAACCTCGTCCGTGTTCGGGTCGTCCGTCCATAAAGACTCTTGGACGGCCTACAAGGACTTCAGACGAGGTCACTACGCGCAGTCCCTGGACGAGATTTATACACATTCCAGAACACCTGCACAACCAATGACAGCCATAAAACCGCCTCCAATGACAGTTACGGAGCGTACGACCGAATAAGATAACTTCCATAGCAGTTATGGAAGTTATTTCCGAACCTTCCGACACTCTCTAATGTAGGAGAAGTTACCAAGTAAAAACAACCGCTTACAGCATGCACTATATAAGCAATGATCGCCAATGAAAAGGTAGGAATATCATTTTCCAAATATTTTGAGTTTGCAAAGTTAAGAGAGACACTAACTTTACTATCAGAGGGTTTTTGGCCGGTCCACCCTGGTCACCCCTGATATTTTGTTCATCTCTTCAGGTTTTGAATCAGACTATCTTTTCGCCAACGACATCCGAAGCATCCAGCCTACTGATTTTGTTGTACATCATCAATATATATATATATATATATATATATATATATATATATAAAGGCTCACAAATTGATTACAGATTTAGTCCCAGTTTGCTACAATAGTTTTTTCTCTCTTTTTTTTTTCTCTCTCCCTCTCTTAGGGTTCTCCTCCCATTTTATACTTCTTTCTACTTGCATCATCACCTTCCACATGCAGTCCAAATCATTTTTCCTTCACCCCTATCCCATCAGCCCTCTTAAAAAGTCTTCTGATGATAGCTGTAAGGCTAGAAGTTATTGTTCAAACATTACTTCCCCATTAATGCGGCTAGGGAGTTAGCTGCAAAGCATTCAATGCGGTGGTAGCAGCTTTCCTTTAGATATTTTTCAGCTCCCATCTGTCCTGTACGCCCACAGGGTACACCCTTACTAGTAGAACCTTCTGGTGTATCATCCTAGATAGCAAATTACATACTTTAACCTTTGTCTTACTTAGCCGAGGATATATTCCTCCTTGGATCACCTTCCTCATTTTACACAGTCGCAATCTACTTGTGAAGCCCACCACCCTGCATTTTCTACGCTATTGACCTATCCTCAGACAATTGAGCATCCTCAGACAAGTCCAAGGCCCAATACACGTACTTGAGCCTCTAGTCCCTACAATAGACAAAAGGAATTTGGTCATCTCCCTACCTATAAAAGAGAAATTTAGTTACCCCATCATTGACATTAAATATTTAAAGATCAAGAGAGAGAAATCAATTCTATAAGAATTAAGTGCCTTTTATTCTAAGATTTGACCTTAAGAAAATTTCAGCAATGGATCAAGGTAAGCTTTATAATTAATTTGCATAGTTGTGAAATTATGATAATTCAAGATTCTAGAATTTATATTATGATTGTTTATAATCTAACAAAATAGAGAAAACATTTACAACATAAACTGCACATTATGTAATGCAATCCTTTCATCAAAAAAAAAAAAAAAAAAAAATGCAATGCAATCCTTGAATCTGTGGAACAACTCTTCATTGAGTGTCCCGTATCGAAAATTGTGTGTTCAAATTCACCTTGATCGTTTATTAAAAAAATAAAAATAAAAAATCACCTTGTTAGAAACTCAGAAATTAGAATCAATAGGCGAGAAAGCATAACCCACTTGATTTAATGCTAGTTGTCTTTCAAATTAAAACAGTTAATTGGCATCGCAAATGGTCGTGAGTCAGGATTAGCCAACATTATTTTAGAGGATGGTGCATTGAATCAAATTGTATGTAATACAGCCCCTTTAAAGTCCTTCAAATTCTCCTTGCTGCTCTATGAAGTCTTCATCAGAGACACCAAAAGATCTTTTGTCTTTTTGTAATTGTTCAATGAAGTATTATTTAGCAAAAACAAACAAACAAAAGTTCCAAAATAAGCATTTGATTGTGCTTGAAATCAAAATTCTTTCCAATTTTACCTTTATCCTTCTATTTTTTGGCAATGTATTAAAATAATTGAATATTTTGCTTTAATTTGTGACATGCGAAAATGCTTGAGAGTTAAGGGGTTGTTTGGTTTATTTTTTTTCATTACTCATTACTCATCATTCATCACTCATCACTTAAAATACCCCAATTTCCTAATTCCACCCGTTTAGCACATATTTTCAACTTTTCATCACTCAAAATTTTTTACTTTTTGTGGACCCAAACCTGAGTAATGGTTAGAGACTGCTGTTAGCCTACCCACCTCACCTCACCCTTATCTCCCACCATTTTCTTCACTACACATTTCATTTTGCCACCACCATAGTCATAGTTTAACACAAACTCCATTCACAGTTTAACTACAAACAACAAAAATTCTCAACAATTTAACACCACCTAAAGCAACTCATCACCCCAAATTCAAAACTTCATTCATACTTATTTATGATACACCACGAAATTTAAAAAAAAGAGCTTCTAGATCAAAACCAAGCTTCCAACGGAGCTATTCCCGGCACTGACAACGGGGCTTCCAAATCAAAGAACGAGCTTCCAGATCGAATTGTTTCCAACGGAGATCCGTCGTTGCTGTGGATGCTGATTTTGACGCTCCAGCTAGATCGAAGAACGAGTATGATAGTAGTGATAAGGAGAACGAGCATGTGGTGGAGCTTTTCAGCATGTGATTGAAGATCGACGCCGATGATCTCTCGGCTTGGGTCAGCGTGTGAGTGACTGGAGGGAGAAGAACAAAAAAGAAAGAATAGAAATAACACTTAATCGGAAGAAAGCAAAAAGAACACTGTGCGTGTTAGTGGTCGGTGAGTATGAGCTTTTTGCTCTAAAGAAGAACAAATAAAGAAGAAGAGAGAAAGAAAGAAAAGGGGGAAAAAAAAGAGAGAGAGAGAGAGAGTGACCGGTGGGATGAGACAATGCCTGGCTTTTAGGGCCCACATTCTTATGTTATTTACGGACATGCCACTAAGTTTCAGTTTTTGAGTTTTGAAAACAGCTGAAACCTGTTTTCACTTCTTGTTGCTCTCATCCATTTTTTTGAGTGACTGAGTCATGAAAATGGTGATCTAAAACTCATCCAAACAAATGCTCATCTGTGAGACCCACACGATTTGGATGATGGAAACAGAAAACTGAGTGATATTACTCAAAACTCATCCCATCCAAACAAGTTCTTAGGGGCTGTTTGGTTTTTGTATTTTTATCGTTCATAATTCTGTTTTTATCACCTATAACTCAAAAATGGTAGGACCTATGGTTGATAAGTGTTTTTGGTTTTTGTTTCAAGTTTTTATTTCTATCACTCAATTTCTGATTTTTAAATGATGAGTTATAGAAACTGAAAACATATTTTAGGTATTTTCGGTTTCCAAAACTCAATTTCTAATAGCATTTTCGTAATTAAACCCACAACTTTTAAAGTTTTAACCGCAATGTTGGACTTTTTTTTTTTTTTTGAAACAACGCAAACTGCCGCAAAGTTTGACTTTTTAGATTTTTTTTTTTTTTTTTTTTGAAACAAAGTCACTGAGTGATGAGTGCCAAACGGGTAGGATTGAGAAAATTGGGATATTTTAGGTGATGAGTGATAAGTAACAAAAATTGAGTGAGGAGTGATTAGTGATGACAAAAAAAAAAAAAAAAAAAAAAAAAAACAGCCCCTAATTAGTTTTTTTTTTTTTTTCTTTTTTCTTTTGGTGGAGAAAAAAAAGATAGTTGGGTTGAGACATTGATTTGGTTTGGAAATGCGAGTCAAAACCTGAAAAGAAGAATATTAATTATTTTAATATTGTTTGAGAGAGGAATTTCATAGTCGTTTGGACAGAAGAAATCAGAAGAGGATAAATAAAGAAATAGATAAAACTACATAGCAAACTGAAACTTGTGTTTTAGCTTCTTTTTTTTTTTTTTTTTTTTTCTTTTTGAGAATCAAGTGCGTTAGCTTTTTAGTGCGTAAGGATTGACTGTACATAAGGTATTACACTAGATTAGAATGTACTATAAGAATTCAACGCATCTTGGGGATGTAGCTCAGATGGTAGAGCGCTCGCTTAGCATGCGAGAGGTACGGGGATCGATACCCCGCATCTCCATTGTTGCGTTTTCTCATTTTTTGACATCCCAAGTATAGAAATAATTGGATAAGTATGTAAAAGTGGGCTACAATAACATCGCCGTGGGCGTGCCGGAGTGGTTATCGGGCATGACTAGAAATCATGTGGGCTCTGCCCGCGCAGGTTCGAATCCTGCCGCTCACGTTTCCATTAAATTAAATTAAATTTTTATTTTTATTTTTATTTTTTTAAATCCTCTGATGAACCCAAAGTTCTTAAAGATTATGGCCACAAACCAAGAATCATTAGCAAACCACAAATTGTGTGACATACGTTTTGAGTGGTGGATTTGTATGGCAAAGTGAACATAGTCCTAGGTTAATTTTTTTTTTTTTTTGAAAAATAGTCCTAGGTTAATTAAGAGCTCCTGCAAACTGAACTTGTTGTAAGGATAAGGTTAACTTAATCAGTAGCTACCGTGTGCAATTTACTTAAGACATAGACTTCCTATGGTTTTTATTTGTATATATCTAGTGACTAGTACTTCGGAAGCAACATACTACAAAGTAATCTTCTTTTTTTAAGAACTACATAGTAATCTATAGACAACAGAGAGTGGGTCGGTTGGGTTTGTTTTTTTTTTTATTGAGTTCATACTTTAGTTGGACAGAACTTCATATTCTTTAGTGCAATCCTTGCTTCTGTGACTCAAAATATTTGTAGTTAATTATTGCTTGATGTTTTTGTCTTGGTTGACGAAGACTTGGGTACTATAATACGCATTATTAGAGCATAGCGGGACCCATGTGATGCACTCAAAATGATGTGTTCTCTTACCATCCATGGAATGCCGACTAGCTTTGTTGTGGTGGAAAATTTACTAGAAATTTCACCGCAAGGAAAAAATTTCTAGATGTTTGTTCAAACCCTTTGTTCCCCTCCTAGTTATAGACTATATTAACTAGTGTGTAATCTCGTGTATATATACGGGTCCTTTTAAAAACAATCACAATTATATATAATATATATATTATTTGAAATTTAATTGGATCTAGATTCTTTTGTTTTTTTCCTCCAATAATTCACTTGCCACAAAAATTAACAAATTAGATAAGATACATGACACAAAATTGGACTCCAGTCAAAATTCAATCTAAAATCTAATTGAATTTAGACCTTTTAATTTTTGCACCTAATAATTCACTTGACACAAAAATTTAAAAATTAAATGACACGTGACACAAAATTAGACTACAATTTAGAATTTAATTAAATTTTCTCTCTGTTTTAGCTATATATATATGACTTATAAATTTGAATTATTTTAGTTATATGATTATGTTTTTTATGATTTATTATATTGAACTTCTCGTTTTCTACATTAAATTAACTAATTTGGCACAAAAATTTAAAAATTTAGATTAGATAGGAAACATGGTGCAAAATTAAAGTCTAATTGAAACCTAAATTAACTCACTTGGCACAAAATTATTAAATTTAGATTAGATGAGACACGTGGCATAAAATTAGACACTAATTGAATTTCAATTTAAAATTTAATTAAATTTTTTCTTTACTTTACCTATTATTTTATATATATATAGATTAACGCATCTATCACTTAACTGCCCTTTTACCCTAGCATAAGGGGAAAAGGTAATGAGTTCACTTTCAACGAAGGCCTTGACACACCAACACGAAAATACTTAAGAAAAATACGAAAAAGGTGCTCTAAAATCAATGAGGGCCACTTTCGATGCATCTCATATTGTGAAGTGTGAACAACTCAAAAATTCAAAGGACTCGGATAGAAAGTGAACAAAATGAAACAACAACAAGAGAAAAAAGCCAAATATTCCCCATGTTTATGTTTGTCTAGACTCTAGAATGATCCTACAAACTACGAAGTAATGAAGTAGTTGGTAGGTCCCGCCTTCCCCACTTGAAAGACTTGGGGAAACTTCCACCAAGTACCTCCACCTATAGAGTCGTAAAGAAGTTGGAAACGTGTGACACGGCCAATTATTTATTTCTTTGTCTTCTAGAGATAATATCTGTAATATGCTCCAATTATTAAAGCATAAAATAGCTAGCCACCCTTCTAGATTCATCATCACCACAGCTTTTCCACACTAAAGTAATCCATATAGACTATCAAAAAAAAAAAAAAAAAAAGTAATCCATATATATGTTATCTTCTTTAAGTAATATGGAACAGAGGCCTGGGTATTTTCAAAGACATTGCCAGCCTCTGTCTTTTCCTCTGGGCAATGAAGTATATGGCATCTGAGGTTTAGTTCTACTCAAATCAATAAACATATGGGTCTACCTAAGCCACTGCTTCTTGTGCTGTTGCTTATAACAATTGTTTCTACATCACAGAAACCAATGGTTACAGAAGCAAGGCCACTTTCCCAACAGAGTAAGAATTACACTCTCTGTCCCCCCCCCCCCCTAATATTTGGTGATTTTCGCTTATATTATTTAGTATCTTTTGAATTACAGGATTTTCAGAGATTTTCTCGACACTTGGAGTTGCTTGCAAGTGTTGTGATGGCGAAAAAGGCGAATGCTCGAGTACATGGACAGGGTCTTGCTCTAAGCTCCAGTGCCTTCCCTGGAAATTAAACTAGCTTGTTTTACACTGTAATTTTTGTTTTTTGGGTACGTTGTTATACATAGTTCAGTGATCTGTTTACCAACTATATCCATATGATATGCGCTAATCGAATTGGGTTCTTTTACTTTCGGTAGTCATTTACAATTTCACATAGGGATCACTGCGTTAGCTTAGGAACTAGGAAGTACGCACACCAAACTAGCAGCGTTATTAGTAGGGGTGGCAAAACCTTGGTGGAAAAAATGATTTTGTATCTCAAACAAAACACAGAACAAGCATCTATTTTAATAATGAGAGATAGCATATAACTTTAAATTCTAAAACAAAAAAAGAGAAAGCATTCCTTAATGCATTAAAATTCAAAAAAAGAAAAAAAGAAAAAAAAGGAAGACTTGAGAAGACTTTTAATTTTCATCTCATTTTCACGTCTCTCAATCAGTTCTTTAGTAGGATGATTTTCAAAAGGAAAGCGTATTCAAAATTTCAAAAGAAAAGTGTATTCAAACAACATTGAAGAGAAAAACTGTTTTCTCTTCTTTTAATCATTCCTATATAATATTGTTTTACTTTATTTAATAACTTTTATTAAATAAAAATTGATTATTTAATTGGGTTAGTTTTTTGAATCAGTCTAATTGGTATTAGGCTTTAATGTGTGGTTTGAGATGAGACCAAAGGGACAAATAAGATTATAGCTCTAATGAGCTTTGGACTTATTTGTTAACTTTTGATAAGTTTAAAATTACCATTAATTATATAAACAATACTACTATAAAAATATAATTGCACTCTGGGTCTTATTAATAAATTATATTTCAAGACTTTAATATGATATCACTTGATTCCTCCATGAAATATCCATACTGAATAAAGTCATAATAAACATACTGAACAAAGTCATGATAAACTATCACTTTGTAAACAACTATTTTATTTTTTGAGTCCCCGTTTTAATATTTTAGTTATTCATATTTATATAATAGTTTTCAGTTTTTTTTGGAAATACGTGTGGATGAAAAGTGTGTGAAAATACATATAATGTTATTTTAAAACTGAAGCATGTGTTTGAACTCGCGTACCAAACGGGGCCTAATTTCGTTACATATAAACTTTAGAAAGTCTTTACTAAAGTGGACAGCCTTGAATAATCCGTTCCTATTATACTTATCTCAAGAGGATATTTTGTGTCTCTATAGAAAGATATTATGGATTTCATCATGAGAATATGTGTTCCCTTAACACTACGTGTAGTTACCCAATATATTGAAGTTTTGACCGTCAAATTAGATCTCACTCCTGATATATCAAAGTAATCTATATTTCATGATCGAGTTCACTATTCTTTTAGGATTGAGAGTCTATGAAATTAGAAGTCATGAGATTTATTATTTAGGTGACAGTTGTTAATCGAATAATTAAATCTCACAGCGATCCAGTACAATATGTCTTACACACTTAAAATACATCAACACATCAACTAGAAGTCTCCACTTTCATGATCAATACAAACCATCTTAGTTGATGTATTATAGTCTTCGCAAATAGAACACCCAATTTCATCACCGACTACTAACTATATTTTGAGTTTACAAGGAACTTGTGATTTATATTTTCTGTAATTAAATCACATAAATCACATACAATGTATCTCAAGGACTATAATAATGTCCAATTAATTCATATACAAATAGTCTCATATAATTAAACAATTTAATTATTTATAACAAGCAAATAAATTGGACTTTAGGGCATAAACCCTAACAAATTTGACACAACTCGCTAACACGATATGACATGAAGTTAGCAAGTTATGGGTTGAGGTTTAACAGGCTCGTGTAATACTCACGTTGACACAACTGATCTTTTTGATATGCGTGTCATGTTTATGTTCAACTCACAAAACCGTTGACCCGTTTATTAAATGTTATTTTACTAGTGTACCCTTCAAAATTCTAAGTATATAAACTTATTAGTTGTTGTGGTTTATTTTCTTTGACATATTGTAATTGATTATTTGTGATATTAAGATATGATTTTGTTTTGAATAATTATTTGTGATGCAGTTACTCGTTAATTTTAAATTTTATTTTTTTTTTAGAAAAATTTATTTGTTTGGTTTTTCATAGTTCAAATCAATTGGGCTAATATTAAAATTTATATATATTTTTTCACTTTGATAAATAGGTTGACATAACTGATCAATTTAATAAATAGGTCATGTTAGGGCTGAGTAATCCTAATCTGTTTAATAAACATGTCGGGTAAGTGTCGACTTATGTAGTCAAATACTTATAAGTTAACATGACGTGAATCTGACACACAAACACGAATTTTCATCCCCATTTGATAGTAAATATTTATGGTAAGACAATTTTTCTACAAACTAAGATATAGTCAATAACTACAACTCTTACTAAACATTTGATTGATAGCATAACTATTGATATTTAATTTTCTAGAAATTTTGCAAGCACAGAGGATAAGGATATAGAAAGAAAATTTTATTCAATGATAAATTTGTCAAAATTGTATCAAATAAAAAGATACTGAATGGAGTTATAGTCATTGAGTACAACCTAATTTATAGCAAAATGAAACTAACAGCTTTTTAATTACTCCCTCCATCTCAAATTGTTTGGCCTAGTTATCAAAAAATTATTTAAGAAAAAAAATTCTAATATTGGCATCAACTGCCAAGCAATTTTCAAAGTTATTGTAGATTTCAAATTAAATTAGTGTACTACTCTTACAATTTGCAAACCTATATTCAAATCCAAATTCTATAGCCATCTTAATTTGAATAAAGATGGCGTGTATAGTGGATTTCAAAATTAAGGTTTTTTTTTTTAATTAAAAAAAATGCTCTTACAAATAAATTAAGGGCATAAGGGGAATGTTAATAAATTAATGGTATTTGACTTTTTAAACGGGACATAATTTTGGACATCTCAAAATGGAATACATGCCAAATAATTTGGGACGGAGAGAGTTAGTTTTAAGGTAAGGTATATTTTGGTCCTTCAACTTTTATTACGGCTTTTATTTCATTTGTCTTCTCACTACAAATAGGGCTAGCTCTATATGTTCTTCTCCTAAGACAAAACTCAAATTGTGACCTTCTATGTTTAATTTTTGTAAATTGCTTATTTAATATTCTTATAAAATTATAGTATTTTATAAATATTTTGAGTTTGAAGTATAAAATCTTCTTTATGGTTTCATTGGTTCATTAATGTAAAACTTAGTTACAGTACTTAGGTGTTGTTTCTTAGATTTTCCTCTTAAAATTTAGCCATGTAGTTACTTAACAAAAAATATACTTCCATCCTATAAGAAAAAAGTCACATATCTGAATTTTAACATAGGAATCTAAGGAACAACACTTAAGGTACTATACCTAAGTTTTGTCTGGTTCACTGTATAGGGTATTTTGGGCCGATTCTGTTGGTAATGGACTGGATTATCTCATCCTGCCGCAGTAAGCCCAATATGTTCTGGATTGGAAAGTTGGGACCGGCCCAGTTGCAACTCTCCCTGGCCCAGCTTGTGTGCAAGCTATGCCTTACCCTGACACACTTATGCTGTGTGACTGTGACAAGCAAATCCTTTCTAAACAGATGCCGTAGGCAAGTATATTATAAGTATGAAAAATAAAACCCGTCCGCTACGCTCTGAATGAAGGGACATAGAGATGAATGTATAGTGATTAACAATAAAATAAATTTAAAAGTAATGCATATGAAGAAAGAAAAGGGTAAAGGGTATCGGCAAGCTGGTAAGACTTCTAGTCTGCCGTAGTGTACTAGGGGAATTTAAGCCAAAAAGAAGACAACACTTCCTCAATGCAATTAATTTCTCAAAGGGGAAATTAACGGCTTTGAAGAAATGGCCCTAGATGACCTTTGTTCCGAAGGTGATCAAATAAAAGATGTGACTTTTCAAGAGGGAGAGAGGAGTCAACAACCCATTTTTGGTGCATGCCCGTTTTCTCCTTCCCTTTTACTCTGTTTTCCTTCCTTACTCTGTTTTCTTTCTTTCTCACTCTGTTTTTCTTTCTTTACTCTGTTTTTCGTTCCTAGTCGGCCTCCTCTTTTTTCGTGCACAGGGAGCACTCTTATATAGTGTTTTCTGGTGTATTATCTTTACCTTTTTACCCCTGTAACCGTCTTTGTCTGACGCTTGTACTCGCCCAACCATTAATGGTTGGTCAGGCACCCGGCCAGCGCCACGTTCCTGCGCTGGCCGCGGCGCACTACGTCTCTGAACAATCGACAAGAATATTTTGTTTGTTAGCTTGCCGTGGCATTCTCTCCCGCCACGGCAAAGCACTCTTTCTCTCTCATGACATGCACCAAAAGGCTCCAACTTAGCTTTACCATTTTCGGGTGCTATGTCATCCCAGCAGGACACTCACCCGAAAGTGGCCTGAGTGGAAGCCCCAAAATGGGTTCCTCCCTCTCCCCTCCGCCAAACCACACCCTCCTTACCTCTGACCTGTGGCCGACCTTCACCTGTATTGGCTAGGTACAGGCTGGTGAAACCTGGGCTTTGCGCGTGCCTACGTCCGTCCAAAATTCATCTGCCAGTCATGCGATCGCCGTGGCTTGGGCATCTGCCTTTTAACTTCTTTGTAGATTATCTCATTATCGATTCTCTATCTGCGGTTTGGGCTCGCCCCCGGTTGTGGGCCTTCGCACCTGTGACCTTTCCATTTGTTTCCTGCCGTGCCATGAAACGGTTATGCAGCAGGATTGGGCCCTCTTTGGATTCACTAATTTCTCCCTTTTTCTCAATGGCTTAGTAAGCCCACTAGGCCTTTATTGCTATGTATGTCCGTGGGCTCTCGTGTCCCACTCATCCTTCTTTGGGGCGTCCTTGGCCCCTTACAATCTCGTGCTTTCTATGGGCCCTCATTACCTCGTTGGGCTTCCGCGGCCCAACTATCTTTCATTTCCTTTAGAGCCCATAGACTATAGCTCCGTATACTTGCTTTACTTTGGGCTTGCCGCAATGGGTATGGCCCATACTTACCTTTCTACATCCGCGGCCTATGGTTTGCTATTTCTATCTTTCCGAGCCTTTTCAGGCCCATTTACCTCTTCAAGACCCGTTTGTTTGCTTTACGGACCTATTCCTGCCACTCAGGTTTAATTGGGTTTATTCTTTGATTATTTCTTTCTGACGTTACGGGCTTACTCCCCTTGCTGGGCTTAAAAAAAATGAGCCTCAACATTCACTAAGCCTATGTTTGGTTCCACGTATATTTTTTCATAGTGTACAATATTTTTAGGTGAAAAAATTTTCTGGATTAGAAAATATTTTCAAGCATTTGGTTGCAGTCCTAAAAATGCTCTGGAAAATATTTTTGGATGTTTGGTTGTGTTCTGAAAAATATTATGGAAAATACATTTTCTACTAGTTTTTCACATTTTATTGGCTTCTAAACAAATATTATGATAGAAAATTCCAATATATACACCTAAAGAAAAAAAAAAAGATTTGAACACACAGAGAGAGAGAGAGAGAGAGAGAAGAGAGAGAGAGAGAGAGAGAGAGAGAGAGAGGTTCATGAGTGGGTCAAAGGTTCGATCTGAAGGCAGCGCGATGACGAGCTTAAGGCAGAGTCGACGAGATCGGTAGAAAGGCAGTAACGATGAGATTGATGTAGAGACAACGAGATCTAGGGGTGGGTGGTCACGGTGGTTGGCGTTAGTGGTTAGGTGGTCATAGTGGTCCGATCAGCTCATAGGTCTATGAATATGCTCTCTCTCTCTCTCTCTCTCTCTCTCTCTCTCTCTCTCTCTCTCTCTCTCTCTCTCTCTCTCTCTCTCTCTCTCTCTTCGAATAAGTGAGTGTGAGTGAGAGGCTAAAAATAAAATGAGGGAAAAGTATTTCATTTTACACCAAAACCGGCCCTATTTTACAGTCAAATGGACAATAATTTCAAGTTAACCAAGTTTTTCAATCAACCCAAACACTTATAAGATTGTAAAATGTTTTCCATAAAATCTTTTCAATCGAACCAAACATGACCTTACTAAATCAATTGAAGTTACCACCAAAACAAGGTTTAAACTTGTTGCACACAAAGTGTTTCATATAGTTTTATACACTGCAAAGAAACTAAAATCGTAATGAAGTCATGATTTCTAAGTTGAAAATTATGTCACAATTTCTGCTGTTTTGGGAATATGTGTAAAACTGTGGGAAAGACTTTGTGTATAATAAACACGGATCCCGAAAAAATTAGAATTAAGTGCATCAATATTTTGTTAACAAACAAATTATAAAATTATTTGCGAGTGTCATCAAAGCCTCTGGAAGGACCAAAACTACTACACTAGGCCTTTTTTGTTGTTGTGAATTCTAGCTAAGTGTAAGCATAGTACAACTACTTAACTACAAACTAGACACTTAAATTTAGTCCACAGTTCTATAAAAAAAATTCCATATGGGCTTAAACGCACAAAGTTTCTCTCCAAATTAGTTTGGAGAGAAACCCTTTAAACTCCTCATATATCTTTATATTAAGTGTGCATTTTGAAAATTTAACCGTTGGATTGCATCCTTATATTATATCCTTCATGTTTGCAAAATTTCAAGAAAATCAAAGATCAATTATTATGTCATCAAATAAATATTAAAATTTCAAGTTTTTGTGATTTAAAATTGTGTATAAATATAAGTTTGTTGATCAAATAGTAAATAACATCCGATTTGAACAAAATTTTATATGCATTTTAAGAACATAAGGAACATGACATTCCACGATTAGATTTTCAAAGTTTACACCAAAAAAAGAGATATACGAGAAGTTTGAATAGTTTCTCTCTAAACTAGTTTAGAGAGAACCTTTGTTGGGCCTAAACCACTTTGCACGGATGAAAACAAACATCTTAAACAGCTTGATATAAAATTAAAATCCACACAACTTTTAAATAAGCAAAAAAAAAAAAAAAAATGACAAAGAAGGCTTAAAAGATATATGAAGCATAGCATAGAGCTAAACCCAAAGGAAAGCGAAAGAGAATTGAATTGCAACAACGCTACAAGTACCAACAACTACAAGAAGGCTTAAAAGAATCCTTTTTCAAAATTTTTAAAACACAAAATGGCAAAGTTTCTAACAATGACCACAAAAACACTAAGGTTTGAGATTGATTTATTTGACCTTGTGTTTTTAATTTTGCTTTGGTTGGAGAGAGAGAGAGAGAGAGAGAGAGAGAGAGAGAGAGAGAGAGAGAGATTATGAGTTTTAGAACTATTACTCTCAAAGAAAAGGAGTGGTAAAAAATTACAGTCCATGAAGACTTCAATAAATAAATAATGTGCCATCAATTATATAAAATATTTACAAGCTTCACTTATTAGGTTATTGAATTCCACCAATTAAATTCATTGCACATCAATTATATTTTGTAGTTCTAGCATTTTTCATTTTTTATTTGAGGCATATTCCATAGGAAAAATGATAAGCTATTAGTAAATTAAAAAATAAAACTTAGAGCTTTTTCCACGTAGGCCTTAAGCAAATGCCTAGCATGCTAGAGTCAACCCTGACTATAGTAATATTATCCTTGAAATTTCAACATTTTTTCAATTTCATCTCTCGTATCAAGGCGGTTAAGATGTCAAGATTAAGATAGAGATCAATATTTCTACCTTTTATAAAAAAAAAAAAAAATAGCGATCATTAATTCAAAAAAGAAAAAAAAAATGTTGACAAATGATAAGGACAAATCGTCTGGAAGGTGCCGTCAGCCCCAATCACGCCGACGGCATGATAAAGGCTGACGGTCCTTCGCTCCCGTCATCCAAGGCGGACACCCCCAGCGCGCCCTGATGGCGAGCCCTACGCATGCCGACGGGATGAATAAGTGACGGGCAAAGCTGAAGGCACCAACACGTTTCTTGTCGTATACGCTTCCACAAGGAGAAGAATCTTGCCGCATACGCTTGCACTTGAACATGTATCTTGCTCGACACGATTGCTCCTAAAAGGATGTTTTGCCCAACACGCTTGTTGCCCAAGAAGTATCTTACGCTCCACGCTAATACAGGGCAATTCCGGTAAAGGGATATCTTCCCAAATACGCCTTGGTTTAGGCCCTACGCTACTATAAATACCCCGGGTCCTTACAAATCGAGGTACGCATAACTCCCCCCGACTCTGGCACTCTAGAGTTGTGAGCGATACTAACTTAACCATCGGAGGGTTGTTGGCCGATACCACGCCGGTACCTCCCTTTGAGGTTCTTTTCATCTGTGCAGGTTCAATCGGAGCGCGTGAAGGCCCTGCAGCTTACTGAGTTGATTCTTGACATCATCAACAAATGATAAAAATGATTGAATGGATCATCTTTTGTGACAAACATATGCCATGGCAACTGAAAATATCGCATGTTCCCAACGGCCTTTTTGTTATGATTGCAATATTATTATCAATTTTGCTCTATTCTAGGCCTAATAGACATAGCTTGTTGTATCAATATGCAAACCAAAATGAGGAACCCCTTCATTCTGCCTTCCGAAAATATTTAAATTGTTTCAGTCCATTTTAATGAATAATGGTCGAAATTTAAGATTTGATTGGTACGCATATGAATAGTTTTTATATTCATATTGGTTTTAAGTGTGGTTGTCAAAATCCCGATCTGGATCCTATGATTTTACGATCCCATTTGCCCAAAACGATCTGGAACTTTCAAGAATCTTTGCAATTGTTTAGGATCAGTAGGATTGTATGATTCTGACAATTCCAAACGATCTTGATTTCTTATAATCTTCTTTAAGTTGGTAAAAGACTCAGTTTGACCCAAATGAAAAATAACACCTTAATAGATCAAGTTTTGCTATTCTAATGTAGAGAGATAGAGTGTTAGTTGGACCTAAATGAAAAATAACATCCCAATAGAATGTTACGTTTTGAGGTTTTTGGCCTCTTTAAAAGATGTTTACTAATGGATGTAGTGATGTATGGTACTTACATCAAATAGATGCAAATTTTTTGTTTTTTATGAATGAATTTATAATTTATGTGATTATTAACATATCAATGTGTTTTTTTTCCTTAAACAATGTAGGATCTTACAACCCACAATCCAATCTTACGATCCACGATTCCACTTACCTCCCACGATCCTATGTAGGATCCTGATATTTAAAACCTTGCTTTCAAGTAATATGTGTGTGTGTGTGTGTGTGTGTGTGTGTGTGTGTGTGTGTGTGTGTGTGTTCAACATCATGTGCATATATGGGTTTATAAATTTTGTACTCCCAGAGTTAAATTATTACTTTGCCAATGCATATAAAACCTTCTATATTTGCACTCTACATTAGAAAATCACTATGAATAAATAATTCTATATACAAATACAATCATATAATAAATGCCCCTTGTACGATCGCAAACCCTCTAGGGGTGTGAGCAAGTCCTTTCTCAAAGGAACTCAGGGTTCATTCTAACCATCCATTTGGGTTGCTACTAACAAACCAAAGTCTCACATGTGTTGTATAACAGTATAAATATCCAAGAAACCTAATGGCAGTTTTGTCAATTATCAGATTAGGTTTAAGGTGTGAACAAGGACATCCCAACATCAAATGGAGTAACAACCATAGTTATGCATGGGTACAATCATAGTTGTCAGTATCGTATGATATCTGATACGTATCGTATCGTGTACAAAAAGTTTTGTATCGTAAAAGTGTATCGTTAGTGCTCATGAATTGTTTGATACATAGATGTGTATCGTATAAATCGTATCGTATTAGTGAATCGTACGTATCATACGATGCATAGACATGTGAGTTTAAAACGAGTTTTTTTTTTTGTTAAAATTTGTGGTTTTATTTGATTTAAACAAGTTGTTAGACTTTTTTAACACAAAATTATTGGGAAATTTAATTGAGTCTAATAAAATAGCAAGTCTATGAGTTTTTTTCCTCCCTTCTCTTTCTCCTACAAAATTTAAACTATACTCATAACACTCACTTTCATATGTGCAAATTTATTTTCTATGCTATTAATAATGTATTAAATGAAAAAATATTTATCTTATGTTTTGTTATTATTATTTTGAGTCTAAAAAGCTAGAATGCCAATAAAAAAATATAAAGAATAAATTATTAGAATAAAAAAACCAAAAAAAATAAATAAATGTTGATAATAATGAAGAAAATGTCTATGAAAAAATAATTTTTCAAGATGCTGAACATGATGATAATATTGACTTAGATGGAGTTGATTAGCCAAGATGATGAAAAATATTATTATTTTGATTTATATATTATGTATTACTTTTGAGTTTAATCAATTTGAATGTGCATGTTATAAATATAAGTTGATTTGATTTATTTAGTTAGCTTTGTTAAATTTTATTACAAAAGTAATGAAAAAATTGATCATTAGTTGAATATATTTTGAATTTATAATTAATATACCTTTTATATATGTATATCTATAATTATTTTATAATTTTATTAGGTGTTTGTGTATTTTACGATACACGATTCGATATGAAACATGATACAGAAAAATAAAAAATCAATTTACAATTTGACAACTATGGATACAATAGTTAAAGAAGAAAAACACAAGAACTGCAGTACCACAACAAAATATCATTGGTCATAAAGCAAATGAGAAGGTCTAATTCTTTTATGGCCTATGTGGATTGAGGGAGGAGGAAAGGGATATAAAGGGAGTAGAATATAGTTGGTTGGAAATAAGCTAATTTTTGGCAATTCTACTATACTTCTCTCTACTTTCTTTCCCTCCTCCTCAATCCAAACGAATCAAAATAGGGAGGACATTCAAAGGAGAAGAAAAGAGGAGAGTAATTTGTAGTTCGAAAATATTTTAACTTTTGTTTAAAAGAATCCAATACTCAGGAGAAGATATTCATGTCTACTCCAACCGTGGTTGTTCACCCCTACTTCCAAGAGGTTTTCCACATAACACGCTATGTTTTTGCATGCTATCTAATCTACTAAGTTAGACATTAATCTAATATTTATGGCGTCCAAATCTATGGGTACTAAATGTTTGGTAGCTATACTCTCAAAGATTCATCTTTAAACTAAACTATCACTTACACCTATTAATAACTACCATAATTTTTAAATTATATATTTTTTTAAAAAGTAAGACATCATATTTTTTCTCAAACTAGGTTTACTAATTAGTTTTATATTAAACTTCACACATGATGTCATTACACTTTAATAGATTGAAAGCTTAATTTATTACTTTTGAAACTATATGGTTTAATTTGTTATTTTTGAGATTATAAGATTTATTATGTTGCATCATTAAGCTATAAGGATTATAAAATATATGTTTACCAAAAAAAAAAAGGATTATAAAATATATATTTTTTATACTTATTATTTGTTAGTTTCATGTATTTTGAATTGAAAACTAGTAATTAGCTCGATATATTTGTGGGGTTTTTTTTTTTTTTTAATTACAACAAGGAAGATGAGATTTGAATTTTAGAAATCTCTATTGAAAATATTAAAATGTTCCAACTAAATGAGCCATAAGGTTCTTAGCATCATTGGTGAGGTATTTGGAATATTGACAGCTTAATTTATTAATTGATTGATATATGGAATTTAGTTTCATAAAAAAATTATTGAAATATTAGTCTGGGCCTTTGTTTTTTAAATGTGTGCAAGTATTCAAATTATTTTGAATAAAAACCTACAATGGCCCAGATGGGCCTTTCTTTTTGTTCATAAGTGAATGGGCCTTACAAAAGGCCTAAACTGACTGTCCAACTGATTAGTAGCACTATGCTTTGCCGAATAAATAGATTGACTTGAGTCGGCTGGTCTAATTCGTCAAGCATTGTTTTGGGAGTTTTTATTGGTGGAGAACGTGTCAATAGATATGAGATACATTTTATTTAAAATTGCTATAAACTTATGATATTGTAATATATGAACAAAATTAGTCGATGTTAGACGATTACTTATATGATGTATAAGTAAAGTCAGCAATTGATTGGTAGGATTGATTTGGAGGCTTATAATTTATGGTCTGTTTGGATTGAAGAGAAAAGAGAAGAAGTAGAGTAGAGTAGAGAAGAGTAAAGTAAATTTAGTCAAAAATTAATTTATTTTTAACTAACGTTACTCTACTCCTCTTTACTCTCCCTCCTTCTCTCTTTAGTTTAAACAGACCATTAATTGACATATCTTAATATGTAAAGTGTTTAGAGGTTTCGAGAAAAAAATGGTTTGAACTATAAGGATAGAAACATATTGTAACTATCTATTAAAAAAAAAAAAAAAAAGGGTTAAAGGCTTATGATGAACAGATACAGCTTGTATACCGTGCTTTTTTGCACTAGACTCGTGTTGAAATCTGGGCAATAAATCGAATCCAACGCACTCTTCCGTGCTACTTGTCCTAGAACCCTTTTTTTTAATAAATGAAATGGTCCTTGTCAGGTTAACTATTTATTTTATTTTATTTAAATTTAGTGCTCTATCTCAGATTAACTAATGCAAAACAATCATTAAATATAATAATAATGCCGCCTGCCTAAACATTCTATTAATTAGATAAGTAAGATAGAAAGATAATGTTATAAATACAAGATTATTAAGTGTAATGTTTTTAATAGATGGAAAAAAAGGAATACTTTAAGTAAATTTTAGAGAAAAACAATAATTTGGCAGGGAATCTTTATTGATTTTACAATTTACATCCTCGCTTAAATATAGTTTTGCATATATTTGTTTATTTTGACCCAAAAAGAAGGAAGAGACTAGTTTTTTTTAGTGAAAGTGATCTTCTTTAGAGGTACCTTGACGTGTTAAGACGAAACTTCTTTGAACTTTTCTCCTTGAAACCGTCAACAGTTCATTTGAACCACAAAATGACGAGCCTAATTTTCTTGAAGATTCTGATTACTTTTTAAAAATAATTTTCAAGTGGAGAACGAGAGATTCGATCTGAAATCTACTGAAAACATAAAACAATATCATTAACTTACTTGAAAAATAACTTGAAAATTTTCTTCACATGATAGGACAGCAGATTTCTGACTTTGACCATTCATAAATGCTTTGGAAACCCAGAGATTTTCCTTTTTATCCTTCCTTTTTCATTGTAATCCACCTAATTTTGGAAAGAATATGCACAGGGGAATTTTTTCGATTATAATAACATGAATGAGATGCATTGAATTTGATTTGGCATGCTCAGTATCTCACCATAATATTCAATTTAGGTAATAGCATCAAATTAATATTGATGTGGTTGTTAGATTGGGGTTAGGTGGATTACCTTCAAAATTTAGGCTGCTTTCTTGCTTCCAAAATTCATTGGTATATCAATACTTGAATAAATAATTAATTAAATATCCCAAATCTT